>VWZN01001199.1:554506-592774 GCA_013396955.1 Regulus satrapa | reverse complement strand
GGGAGCCGCAGGGCGGCTGGGGCTGCCGGGCGGGCTGAGCCGCGGGCGCTCCGAGCCGCCCTCGCTGGGTCTGTCCCTCTCTCCTCCGGGATGTTCTCCAGTCCTGTGCCTGGTCCGGGTCCTGGCTGAGGCCCTGCTCGGAGCTGCGGAGCCCTCTGAGGAGGGAAAACGGAAGTTTCTCATTTTCTTTTTTTTTTTTTTTAATCACATGGGCAAAGTTTGCAGAAGTTCTGAACGCCATGAATCCGAGTCGGGGGAGGTTGGGTTTGATATCAGGAAAGTGTTTTCCCCATAGGGTGATCGGGCGCTGAACAGACTCCGCAGGGCAGTGGTCACAGCACCGAGCCTGTCTGAGTTCAAAGGAGCATTTGGACAATGCTCTCAAGCACAGGCTGCAATTCTTGGGGTGTTTTGTGCTTGGAGTTGGTGATCCTGCTGGGTCCCTCCCACCTCCAGGTATTCTGTGATTCTTGGTTGAACCCACCAGCTGATGACTCCAAAGTCTGCTCTTATTTCAGGGATGTTGCTAAAGTGGCCAAGGGCTGGGCAGAGACAACAGCTGGCTATTAATTAGTGTCCATGGAGGCTTCCAGCTCAGCTGACCAGAGCTAAGCCAAGATAAACACTGCACAAGATCCCGACGAGTCAAAGGTTTTGCTTGTCAGGCAAAATATCTTAGGAAAAGAAGGCCACTTACTTGGGGGTTATCATCCAAAAGATAACTGCAATTGCTTCTCTGCTGGAGAGGGCAGGCTCCACTTGAGGGCACTTTGGAAATGTCAGTGAATATCTGATAAACAGAGAAATGAGATATAAGAGACTTAACCCGTTAAATTACATTTTTCACTTTTAGAAGAAGCACTTCCTTGCTGACAAGCCAGTGAATGTTAAAATCACACTTTGTTTGCCTTTGATGTTGTTTGATTCTGATGGCTTCTGTGCTACCAGACGTGTGACATTTTCCTCTTTTTTTTCTTTTTTTTTTTTTTTTTTTGTCCTTCACATTTTCATAGTCCTGAGATTTCTGTGTTTGTCTGTCCTTTCCAGCTTCACTACTTTGTGATTTCATTTAATACAGCATGGTTTAGGTGCTTTCTTTGGTTAAAGCTTTGCCTAGAGAGTGAAAGCACCACGGATCACATCAGGGATTTTTTTGCTGGGGATTTGTTCAACTGTGAGCAGTGGCCTTGGACCAGGCTGCCTATGGGAGAATGGTATTATCTCAGCTACCATTATTAATTCAGCTTTGTACAGGAGACCTTTCATGTGGCAGTGTTAAAGAAAATACTGTGTTCATACAATGATGAATACCCCTCTTACTAGTTCACCAAGAAAAGCAACTTTCCTTGTTAGAAGCAAGTAAGCAAATGGATTTTTCAAGGCCTAGCATGTGGATTATATTACATTCTGGAAACTAGCTGATACTTTGCTCTGACAAGTTTGGATTATTGTGTGATTTCCAGGGCACTAGGAAGATTAAAAGATCCTGCCTTCTGCTTTGTTTTTTAACTTGGTTTGATTATTTTTTTCCTTGCTAAAACAACAGTGAAAACTGACATTTAATTAAGAAGTCTGCCAACACGAAATACATGATCTACCATGGGAAATGCAGATAGGGGAGCTGAAAAACACTGACTTTTCAATGAATGAGTCACAAAGACAACAAAACTAAAATGTTGCCTTTCTTCTCTTGTTTCAGATAACCATTCCCCAGTCTCTTACTAGATAAGCATGAGTCTGTCCTGGGCAAATTGTTTTCAGCATTAAGAAATTCCTTGTTGTCAAGTCTGCCACTTCTGCTCTGAGCTGCAAAGACAGGGAGTTAACAGCTGTACCTCCATACTGTTCCCGAGTTAGGGCCTGATTTCCTGGAAAATGCCACAAAGGTGGGGAAGATTCGTACTTCAGAAGGGGCCTGGAACTAACACACACTGCCACTATTCATTGGCATGATCTGCTTACTGGTTCTGCGAGATTAGAAAGATGAGCCTCGTGATAGAAGTAGTTCCAAGAAAGCTGCATGACCGAGCTGTGTTTGTGCCAGAATGTAGCAGTACCTTAGCCTCGGGCTCTCTCTTTAAGCTGCTTGCAGAGCTATGAAATTCACGGAGCAGGCTTTGCCCTGCACTGGGTGGGGAACAAGCTCATTGAACAGGATTTACTGGCTCAGTTCTAACAGCCGTGCTCAGCAAAACATAATCAAAATATAAAACATTTTAAAAAGTCATACAGAGCCTCAAAATACAATGTTTGACTTTGATCAAGCCTGGACAATGCCCTACAATCCATGTGCCTTGAAACATGCATTTTGTGCTTAGGCATTTTTAAATGCCAAGTCATAGAAGGAAGGAATAATAGAGATGTCTGTGTGCCATGTGATTAAACCTCCTGCTCAAAGCGAGGCAAACTGCAAAGTTAGATCAAACAGCTCAACTGAAAAGTCAGCTGAGTTTTAAAATAAGAACAGAGCCATGGCAGCCCCACTGGATGGCCTGTCCCACTGCTCGAGCACTCTCATTATTATCACTCTGTTGTAATAATGAGGAGCATCCTCACAGGCGGCCACTCAGGTTCTTATTTTGGTTTTGTGTGTTCTCAGGTGAATGTCACTCAGAGTAGGTGAGCTCACTCTAAAATAACATTTTTTTTAAAAAAGTAAGTAAAATAAAAATTTAGATACAACAAGAAAATAATTGTAATTTGGAACTGTTTCATTTTTAACTTGATCAAAATTCAACCTTGTGCTAAGTTCTGTGCTGAAGCATGTTTAAAGGAGTTCCTATTCCAAAGAGTTCCCCATCTAATGAGACCCTGGCAGGCCTGGGCTCTTTTTATGCTTGGCAATTAGTTCCATCACATGCTGGGATTTGCAAAGGAGGTAGGAATTCTCCTTAGCTCTCTCCAGTTTCCAATGGGATGCTTTTAATTACATGGCCATCCTTTATCCCAGAAGAGATGGGGACAAAGGACCCACCTTTCCTATTTTTTGCTCTCGCCACTAGTTCAAGTCTTAGGAGTTATTTTCTCAAAAGAAGAAATGTATGTCTGTTTAACGACAGACTTAAGTCCCTGGACAGATGGAAAATTTTAAAATTCTTCTGTTATCTTATCAGGGGACTGCCTGCAAATTAACTAATCTCACATAGTAACTGTAGCTTTTCATTAACACTATATTTTCATTTTATCTTTTCATTATAAAATTAACATTCCATGTAAAAGCTTACCAACACCACCAGCCAATTCCATAGCACGCTGAAGAACTGTCAGCTAAATTGGACTAATAACTAAAAAGAGAATATCTTGGTTTTTAGCAGTCACTCGTAGTATCAGCCCTAGTTTACCTGACCTGATGATGATGATTAAACTGACTTTATAATTTAGTAACTGCAGTATTGATCTAGACAGCTTTTAAAAAAACCCACCTTGCCTAATTATGTTAACTGGTGAGCCTTGAGGGGTCTTGAGGGTATGTAACGTGCAATTAAATACTACCTAATTAAGAATTTTCCTGATGTTGTGTTAGTCTCTGGAGGAAACTCTATTTGCATGTCTCCATTCCTATCCAGGAACATCTTGTATTTTACTGATTAGCAGTTTTTCCATTGTGTCTGTGGTACAGTTGGAGAGAAGGGAAAAAGTGAGGAGCGTTTTGTAAGCTTTCATGAACAATTAAAGAAATTAATTAATAAAAGGTCTGTCTAAGCGGTGTTGGAAGTTCCAGCAAAGTCTGGGGAGTGCTCAGCAGCTGTGATGGGACACGGCAGTGAAGGAAGAGCAGGAATTAAATCATATTTGCCCTGGGGTGTCCTGGCAGAGCAGTGCGAGCTGCAGCAGCTAGGCCACCCCTCTGCTTTCCTCACTGTGCTTCACTTGTGCCACAGCTTCACTCTCTTCTCCAGGAACTAGTTTTGTTTGAAGTTTAGAGCATGGAGAGATGTTTTAAGTCAAGCAATCTAGCAGGGTATCAGTAGATCTTAATTTATTTTCTTTTGTGTGTGTCTTAATGCTTCTATCTGCATACAGCTTTCCTGTGCCCATTGAGTAACTTGGGCTTTTGCTACATACTCATTGCCCTGTGTTCTTTTTTTTTTTTCCTTTGTGGGGGAGCATGCTTCAGAGGGATTTTGGGGTAATGTGGGTTAGGTTTTTTTAATACCAGGGCCAGCAGAAATGCCAGTTTGAAACCTTTCTCACAGACAGGAAAATAATGAAAGCGTGTCTGTATCCCGTGGATGTTCTGATATGTCCAGGCTTCAGCCTTTCTTTTAGTGAGGCTGTTAATAGAGCCTTTCTTCATATTCTTGTTTTCACAAATGTTTAGAGAGCAAATAGGAGTGATCTCCCTTTGTTGGAGTGACCAGCAAGCTATAGATGTAGAAAAAGCCTGAAGTGATATATTTTTGTTCCCATTTGCTCTCAGAATAAACATGTAGGGTGTGTTTCCTTGGTTACAAAAATGGCAAGTGGTGGTGAAGAGAATCCTTGTATCACTTAGGAGAATGTTTTCTTTCCTTACTTCTTGGATTTGTCCCATTAAGCACAAGGACCAGGATCATTAAGGACATTTGCAAAGCACAGGATTTGTGACAGCATTATCTTACTGCTACTCAGGGCACTGTTGGTGTTTGGAGCTGGTGGCTTCACTGGGAGTGAAAAGAGCTGTGTGCTCTGGCAGGATCAGGTTCACAGGAAGGTCCTGGAAGAAGCTTTCAGGTCTGTTAATACTGCAGAGAGGTTGGACACTGCTCTGAACAGACTGGAAGGACGTAAAAGAAGGATTTGCTGAGGACTGGAGTGAAATTCTGGTAGCTGCAGGCGTGGGCTATCCATGGGCTTTTTGGTGATGGGATGCCAGGTTGGTCATGTATAAGCTGTGCTAGCACAGCGTGAATCGGATTGCCTGGCTTGCTGTGCAAACTCTTCTGGAGTTCCAAAATTAATAACCCACTGAGAAAAGGCTAAATGGTTTCTGAATCAGCTGCCGACAGAGATGACAGGAAGAATGAATGACCACAGTGTAGCACCACAGGACATACTCAGCAACAGATGTGGAGAAAAACAGCTTTGTCTTCAGTGTCCCAGTTACCTCACCATCTTTCTGCACTGGTTCATGGGTCCAGCCCCTCTTCCACCCATCCCTTGGGGTGGTTTCACATTGATCCTCCCAAAGTTCTCCCAACATGCTGACCTGTCTTCCTGTTTGTTTTTTTCCATAGGCCATCATTCTGGTCCATTGGCTGCTCACAGTGTGGTGAGTGATTAGTGTGTGGTCTGGGGGAAGAAGAGGCTATTCCTTCAAACTAGGAATGGGGTGTTCCCTGGGAATCAGCACTCCCTGTTTGTGCCTGTGTGCAGGAAGATCCTAAATCCAGGAGTGAGTTGTTTGTATGGGAACAGGGATGAAACCAAACTGTTGCAGGCTTGTTGTGAATGTGAGCTTTTTTTTTTGTCTCGTTTGGCAGGGGATGCATGAATTACATGTTGCCACTGTCCTACGCCTGGGGAAATTTCGGTGTCCTTGCAGTGGGGATCTGGGCCATTGTGCAGCGAGATTCCCTTGATGCCATAACGATGGTGAGTGTAAGAGTATTGGTCTCCCCGTGGCTGCTCAGGAGGAGGGTGGAGGGCAGAGTCCTGGAGCTAGTGATGATTTGCAGCTGTTCCCTGTTTGGGTGGGTTTGGCTTTGTTGGTTTTTTTAAAGAGAGCATATAAATCTATGAGCTCTGTAAACCATGGTGAGAAGAATTCAATGTCAATTATTTTTCTTCTCAGAGATGAGACATACTTGATTCTTCCCTTTTTTACCTGCTGTTGTGACTTGTAATGCCAAATGAGGACTCAAAGTGTTTAATATGCTTGAGTTGGAGGGGCTTTGTAAAACCCTTTCCTGAACATTGAGTAGATTGGCAAACAAAAATAAACACTTCTAGAATATATTATGAGAAGACATCTGACAAGAAAAGGCATGAAATACAAGATCATTCATCTAGGAGTATGTGTCTGCCTGGGGCAGTACCAAGAGGGCTGGGTGTTACTGGGGTGAAGGATAATTGTGTAACGTAGATCTCGCAGGAAACAGATGCTGACTGTTACTGTCAGTGGTTAAACCCTTGTTCTGTTCATGTCCCCTTCTCTTGTTTCCAGTTCTTGACTGGCCTGCTGCTCACAGTCCTCACAGACATCATTCACATCTCTATCTTCTACCCTTCGCACGGCTTCCTCAGCGACGCACAGCGATTCAGTCTGGGCATGGCCATCTTCAGTCTCCTCCTCAAACCCGTGTCCTGCTATCTGGTGTATCGGATGTATCGGGAGCGTGGAGGAGAGTACACCTTTAACATCGGTAGGATGCTTTTTCTGCTTCTGTCTCAGTGAGGGCCACCTCCTCAGGACTGCCTTGCACTTTGGACCCTTCAGCCTGAGCTCTGTGCAACTGGATTCTGCCCTCCTTTCCAGGCCTTTAAATCTATGGTTAACAAGCCACGGTTCCTGCAGCTTCTGGCTCTGGCCATTTTTCTATGAGTTCTCATCTTTATCTTGCTGAAATACACTGTTACAGGAACCTGTTGTGCTGCTATGGGGTAGTATGGGCCTTGCTTTCCACACAGCCGTGTGGCTACTAAAAGAGCAGTTCTCAAGGAAAGAACAGGCATGCTGGAAGGATGACTTTCCTTACCTCCTGCCTGTTTAGTGAGGATCACAGACCCACAGGCTGGGACCTGGTTAAATACGTGCTCCAGAGCTGCTGGCTTCTTCTAGAGCATTCAGATCTTGTGCTTTTGCCTTTGTGCCAAGCTTGTTCTCTTCCATCTCCATTCAGGTGTGAGCAGTGCAGGCCAGGACCGCAGCACCTACGAGCCCATCGATCAACCCGAGGCGCCTGCGGCGTGGCCCTCCACCAGCAAGGCAGCACAGGCACCGTTCTGAGGCACCAGGACACACAGCCTGCCCTCACGGAGCCAGCCTGCAGCCTGGGACACACAGCCTGCCCTCACGGAGCCAGCCTGCAGCCCGGGACACACAGCCTGCCCTCACACACCCTGCCCAGGACACACAGCCTGCCCTCACGGAGCCAGCCTGCAGCCGGGACGCACAGCCTGCCCTCACACACCCTGCCCGGGACACACAGCCTGCCCTCACGGAGCCAGTCTGCAGCCCAAGACACACAGCCTGCCCTCACGGGGCCAGCCTGCAGCCCGGGATACACAGCCTGCCCTCACAGAGCCAGCCTGCAGCCCAGGACACACACCCTGCCCTCACGGAGCCAGCCTGCAGCCCGGGACACACACCCTGCCCTCACACACCCTGCCCAGGACACACAGCCTGCCCTCACGGAGCCAGCCTGCAGCCGGGACGCACAGCCTGCCCTCACACACCCTGCCCAGGNGCAGCCCAGGACACACACCCTGCCCTCACGGAGCCAGCCTGCAGCCCGGGACGCACAGCCTGCCCTCATGGAGCCAGCCTGCAGCCCGGGACACACAGCCTGCCCTCATGGAGCCAGCCTGCAGCCCGGGACACACAGCCTGCCCTCACACACTCTGCCCTCGCCGAGCCAGCCTGCACTCCTCCCACCGACCGAGCCACGTACAGATCTGATCGCTCTCTTGCCTACCTAAAGGTTCAGCAGATGGGTTCTGCAGTAAGTGCAGATCTTGGAGGTGTGACTCACTGTAATCCCAGTGCTCTCCTCCCCTCCCTCCCCCTAAGTCTCTCCTCTGTACGTGTGACTGGATGCACCTTCTGCATTCTCCCAGTCTTTCCTTGTGCTTCCTCTTCATTCTAAGAGAACCACTCCCAGTACTTCTGGACAAGCAATCTTTAAAAAGCTTGTGGACTGCCCTGAAACAATAGTGTAGCCTGATTTTATGTAGATACATTTCCAGGAAACATCTGGGAGCTCCCAAGAGCTGTTTTTGATGGCATTATTTAACTTCTTTATGCTCCAGTATCTGGTATTGGGTTTTATTAACTGATGCTTTTAAGCAAGTATCCTTCGGGATACTTAAAATGACTGTTGAATATAAATTATAGATCCTTTGTGCCTTGAAATATCTTTTTGCCTTCAGCTGCTTGTCTTAACAGAACTTGAAATGTTACATTTTTCTAAGATAACTATAAAATTAACACAGTTTTCCTGTGTTAGAAAAAGTTGCACTGGTCACTTATGTCTTATTTGAAAATGTAGCTTTTCCTGAGGGCTTGGCACTGTAGCCAGGAAGTCTGGGAGGGTCATTATGGGGGAAGGGCTGCAGGGCTCTGATGGCTTTTAGCCTAAGCTTTACTCTGAAAAATAGGGAAGATGGGCTCATAAAATGGGGATTGAGGAAAGATGGCCTTTTGCTGTAGACATGAGTTCCATTGGGTGTGACAAACTGTAGACTCTGTCCTGCTGTGGCTTTCAGGTAAGATTCCAAAAAAAGAAGACCCAACAAACAAAACCCCAGAAGCAAGCAAACAAATTTCAACAAGATTCATTTACAGAACAAAATGAGTATGTTAGCTTTGGCAAAATTCTAGTGCCTAGGAAGATAGGTATTTTCCTGAAGCAAGTTCATTTTCAAAGTTTATACCTTTTATTTTACAACTGCATTTCTCTCGACGAGACCTGCTGCTGTTTTGATTCTTCAGTAACCAAGACCCCTGTTGGCTTTGCTCTATCCTCCAGAAGCAGGCCCTTTGTATTTTTAAAACCAAGGAGTTTTCTCCCAACATTGATCACTTCAAAAATAAGCAGATGCTTCCTCTACTCTGCTGTGCAAGCACTGCAGTGACCTCTTGGTGTACCCAAACCAAGCACATGGTAAATGCCATAGAAGTGTTGCACATTCTCTTTAAAGGCTTTTTCGGAAAATAAGGTACAAGAATAGGAATTGGTCTGTTCTTGTGATTAGATGGCAAAGAAGGAAAGAGTAGGCATTTGCTGTGGCTTGTGGAGTTCCAGAGCCTTTATGGGAATGGATTTTTTCAGCTCTTTGGAACTGTACAGTGACAGCACAGATCCTTGAACAAGACATAAATGCTCAGGGCTTTTTTTCTCCTAGACCCATGGGCCACAGACTGAAAATCACTGCTTTTAATGCTGTGGGATTTGGGTGTTGGCACATTCAGTTATATCTAGGAAGGCCTTCCCAGATGTTGTACATTGGAAATACCCATTGAGCTGACCTGCCATGCATTTTTCCATGGAAAATTTGGTACACTTGGGATCTCCAGAAAGCAGAGCAGGACACAAGTAACACTCATCTTACAGTGCCTCAAAAATACCTATTTGGGGCAGTAAAATGAGAGGTGATGCTAAAAGCAGACCCCTCTCCTGGCTGAGGAGGATATTTGTACCTTGTTCAGGAGGGCGTGAGGGGATTCACAGAGCTGCTGTGCCAGCGTGGCCTCGCTGGCTTCACGGTGGGGCTCTCGTGGGGTCTCAGCGAGATCTCCTCACCCAGACGGGTGCCGTGCTCTATTCGGCTGCCTTTGCTTTGTTTTTTAAGCCCTGCGGTCCTGCCGTGCCCGGCGTTTCGGCCAGCCCGCCCAGGGCAGGTGCCTCCCTCAGCGCGGGCGGGCTCGGGGCTGAGGGGGAAGAGGAAAACGCGGCGCCTGTCCTGAGGCACTGTCCGGGACAGGCACGGCTCCCACCCGGGATGAGCCCCGCTCTGCCCGGCTTTAATTAGCCATAGCCCAGAGCGGCTTTCCCCGGCCATCTGTAGCCCCGGTCAGCGACCTAATCGCGGGGATAAGCTGCTTAAGGAGCCCCAGCTGGAGCGGGCGCGGGCTCTGAGGGGGCCCAGGGCGGCTGTCCCCGCGAAGGAGGCGCCGGCTCGGAGGCGTGCGGTCGGTCCCCGGGGCCCAGCAGCGCAGCCGGTGCCCCTCGGAGTGGGTGAGTGGAGCCGTCGGGGTCGCTGAGCGGGGCCGTGGGCGAGGAGGTTGTGGCTCGTCNTCGTCCTGGGAGCCCGGAGGGTGCTCGGGTGGCAGCGCTGGCGAGCCGAGCCCGCCCGTGCGTGCCTGGAGATGTCGCAGGCGTTTGTTCGCTTCGTAGCGCTGCGAGGCGCTTGGGGAAAACCCGCTTTTCTAAGGCAGCTGAAGTGTGATCTCGGGGAATAACCACTGCCCCCTGCTTGGAATATGGAATGGATCGGCCTTGCTCTGCGGGGTTTCGGGAAATAAGCGCTGTGTGTGCAGCGCAAATGTGTTTATTACGGGTCTGGTGATGTTACTGTATTGCTGGAATGGCATCGGCTTGAAAGAGCTTGACTTACTTTTCATGAGCTGTGCTATTTATTTCCTTTTTGCTTATAACAGAAATAACTTGAACATCTTTATTTTTATTTGCTTAATTGAATTCGTTTCATGTTTTAATGCATTAGTGTTTTGCTGCAAAGTGTGTACATGGTAAGCGTGCATTAAATGTTTTAGTTGGAATCATAAAAACAAATATAAACCCCATTGGTCATGGATTTTGCAATTCATGAAATGTGCAGTTCACCTTGAGTATCTCTTTTGGCTTCAGAAGTTTTTAAAAAGGTCTTCACAAAATCTTGTTGTGGGTGAGATTAACCCTACTGCTTAAAAGTTGTTATGTTAAAGTCCTGAGTAGCAATTTCAGAAGGCAGACAAACATGATTTTGAAAGGATGCTATTTCTTCCAGATCCCAATGGGACTGAAATTAGGAATGAGTGAGGTGGACACCACCTAAAATAACCATGGTGATGTGTTGAGATGTCGAGAACCTGGTACTTAGCATAAAGAACTGAAATGGAGAGCTAAACAACAACAACAACAAAATTCTCACAAGTTATCAAGAAAATAGATTACCATCAAGAAAATAGATAATGTCCAGATTCTTGAGCATAAGGTAATCCAGAGCCAGCTTTTGAGTGTTCACAAAGCAAAACAGCACTGAAAAACATGGTGGGTTTATGTCCTTTTGCAATTTAAATCCTTTGTAACACCCTTTTGTGATACATTGCCTGTTGATTGGATGTTTCTGGGATGCAAGGAGTGCTTCCACGCAACACCAGTCCACTGCATTTTGTGCTTATACTTCATGCAGTGATAGGCACCCTAAGGAAGGCAGCTGTGCTTTGTCTGTTCACTCTGTAGTTGCCAACTTCAACTTGTCTGGAAAAAATAATGGGATCTTTCCGTGCATGGCACCCTCGGTGATGTATGAAAGGCAGTAGCAGCAGTTCCCAGGGATAATTGCAGCACCGCCTGACTGTCTCCTGCTGCTTCAGAACCGTGTTTGCTCCCCAGATTGTGGTGATTACTGAAGGAGTTTGCATGTGAGAGGGAAAAATGAGCTGTTACAAACAGGGACAACTGAGCCTCAAATGCTCTCTTAGAGGAGAATGAGATAAACACAGCTTAGAAACAGTGCAATTTGACAGAAGGCTTTCTGGGATTAGAGCGTGTTTGAAAAAGACAATGGGCATTGATTTCCTTGCTGTCTCTTCTCAGATTGACTAGGGGGTTTTAAGATGGTAGAGATGCATGTGTCTTTATACAATACCATTTTCATTTTTTTGAAAGAGAGGTGGAAAAGAATGGCGGTTAGAATGACAGTGATTGACAACTTGCTTTTAAAACCTGAGGGAATGGAAGCACAGTCCTCTCAAATTGCACTTACCTGTTAGCAACAACTTAAGAATCCATTTTCAGCATAAGTGTTATATGTTTAACCATCAGACCTAGTGGCTAGACTGCAAAGTAGGTCTCCCAGCTCTGCTGTAAGTCTTCCAGATTAGGGGACAGTGTGGATTTTATGGGTCTGTAAACATGGTTTCATCCTTTAGTGCAGACAAGAAGAAATAAGTCTGTACAGCCTTGAATTTAGGATAATTCGGCCTTGCTAGCAAGGAATTCTTTCTGAGGATGCAGGTGTATAATGCTGGTAGTCTTTGTTTTCCAGGTTTTTTGTTGAGAACTGAATCTGTCCTTTTCAGTCATTCCTGCTCTGCCAAATATGACTGTCTGCTGAAAACCAGGGAGAGAGTAGTGTCCTTAACACTTTCAGGACTGAGGCTGGTGCATCAGAGACAAGAAATTCACAAGGACAGTACCCAAAGGCTTTGGCAAGCTAGGCAAGATGAGATAGGAAACACACAAGGTCCTTTGCTTATATTTCTTCTTCTTTTTCTTCAGAGCAAAGAAACATTCAGAAGAACGTGAATTTCAATGTGTATTTGGGCCCTAGAAGTCGAGTAGACATTTCTCATGCCTGGCCTGAGGCTGCAGCCTTCGGTGTAAGCCCAGAGACAGCAGCACAGGGCTAGCTGTGCACCACACCTCTGTCAGATGGGAAGAGATCCCAGGCTAATCCCTCCTGCCCTTCTCAGCCGTTCCCAGACACTGCCAGACAGTTCTCCAGTTCCTGCTTGCTGCAGCAGAATAATCTGTGCCCTAGGCTGCAGCAGCACAGCTCTGAGTGTGTGCTTCAGAGAGTCCCCATCTTGCTTCGTCAGTGCTGCCTGCTGTGAATCTGCCCCAGAGGCACTTCCACCTTGAGGCTCGTGTTCTGGAAGGGAGGAGTGAGAGTATTGACTTTCCTCAACAACAGGATCAGGAAGCAAAGGCAGCTGCTGGCCTTTCCATACCCACTGCTCACCAGCACTGTTCAGAAAGAAGGAACAAGAACTGTGACTGTCGGGTGGAAAACCAACAGCATCGGCCTTCTGCTGCTTCTTGTATGGATCCTGTGAACCCTTTACTGGTCAATGCATGTTTGCCATCTCATGCTGCAGATTCCCCTCTTAGGCATGAATTAGTGGTGGGTCCTTCTTTAAGGAGCTCAAGTGAAAGTGTGAACGCTTGTCACAGTTCAGCCCTGACCCTGGGGAATCTTGAGCCATCTAATTCGGATTCTTTTCAGTCTCTTTTGCAATCCTCACAGATTTCTGCTAGCTTGTACTGTTCAGTCCAGAGGCTTAAGCAGCAAAGTGCTTTGATGGGGATATGGGGTTCCCTCCCTCTGGAGCCCAAGTCTTCTCCAGTCACTGGCCATTCATGCTTTGCTCCTGATGATTTAGGTCCCAGTATCCTGACCATGGGAGAACAGCTAGCTGCAGTGAGAACCAGTGCTGCTCAGGCAAGATTGAAATGGGGGGTCCCGTTTGCTAAAGACTGGAGCCTTAGTGCGGTGACAAAGGACTTCAGTCCTGCTGAGCCCCTCTCTGTCTCTGACAGATATCGATACATTGGCTCAAACACGTGGAGAACCAAGAGTTCAGGTGGCATCCAGCCACAAACCCTTGCTTCTGGAGTGGGCTCTGGCAGGCTAGTGAATACAGATTCCTCCTTCAATTGCTCCCCTTTCTTCAGATGCCAGTCACTGGTAAAGCCATCTCTGGATACTGGTAGTCTTTATGTTCCCACAAAAAGTCCCTCTCCTGGAAAGGTCGTTAAAGGAGAACAGACATCTAATGTGGCGTCTCCATGTGTAGAGTCTTGGAAGAAAGACCTTTCAGCCAGTCTGGATCCAGAGGGTCTGCAGGTGTTACTGGAGACAGATCTGGGGGGGGCTCATCTTGGTGTAGCCGTGTGTGGGACTCCTGCAGAAGTGTGTGTGAGCATCACTTCTCATCCTGCAGATAAAGAGTTTAGGCCAGGCCAGCTTAGTGTTAAATCTGTAGAAGTCAACAACTCTCACGTTAAGTGCAGCGAAGAGTCAGAAGAGGTGTGTGACCCCAGGTCACGAGCAGGCAGAAGAAAGGCTGCAGTGGGCAGCAGCCAGTCCAGCCCTTTGGGTACACCAGCTGAAGAAGGCTTCAGTCAACATCCTGATCTAGATTGTATGAACATGAGCAGAGAAGGAAGGAGAAACAAATACTCCTACCAAAGCAGCCGGAGGAATTTGGAAGCTGATGGCAAACTTGAGCAATCTGAAGAATGTTCTGTAGAAAGGAATGCCAAAGAACCACGGTGCCGTGAAGAAGAGGGCCAGACACAGAAAACTGTGCCCAGAGAGGTGAGGGTGTGCTCACTGTGAAGCATCTCTGTTCACAGGTATTACTTGTGCTTGTTTCTGCCACTTGCTAGAGGTGCAGAGTTGAGGTACAAGTGATGGGGATGCTTGTCCTATAGTGTCGTCACTGAATGTCCAGAATCTCATCTCTTACAGTCCTTCTTCAGCCCAACGTATGCATCTTTCCAGCTCACATGCTTCTTCCTAAAGACCGCCTTGTCAACTTGGTTGTTTTGGGAATGTAAGCACCTGTTTATATTCTCTGATCTGCATGCCAAGGGAAAGCATTAAACTGGTTTTTACTCTGTGCATTGTCGCAGGGCCCTGAGTTTACAGCTTCTTGTGCCTTTTCTTGTCTGAAGTATGTAAGAATATTCACAGAGCAGTGGTGTGGGAGCAGTGTCCAAAGCATCCCACATAATGCACAACCTTGAGGCAGTCCTGCTCTGGTCTCCATCCAAAATGATGTGTGCCACAAAGACAAATTCTTCAACAGAGTGAAGCAGTGTCAAAAATTGTGAACTACTGTCCCTTGTCTGTTTGCAGATCTCAGAGAACAGTGTTGGGCCATTGAAGGTGAACGAGCAAAGGTAAAAAGACTCTGTGTTTGAGGGTGCTGGTAGTTAACAGAGGAGCACTTCTGGAAAGTGGCACATTTGGGTTTAGGACTCAGCCTACATTAATCTGCTGTGGTTGCTGAGAGGCTGTATCCATTTCTTTTCAAAGGATTGTCATTTAGAATGGAGCATGATCTAAAAAGTAATTTCTGTATATTTTTAATGCTGTCTTCTAAATTCAGCCTTGGTTGTTGCTAGCAATGAAGTGTTGGTACCATCAGTGCTACTCTTCAATGCAGCAAATTCCAGTGTGTTCACTGCAGTTAGAGAAGAGCAAGAGCTAGATTTGTCCATGAGGTGGAATTCAAATTTGTGGATATAAATGAGGTTGTTACCAGTTCAGCAACAGTGATTCCTTAATTTGGTGTGATTGCATGTTTTCCATTCTTTAGAGAAAACCATTTGAAATAATCTCTTTACAGCTTGATGGCTGAACTCTGATTGCCACCTCCTGGCTGGTTTAGCTTTCCTTTCTGTTAACAGGAACTCACCTCTGTTTTTTGTTTTGAAGTTTCTGGCACTTGTGTGACAAACAAATCCTAACAAGGTGTTTCCAAGCGTGGAGGAGACGTGTCCTTTGGAAGAGGGCAGCCAGGCAGCTTCACAGACACCATCTGCTTCAGAAGGGCTTTGGTGCTCTGCGGTGGACTGTGCACCGAAGGAGGACACAACTGGAGGTGGCCCAGCAGAGACATGCTTCAGCTCTGCTAGCTGCCAGCTTCCAGAGGGTGAGCACTGGCTGGGGACAGTGGTGCTGTGAGCTTTCTGCTGTGCAGGCAGAGAAGGCACAAATCCTGTCTGGATAGGGAGGAGGAAGGGGTACCCTGTGTGAAATTCCATGGTGTAGACCCTGGTACTGCCTGCAGTTGGTTCTAATCGTGTGGTTTCTTCTTCAGTGGAAAGAAGCTGTGGCAAAACAGAGCAAGAAGAAAGCTCTACAGCCTGAGCCTTACTCTTATACCCAAAGTTCATCACTGGGGATATTTGGAGTAGGAAGATTAGCAGCTATGGCAACCTCAGCCCAGCATCAGCTTGCAGCAGGATACTCAAAGGAAGTGGAGCAGGCTCATAGGTAAGCAGAGAGCATTCTCTTTCTGTTATCTTGGACAAAGGGAGGTTTACAAATGGGGAAATTTTTTTCTCAAACGATGGCAGACTTGTTTCCATGTCCTTGGATGTATTGTTTTGGAGAATTTAGTAGTTCAGTGTTAAGAACTAAACAATCCTATTTCAGAGCTTCTGTGCACCAGTGTTTGCAGTCGGATTTGAGTGTCTGCCAGAAATACTCCTGTACTAACTCTTTGCTCCAGCTATCCCCTGCATCTGTGATACAGGTGTCATGAGGTTGGAGTGAGGCAATACTGCAATCTCTATCAGCAGTTTAACAGTAGAGTGTTAAAAGAAAAGCTTTTTGTCGAGGCTTCTAATTCTGAAGGCAGAAGAACAAATTGAGACAAAAAGAGAGAGGAAAGCCCTGGATTCTGTTCTGTGAGTGCCTCTTTGGACAGCTGGATGTTAAGGCATGCATGTGGCTCTTTCAGGATGGAGGGAGAACTGTGGACACAGCTTCGTCACGGGCAGAGAGGAGACGAGTTCTGCTGGAGAGCTGAAGCGATCAGAGACATGCGACGCCTGGCTGGTAAGCACTCATTCCATAGCCTGGGAACAGCTGGGAGGTATTCACTGCTTCACCAGTGTTGGTGGTTTGTGTCTAGTTGTTGCTTTGAGCTCTTGCAGAATGTGATCCTGCAAGTAGCTGGGCCAGTATCTGTGATGGTGATGGATGGCCACTCACCATATCATACGAGTTTTGCCTCGTTCCCTGTATGAGCTCAGCTGCAGCATGGGTTGCTCCAACAGTGTGAGCTTGCCTTCCTTAAGTGTCCTTCCTGTGGCAGCTTGGAGTTAATCCAGGGAACGTTTGCTGGGTGACACTAAGTTGTTTGAAGTTCTTCTGTTATTTCTCTTCCTGTCAATCTCTTCCCGCCCTGTGACACAGCAGCTTTCAGACTGTGGCGCCTGCAGAAGGAGCTGCTGGGCAAAGAGGAAGCCAGGCTTTTGGAAGCCCGTGCTCTGCTGGAAAAGAAGAAGCTACGAAACATTTTCTGGATGTGGCATTCCCAAAGCTTGGAAATGAAACAGATTCTAACACTTACAACTCAAATCCAAAGAAACTTGGTCTCCCGGTGAGTTGGTGGGTTCTGGTTTTCATGTGAAAAATCTATTGGCTGAGAAAGTCCAAGGAATAACAGAGCCAACCCAGACAGTAATGTTTCTTCCATCTTATAGCCATCTATCCTTTTGTTTTAGGAGTTAATAAAGATGAAGTAGAGGTAGAAACATGAAAAGGAACTGCTGTGGCCAGAGACATTACAGCTTGCCTCCTGTGCATTGCCAAAACTTTCTTGTCCTGACTTTTGATGTCCTGAAAAACCAAACCCAAGAGCAGCCACGGAGCTGCTGTGCTCTCAGCATGACAGTGGCTTTTTACTGAAATAAACAAATAGAAGCTCAAGGGACAGTTTTTGTCTGTCCTGAACTAAACCCAGTCTCAGGAAGACACATAAGTTTGTGTTAAGTGTTTTTCAGCTTTTTCCTTGGATATTCTTAGGTGTTTCAGTACATGGAAGGAGACTGTTGAGCAGAAGGCACTTGACAGGTGCCACCTGGCCTGTCTCAGAGCAGTATCACTGAGGAAGCACTTCCAGCAGTGGGTTGAGATGCTGCAGGTCAGAAGAGGTGACAAGCAGGCAGTAATGAACCTCTTCCTCCTACAATGGAAGCGGCATTATGGTGAGCACTTTGGGGTCTGTGCAGAATCTAACCTTTAGAGGTGCTTAGGCTCCTTCTTCCTCTTCTTGTACACTGAAAACAGAGGGGCTCAGGTGATACAGGATATGAACAAACCGGGGTGGGCAGAGGATCAGTTCTGGGTGGGTCGGTGAAGCTACTGTGGTACTAGGGAGGTTTGTCACTCTGCTTCATAAACCAAACATAAACTCTTAAACTTTGCTGAAAAGAAGCAATTTGTGGGTTGAGCTGGGCTGAGTTGGAACACCTTGAGACAAACGATCTCTTGTTCCTTTATGTAACTGGTTAAGGAGCAGTTATAAGCTCAGTAGCTGACAAGACTGTGACAAAGAGGCATGAAGGTCAGACATCATGGACTGGAGAGACACAGTTTCTGGAGAAAACAGTCTACTCTTTTGATGACTTCTGCCAAAAACTGAAGCTGCAGAGAGTATATCTCTTGTGGAAAACAAGGCTGTGTGAGCATCACAAAGCTGAGTGAGTACAGAAGAGCCAGTCCCTCGAGCCTTGCCCCCATTAGTAGTGTCCACTTGACTTTCTGAACCTTCTGCAGGAACCCCTTTTACCCTGTCATCCATCATGTCTGTGCTAGTCACCTCCTCTGGTGTTCTTCTGTCACTTTACTGTCTCAGTATTTTCTGTCTCAGGTCTTTCTCTCAGGCTTTGGAGCAGTGTAAACTCAAAAAAACTCTGAAATTATGGCACCAAAAGTATCTTATGCTGAAGACAATTGAACAAAGTTCTAAGCACTTGGGGAGAGCTGTCTGTGAGGAACCTCTTGCCATGCTGTTTTCTGAGGACCTCTCAACATCATCTGGCTTTGACAGCAGTGCATCAGCTACTCTGACCTCTCAGAGCTCATTGGAAAAGGTGAGAAGATCTTGGTACACCCAGACTGCTCTGAGGTATTAAATTGCTGGGATTTTTCAGGGGAAAATTTCTGCTTCAACATAATATTGTCATCAGCAAACTGCTTAAAATGTAGTGCTGAATCTCTGAGGTCCTGAAGCTGAAATGAAACCTGAAAGTATAAAGTCAATGCTCTCTGTGCCTTTTCTGGTTCATCTTTTAGAGATGTGGGAAGGTGCTGAGCTAGTGAGGCTCCCTTGTACACTTGCTTCTGCCTGTGGCTGCAAAGTGGAAGTGATGAGATATAAAGAGCTTCCTCACTGAGAGTGCATATGCCCATTTCCCCTTTTCTAAGTATAGAAATACTGAGAAAACATTTCTGGTTTCAGTGTGGAAATCGTTAGTATAGAAATAACTTTCCCATCACCTACATTGCTCTCCAGAGGTGTCATAGTGAACCTGCAATTCCTTTGGATGCATTCTGAATCATTGATAAAATCTTTGGATGCATTGCCTGAGTCCTTGATTTTAAAAAAAGGAGCAAATGGCATGGTCAGAGCTATTAGCTGAGTTCTTGCACTGTGAGGACACTCAGCTCACTGCATGTTCCTCCCCTCATACCTGCAGGAATGCAGCCTCAGTGACAGCAGCCAGCATGGCTGCTCCTCCCTTCTGGCTGCTGAGGATGTCACACACATGTCGTGTCACAGTTCTGTGCTGCAACTCCAGCAGTGCACAGAGCTGCCAGCTGAGCTGGGTGGGCAGCTGTGCTTGCAGACCTCCTTCCCTGGATCTGGGTGAGTTGGAGACTGGTTTTTTTGGGATGCTGGTAGGAGTGACCTCTTGTTTGGACTGGCTAAATTCCCTCCTACTGAATCATCCCTCATGTCATGTCACACCATTCTTCCAGGGGACTTTTCTTTCTTTCCCTCCTCACCCAACAGTTTTGTTTTGCAGAGGAAATTGGTTTGTGGGAAATCAGTTCCAGACCTCGGTGCTGCAGAGTCCAGATAATAATTCCCAGTCTCTCACCAGTTACTCTGCATGGGAAGAGGTGAGGCTAGAAGGTGTTGTGTAAAATGTAAATATGCAAGTGCTTTCTGCATGTTCAAATTTAGCAAAGAGCCTTTGGGTTTCAATACCAGGATATGGAAGGTCTCACTGGTATTTTGTATATTTGCTCTCTCTCAAACAAAATTTGGGAGATTGAGGCTTTTCTCAGGGTAACTCTTCCCTGTTTGTCAGCTGAGTGGAAGTAGGGCAGGTGTCAAGGATTTAAGAGGGATGTGTTAGACCCTCATGTCTGGGTGCTCATGTGGGGTGTGTGGGTTAGCAACAGAGCTGGGCAATCACAGAAGTCACAGTGGCGAGGACAGACAGCTGAGCTGGGTGGGGTAACTGATATAACAGCAGTTCAGGGCCCTTTTTTGCCTTTCTGGATTTCAGGGCTGCAGTCCTGACGAGGAGGTGAAGAGTTGCTTGCAGCAAGCAGACAAATCCTGCCTGCAGAGGTGTTTCATTGTCTGGTCAGCTCGGGCTCAGCATCACGTGAAGGCCCAGCAGTACTGCAGGCGCACTCGGCTGGCTCGGTAGGGATCATGCTTTCCAGAACTTTCCTAAAGCTCTCTGTTTTGCAAGCTTTACACTTGCTTTAATTTTAAAAAAAAAACAAACAAAAAATTATTCCTTTAGATATTTTTTTTTCTTCAGTGGGAGTTTTGCAGCCTATTATTTTGGGGCTTTTCCAGCTTCAAAATTACTATTTAGGAACACAGTAATTTCTGGTTTGATGGGATGCCTCACAAATTAGAGCAAGCCCAGCTCTGGTGATAATAAGTCCTGGTAACTTCCTCTCCACTGAACTGGCCTTGCTCTCTTCTGATTGTAGAGCTGAAGGGCACAACAGGCTTGGCACAGCCAGGGCAGAACACCCTACCCCCAACAGCTTGTCCTGTCCATCATTTTCCTTGACATTTAATGGGGAAAGGATGTTAACAGATCAGATGTGTTTTCAAAACTCTGCTGTGTATGCTTGCTGTTAAATTTTCTGTTACAAAGGTGTGTATTTCTGTGAGTTGTTCCTACAGTCAGTGCAACAACCTTTGTCCTTCTCAGAGCCTTTCTCAGCTGGCATCACTGGGTCATGGAAAATAAGACCCAAAAAGCAGCAGCAGCCCTAAAACATGAAGTTCATTGTCTCCAGATGGCTTTCAGCCTGTGGAAAAGGAGACTGGTGCAGAAAGCGGAGGCTGACCGGAGATTCAGGTGTCATGTTCACCAGATGACTGCTGACGCTCTGTGGCGTTGGCATTCCTGCTGGCAGAGTGAGTTACCCCATCCCACTGCATCACCTGTGTCTGTAGAGGAGAGACACCCTGGGAATGGATGGGATGGAGGAAGTCACACTTTTGGCTGTAATTCTGTGCACTGCTCCTCTAGAAGGGCACATTGCAGTCCAGGAGTCAGCAGGTGCATGTGACACTGCATTCTTCTGGCTGGCAGTGCCCTACTGTTCTATGGTGCTTTATTAGGGAAGATGCTCCTTTGGCACTTCTGCCTGTGCTACCAAAAGAGTGTTTGAGCAGTGTATTTCAGCAGCTGGGGAGTTAAATGGAGTTCCATGCAGCATTCCAAGTTTGAACATGTCTCCACACACCAAGCAGTCAGGTTTTGCTTAGAGGGAACAGGGCTTTTTTTTCTTTTGGGGTGGCTTAACAATCCTGATCCCTCAAGGAATTCCTTATGCTCTAAGTACTTATGCTGTACCAGGGAAGAAAAACTCCACCTTTTTAATGGAAAACTGCCTTGCAGATAAGAGTGGAAGTTATCTCTGATCTCTTGCAGGGAAAATCTGAAAGAAGGTCTGACTGCCTTTCAGAAAAAAAACCTACAAGGTGAATCGAAAAGTCTCTTTAGCTGCTAAAGAGAGGACAGGAAATCTTAGCAAGTTTGGTGGCATTTGGTGTTTGCAGCAGATGTAATTTTTTTTGCTCTTGTCTGGACTCTGCAATGGAGAAACAGTCCTTGGGCTGAGCTCAGGAGGTTGTGCTCTCTCGCAGGGAAGCGTGCTCTGGGAGAACTGCAGCAGCAGTGGGCTTGGCACAGCTGCCAGCAGAAGAAGAGGCTGGTCCTGCAGACATGGTATTACCAAACAAGGAAGGAGAAATATGCTGTTTTATTCTGGGAACGTTTTCTCCTGCAGAGGTTTGTTTCTTGCTCTCAAAGCATTTCCAAGGGAAGCTCTGCATGAAGAGCAATTTATGTAGTAGTGTCCGCTGTATCAAGAACAGAGCTTGGGTTTCAAAGTGTGGCTAGCTCATGTATGGAGCTTCTGTAGGAGCACTTTTATGAAGATGTGCCCATATTAAGGTGTCTCTTACCTAAAGCCTCACACCCCACCTCATTTTTCCCATTCAAAAATTATTTTCCTTCCAGAATTTGTATTCAGTCTTAGTTATGCAGGGTGGTATTTATGCACTGAGGGAGAGATGAAAACAAATTTGTGTAGTTTAAAAATTGAAAGCCTCATTTTCACTTCAGTATTTGCTGAAAGGAATAGTGGGCAGAGATCTTACAGACATCTGATGTTTACAAATCTGAGTCTTTTAGAATTCTGGACGCAGTGTGTTGATTTTAATTTAATGTGAAAAATTGAGTTAAATTTGTTCCTGCAGCAAAGCAGTATAAAGCTTATGAAGGAAGAACTATGATATTCAACTCATCTTGGTGTTATTACTGTATAGGTGAAGCTGTAGTCTGTCTTTGAATTTTATGTTGCAGATCCCAAAACCACAAGAATTTAATTTCTTTTCTCTCTTAATTGTGTTCAGTGGCCTTTTCATTGAAAACAGTTTTGTTTGTGGTTTAGGTTGTATGAGGCCAGTGCCTGCCTGAAGTGCAGAGAAGTGTCCAGCTGTAGTGAATCAGGATTGCTGAAGTGTTTCTCTGAAATAATTCAGGAGAATAAGAATGAATAAGATTATTTATGCCAAGGGTTCATTTAAGGCATGAGAAGTGCAGGTTTGGCCCTAGCAGGTTTTCTTTCGAATCGCAGGTTCAGACTGAGAGATCTGCAGAGGAAAGAGCAACTAAAGACCCAGTAAAACTTTGGTGGCTGTGATGTTTAGACTCTGCACTTACCCCACCCACTTGCATTTTCCTCTGCAAATCCATCTGTGTGGCTCCCTCGTGGGAACTGTATTTGAAAGAAGCCCTTAATGTTGCTCCTTCCTGTTGAGTATGTCTCCACCATTAATCTTCCTTCTGAGCCTCCTTTGATGAGAGACTGCTTCTGATTTCTCACCTGGATATGGTACAGGCTGAGCTCTGTCTCTTCTGAGGGGGGCATTTTTCATGCTAGGATAACCTGCAATAGCTTCTCTTGATCTCCAAAAAGCCTGCCAGGCACAGGATATTTACACTCCTGTCCTATGGTGCAGTGGGGTGATTTGCATAATGAAGGTCCAAATGGAACAAGGAACCAAAAGGATAAGCCAGGAGTTAAAAGCAGATTGGATTCTCTGGTTGCAGAGGAAGACTGGCCTGTGCATCAGCCTGCAAGATACAGAGAGATTATTGTGGGCACAGATTTACAGTGCTGGTAATAGTAACTCCTGAAGTTGTTGATTTGTTGGAATAAAATTGTCTTTATAAAGATTCTAGTTATACATCCCACATACACAGAGCCTTAGTTTGTGACAGCCAAGAAACAAAATCTGAATCTTGAAAACAAGTGCCTGTCATAAATGCTGCAAGCAGACTTCAGGAATCTGCTGGGTTCCACGCTGAAGGAGATTTTAGCAGTTTTACTCATCCCATAATGAAAAAACAAACAAGCTTTCATCAAGCACCATCTTTCTGGTCAGCTGGTAGCACAGAGATAGATTGAAGACTGACTAATTAATTTTTTTGGTTTGGTGGTGGGGGGGATCCAGTATGTGTACTGGCAAGGCAGCCTTGGAAAAGCATTTGTTTTGTAGGCAAAGGAAAAACGTAGCATAAGATTGGATTCAGTTTGCAGAGGCCTTTAAAGAGGAGGAGATGTTAAAATGGCCAGAGGGAAGCAGAGTCTCTTGCACTTTGAGTAGTGAGAGGTAACAGTGCTGGGAACCTGAAGTAAAAGGAGAGCAGGTGTTCAGCAGAAAGGCAGTCAAAGAGTCTGAACTTGCACCTCCCAATGAGGCACTGGAAAAATACATAGCATGGAGGTCAATGCATAAATCTGGATTGCAGAAGGAATAATAGGAACAGGCTTTTTTCTTGCTGAATGCTCTTTGGCTTGCTTTGGCCCTTTATGTGGGACACTGCAGGGCAGGTGAGAAGCTGAAATCTGGTCTGACATGGAATTGTTACTTTAGGCATCTGCTTCTTTTCTGTGCTTGTAACTGTTTTTCAGGTGCCTTGTCACTTGGGCCCAGGTCACTGCATGTAGAGTGAGGCAGCATGAAGCCTTCTCTTACTTTAGAAGAGTCAGAGAGCACCGTCTCCTGGTTGTGAGCTTTGCTAAGTGGAGGGACAAGCTCTTGAGAGCTGAACAAGTGCCAGGAGGGAGAAACCTCAAGTGGCAGGAGCCCTCTCCAGGTAAAGCCTGTCACCGCTGGCGAGTGGCAGCAAGAGGACAGCAAGCCCTGCACCTGGGATCTGTGGCTACTGTCAAACAAGTAAGAGAAGATAAAGGTCCCTGTGAGAGAGTTATTATTAACTCCGTGAGTCATGAGGCACTGAGATAGTGTGACAAGGCTTGTATAAAAACCTGGTTTGATTTGTGATGACTGCTTAGTCCCTGCTGTGAAATTCTTCACAGACTGTGCACACAACTTCATCACCATAATCTGGCACTGATTGCAACAACCATATGGAGCACAGCAATAAGGAAAAGGGACATTTTGACCAGAGAGATGAGAGCACTCCTTCCTCTCTGCTCAAAGATAAGATGGGATAATCACTGTCCCTGCAGAGCAGAGTGAGCTGTCAGAGTTGCAGCTTTTTTCAAAAGACTCACAGCTAGCAAACTACAAAGAGGTCGATTGATTTGGAAGGGCTGAGTCAGTCCTGCTGGGATCTCATCTGTGCAGTTTCCAGTCTGGGGTCTAGCACATTAAGCTACCTGCAGAGCTGTGAGCCTAAGACTGGTTTGTGTGAGTGCTTATGTGCATTGTTTACTCTTGGCTGCAGCTGTGTTATTTCTCTTTGCAGGCCTGCAACTACTGGACCAGAGCAGCTGCCTTTTCCCAGTGCTTACGGCAGTGCAGTACCCTCATAGGTGTTAGGAAAAGAAGGAAGATGTCTCTCTCTTTGCCCACAAGTAAGAAAAGTCTCCCTCTTCTCTTTCTTTCACAGACCCATGTGGGGAGTGTGAGTGATGAGGGAAAGGGATTAGTGTTTATCAGCTTAATGACTGGGATTCCTCTGTGGAGCAGGAGCTCATGGCAGTCAAACTCAGCAGATTTCTTCTGTGCTCAAGAGCTGAAGGACTAAGGGCTCATGGCAGCTCTGATGTCTCCCTCTCTAGCTCAAAGGTTAGCTCCTGTGTGATTCCTCTTTTGTTTCTTAGAAAGTAAAAGAGGCAGAGAAGAAGATTCAGCACCAGCTAGCCTTTTTCCCAGTGCCATTCAGCGCTGGCTGGTGATCTACAGGAGCCAAAGCAGGGCTGAAAGGCTGCTGGAGAGACCTGCTGTGGTAGGACCCTCTCGTGCACATGCAAGGATCCAGGAGTACACATCAGAAGTGGACTTGGAGGAGTGTGCTAAGAAGTGGCTTGGGTAAGTGGAGTGGAAGGCTCTGGGCTTCCTCTTGCTCATGCCACCAGGGAAGGGCTCCCTTGTGTAGCTGGTAAAGCTTACTTGCTTGTTTTCTCTGCAGGAGGAAATACCTGAGGTGGTGGCATCACACGGTGGTACTGCGCCGCTGCCAGCAGGACAGGAGGCTGCTCTGTCTGGCACGGGGATGGCAGCAGTGGAGGGAAGCCAGCAGGGTGCTGGTAGTGGCTCAGGTGCTGGTGAGTGTCCAGGGTGGCAGTGATGGGTGTTACTGGGTTTTGCTCTGGCTGTAGCCTCATGTACATCCTGGAGATGAGACCTGGGGGTTTTACAAGCACCAGTATGCACCAGAAATGCTGGTTTACTGCTGTGGCTAGTTTTTCCATTCTTTATGAAATGTCAGCTTGACAGAGCAGTATGTCCACAGATTTAGTTGCGCTTTGTCCTTACAGATGGGAAACTGAAACTGGATTGGTCTAGACTGTAGACTGTGCAAAAAGTTCAGAGCAGTTATGATCTTTGTCCTCATCTCTCTGTTCCTGATACATCCCACTGTTGTCCACAGTTTACCAAGAGCTGTCGTTTCCTTCCCCTTCCACTCACAGCCATGTCCTGCCTGGTTCCTGGGCATTAGCTGTGTGAGATGTGCTCTGGCCTGCCCAGGTATCAAGATGATGCCTGTAGAGTGTGAGCACATCCACAGTCACTGAGGAGCTGTGCGGGAGCACCATGGGGCATTGTCCTCTCCCCAGGGACTGGGACTTACTTAGCCACACTGTGCTGGGAAGAATAGTTCAGCAAGAGCTGTTATCGGTCCACTCTGTTTGTTACCAATGCAAAGTCTTTTAAGAGGGACTCAGGAAAGCAAATGGAACAAGATGTGAGTGGAGAGAAGTGAGGTAATTTGCCTGCCAGAGCCCAATCATTCTGTGCCCTGCCCGTTTTCCTGGCAGGACCAGCAGCGGCTGATAGAAAAGGCCTGGAGGGTGTGGAGACGAAGATATTTGCAAAGCTGTGTGGTGCAGAATCTTTTGGAGGAGGAAGCCAGGAGCCTCCTGTCTCAGGTAAGCATTTATGCCCCAAAAGCACCCCAAAGTGACAACTGGCCTTCCTGTATCTCTCTCCCTCCACAATGCACTTGCTTAGGAAGAAGTTGGATATATCAAGGAATAGGACTTGCCAGTAAAAAAGGAAAAAATCTTCCAGCTTTACACAGGTTCAACTATGGGTGTTTTTCAAAGCTTTGTGTCAGGAGTCAATTTCCCTGACATGTGCCCTCTTCCCTGCTGTTATTAGTGATGTTAATCCCCTAATCCCCTGCCTCTTGAGACCCCACTCAGGGAAGAAACAGGCTCCACATTGGTGCAGGAGGACGGTGCTGACTTGCACCCAGGGGGAAGCAAATCACTATGAATTTGAGTGAGCAGGCAAAGCCTTAGAACTCAGATCCATTTTGCTCCTCTGCCTGCCTTCTGAAGATGTAGGATTAGTTCCTCCTTTAAGGACACAGGAGCAGAGGGAACATTGGTCTTTCTTCTCTCACATTGATTTGAACTCTGCATGCCCTAGATTGGCTCCAGGAGGGACAGGAAAGGGTTTTGAGTGAAGGGTGAGGCAGCTGGCAGAGCCATTGCTAGAAGGAAATGTTTATGGGTTCTGTGAGAACGGCTGCAGCCCCTCAAGGGTAACCCGAGTGTTTGATTTGTGCACTTTCCTCTTTGAGGCCTTTGGAAGATGGTGGCAGCTCACAGCATTCCAGAGAAAGGACAAAGGATCCTGCTGAAGGGAGAGGGCCTGCCTGCAGCTGCTGCTCACTTCAGGACACGTGGAGGATATGGCTCCTGTCACAACAAAGAGCTGGTCCTGTGCCATCAAGAAAGAGAATGCTCTGCTCTTATAACAAAAGCAGTGCTGCCAGCCAGAAGGATGACAGCCAAAGAACAACCAGGAAGAGATGGGACCTAGTGAAAGGTCCTCTTTAAAGGACTTGTATCCTAACTCCTTAGCAGCACAAATAGGAAAGTTACTTAGAGTTGTGAGGTTGCATTCTCTTCTTCTCTGGACACTGGTTGCGCTGGAGTTCTGATTAAATGTCAAAAAAACACCTTATAGGCTTTCCTTTTACTCGGTGGATTTTTCCCTGCACAGGAGCTTGGTGTCAAGGGGGGAGTATGCAAATAGTCTTAGAGATGAGCAGGAGTTTGTGGGTGCTGAATCCTGTTGATTCCAAAGTCTGGATGGGGTAGGTGCAAACACAGGTCTTTTAGATTGGGCTTTTACCCTGGGGGCAGGGGGGCAGATTTCCACATGGCTCCCACCTCCTCCCCCTGTCTAGGTCCATCAGCTCTTCATTAAACCTTTCAGTGGGTGGCCAACCTCCTGACTGCTTCCTGCTGGTTCATTTCTGTGCTGAATGGGCAAGGTATGAAGAAACCTGCTGGGAACAGCTGAGCACCAAAAGCTTTGCTGAGGCGAGACAGGCGTGTCTGATCCCCAGCCTTCCCATTACTTGCCTCTATGATTGATGCCTTGTAATTACCCTGGATAGATGAGCCCGGTCTCAGACAGCTGTAACAAGAGGGTCTGAAGAATCTGGAAAAGGCTTTTCTTCCTTGCTTGTTTGAAAGAGATGCTCACAGCATGGTGGGGATCTTGAAATCCCACTGGGAACTGCTCCGAGGTCGTTTTCCTAGCCTGTGGCAGCTTTGCAGGATTTGTCATGTACACAAAGCAGCCCCAGTAGTTTCCTCAACCCCTTATTCCACAGGGCCTAAGGCTGTTAAGAGTCATTAGGTCAGGAAAGATAAGTTATCGTTCCTGATCTAAGCTTATCTTTCCCTACAGGCAGTGGAAAAGAATACATGACCTTGCAGAATTGAGCTAAATAATGAAGCTGGTTACTTTTGGTAAATTCTGTAGAGTGATTTAAGCTTTCTCTGCTTTACTGTGGAGCTTAGGCCATACTCAGGACAGGCACTGAAAGTGAAGGCAGAACTGCCCCAGAAACAATTGCTTTTCTTAAAGTTTTCCCTTGTGCCAGGTGATTAATTAGCAAACAACATGAGTTTCTGCTGGAGCATGGCCTAGTACAAGAGACATTTGTATGCATGTATTTTATTGTATGTAATCTAGGAAATAATGTGATTCCTACTTAGTCTTATCCAGGATGGAAGTTCCCATAGTCCTATTAAAAAAAAAAAAAAAAAAGGAAATACAATACAAGGAGAAAAGTTAGGAGGAAAACTTGAACCTTCTTCTGGAGTGAGTGCAAAAGTGCGTGACCAGCTATGAAGAAATGCATTTTAGGAGTGCAATACAAAAGAAATTTGACCTTCTTTTCCAGCCTGGTAACTGCTGCTATAATCCTCTTGCATAGGTACAGCTGACAGTAGTGTTTCTGTCCCCCTGCCAGCATTTTTGGCATGGGAAAGTTACCAGGATCTCCTGTTCCTGTAATTAGCATAACCATGATTAGCAGCAATTCATCCTGCAGACCCTGACCTTTGAGCTTAGTCTGGAGCCTCTGCTCAGAGGTTCAGGCTGTTCTGGCCATTGCTCAGTGAGAATGGCCGGTGGAGATTTTGTGTTGGGGACGGAAGAGCAAGGAGGGTGGGTAGATCAGAGCAGCACCCTGCTCCTGCTGTAGGAGTGTGTTCATGTGTTCACTGTCAGCACAGGAGCTGCTGCTCTCCCCAGGCCAGTGGATGGGAGGAGGAAGGAGCAGATGAGGAGAATTTTCACTGCTGAGTTGGAGAGTTCAACAGCTCAAAAGTATCCTCCACAACCTGCCAGAGGCAGTTTTCTAGTGGGAAGTCATTGTCCACCAGGTTGACCAAGTAATAGTTGTCATGGATGTACTGGATGATCATGCGAGAGGGTGACTCCTCCTCATAGAGCTTGGCCCACTGCTCGATCCACAGCGCAAAGGCCTCGTCCTGCACGGGAACAAAACACCTGCCAGTTGTGACACAGCACTTAATCTAGGATCCCACTGTTACACATGACTGGCTAGACTGTGGCTTGTTTCTTAAAAATGGCAAGAGTTGAGCAAGGAGCCTTGTGCTTTCCAGAGCTGAGCCAGGTTTGCAGTACAAGGATGGCTCAATGCTGCCCCTGTGTGTGGAAGAGGGGAGGAAGAGCCACTGTCCAGCACTCCGAGGCCTGGTACAGTGGCAGGAGTGGCTCTCGAGCCCCACTGCTGGATGCTTTGTGTCTGAGAGCAGCTGAGGGAGCAGGAGGAACAAGACCTGTACCTCTGCAAGCCAACAGAGCAACAGCCCTCAACTGTGAGGGCTGAGACTAAAACTAAACCAGACACTGTGAACTTCCAGGGCATCACAGCAACATAGCCAACAAAGGGAGGACTCACCTTCCAGGAGAGGAAGCTTACAGGATCCACAACAGTGGGCTGGATGATCTCTCTTCCTGGGAAGATACCCCAGGTGACAGCATTGGGTTGCAGATCTGGAGCATTGGTGATATTCTGGCCCTGCCAAAGAAGAAAAACATTCCTGGAGCAACTGCTGGAGGAGGAACTGAGTGAGTTGGAAAAAGTGTATTTACCCTCTCCTTGTTAAGGGACCAGACAGCTGCTGCACACTGCAGCTGACTTGCTTTACCTTCCCTTCCCCCTTCATCAGCCCTCATGTCTGACTATTTGGTATTTGTCTCTCTCCCAAGGTGGTGAAAGGGAGTGTCCTGTGAATAACAGCCCTACCTTGACATTGACAATGTGGTAGTTCACTCGCTGCTCGTATTTCTTCAGCACTTTGAGCAGTGCCGTGACAATTTCACTGGAGGTGAAGAACTCTAGGTATGCCTGCAGGGAGGGACAGAGAAAGGGGAAGAGAATCAGAGCCTTAAACCACAGCAGAACTGAACAAATGCAGGTAAGCAACAACATTTGTAGAGTCTGGGCAGCTTTGTATGGTCCTCCCCAGAAACATGTACTGCAGAGGCTAGAGCAAAGGGCAGAGTAAATTAGTAAGTGAGCTAGGGAAAAAAATAATTGGGGAGAGAAGAACAGCCCAGGAGCAGTGCACTCAAGAAAGCAACACGCTTCCTGCTTTGCATTCACACAAGCAGACATAGGAATGAGCTGCAGTGCTACCACAACTGCTGCACAAGGAAGCAGTCTGCCAGAATGCTTGGAAGAAGCCTCAGCTTAATCTTTATTTCACAGCAGTGTCTTGCCAAGGCAGCCCAGCCTGGTGAGAGCAGAACTCAGGGTCTCAGCTGGGCTCTCCCAATCACTATTCCCTGTCCTCATCTTTTGTTCACAATTCTCCCCCTGTCCTTATACAACCAAATTCTGTGCTTGGCTGCTCCCAACAACTGCTTCCCTTCCCCCTATTGCCTGGCTATTGCGTGAGATGATGGATTTCCCTCACCTCAGGGGAATTTTTTTCCTTTGAAAACATAACTGCATTTGCCATCTGCTGGTCTCTGGCTTTACCGTTTGGATCCCTTTTGAACAAGGCTGCTTTGTTTTCAAGTATGAACTGCTTGCCTGGCATTTACCTTGATGGGATGTTCCTATCACAGCCATGAGGCAAGGCTCTAGGCCCTGAAATGTCTCACAGGGGGAGACAGGCATGGCAGACATGACTGTATGCAGGCCAGGAAAGGAACGTGACAGTTGTCTGCACAGCACAGTGCGTGGAGCAACTGTGGAGAACTCTGCCATACAGAAGGACAGAGGAAATTTTTTAATACCCCTATATCACCATGAGATGCTGGGTGGTAGAGATACTACCTCACTGATTCCTATTCTGTGAAAAATCTGGGTGCTTTGTGCATCACTGAATCAGATGCAGGGGGCAGGCACATGTGTATATATAAAATATATATAAATATAAATGTCAAAGCCCTGCTCTAGAAATAAGTTACCAATAATTACTTGTTGAGAATAAAACCATGAAACTCGACAGATGTTCAATAGATGTTTTGAGGTGGGTAAACAGCTGTGAAGTCAGCCACAGAGATGGCAGTATGGCTCCTAAGACACCAAAGGAGCTTTGCCTTATCTCACCAAGAACGCATTAAGATAAGGCACAGGCAGAAGGATTATGTGGGTGTAAGCCTGGGACCTCCCAGCTTAACAGAACCCAAACTAGGTCAAACTCTGCTGCCTAGCCCAGAGTAATACAGTACCTTTTGGAAAACATAACCTCCACTGGGCCCCCAGCCTACAATGGGGTCTGTGGATGGTTTGCCATTGATGTTTGGCTGGGAGTTGATGGTCAGGATCCCTCGTCTGTTGACCTTCTCCAGTTCGTCCTTCAGAAGGTTGGTTTCAGTAGCAAGAGGGTCGTCATTCCAAGGCATACACGTGACCTACCACGAGGAGAAAGGATGGCTCACAAGGCGTGCAACAACCCTTGGATTACCAGCTGGGTGTTGAAGGAACCCAGCAGTGCCTTTATAGTCTCAAACACCCCCGGTTCAGGAAAGAATTCCCAGGTTTGGTTCAAGGTTAGGACATGCTCAGCTGTAAGAATGACTGCTGAAGTCAATCAACACTGGTCCTATCATACAGCAGCACCTTTCCTTTTAGGCTGAGCCTTAGCTCTGGCTGCTGGACCCCCTTCAACCAGTGTGCCAGCAAATCATTTTGGAGAGAGAAGTGCCAGATAGTTCTTCTTTAGAAAAATAATGTCAAACAGGAGCAAGAGGAAATGTGCATTATTGTTTGTGCCACACTGACCATCCCTTCCTGGGCTCTCACTCACCTTGTACCCATTCCTGTTGGGCTCTCCAGTGATATAACACGTGAACACCTCAAAGACACTTTCCTCTCCAGTCAGTTCTTCTCCCCACATCTTCAGAAGCTCCTCCCGGGGAGACTTGCTCTTCAGATAGAAGAGGTAATAGTCTTTCAGTTCCCCAAAAGCTGGAGAGGAGGAGTTACCCCTGTAAGGGGAGAAGACAAAGACCTGAAATCGCTGAGGAAGATGAGTTGATTTGGTGATGCAGGAAGACAGCCAGCCAGCAAGAGAAGTACACAACAAAACCCACCTAGACACCAAAAGTCTCAACATCTTGGTGCCATTCGCCTCACCTTACTCAAATCCAAGCAACAGGGGATTACTTTGTTACAAAGCCACCTCGAGGGTGCCCAGGACCTCAGGCTGCAGCTTACCACCGGCCATTGGGGAAGTCATCCCACTCCTGAGTTCGGTAGATGTAACTTTTTGGCCTGGAGGCCCAGAAGATTGGCCGGACATCTTCCACTCTTCTCTTGGGGTGAGCACTGACTGCCCAGGGCAGAGGCCTCCTGCGTGGAATGAACAGATGTTAACACAGTTCCTCTGCTGGCTTGCCACTAAAGGCTGGAAAGCCTGTCCCATGGCACAGTTTGCCCCCTGGGGAGAAATAACAGGAGCTGAGAAGGGTTCTGTTTGTCAAGAAGTAGGACAGGAATCTCTTCTTCCTTTATGGAAAATATTTCCTACTCAGTTCCCTCACAGGATGCTCAGCAGGGTCTATTTAATGTTAAGGTATAGGACTGACACCTGAAACTGGAAAAGGTAAGGGCAAAGCATTACAGGAAGCTATGCCAAGGAAAAATGAAAAACAGCTGTCAATTTTCCTTTGCTGCTTCTTGTCTGTGCTGAAGCCTGTGGACTCAGAGAAGTCTACAATTCTTTTCTCAGCTGCAGAGATCCCTAGAAATCCACAGTGGGAGCACACCCCTAGCCTGTAAGGGGGTGTGATGAGCATCAAAAACATGTTTCTTCCAAGTGGCAGCTCTAAGCTCTGAGGTTTTAAAATCCCAGAATGCCTACTTTAAAGCTAGTTGACTAAAACAAATTCCTCCTTTGGCTGTCCCCTTTATCCCTCCTTTTGTTGGAGATCTGCAGGAAGGGTGAACTACTAAAGGCAAAAGGTGATAAAAGAAAAAAAAAAAAAAAAACAAAAGAAAAAAAGTAGAGATACTGACCCATCCATTATTTGTACCTTCAGTAGATAGGATGAAGGGATGGAAAAGTAGAACTAACAGAAGCCAACCCATTCTGCTCACCTTGGGTCCTCTTTCCATATGCCCAGGCGCTTCAGGACCTCGGTGGTAGCCACCTCCCGATTGAGGGTGTAGAAGTGGAGCCCGTGCACCATTCCACTGTCCAGCAGCTCCCGGCACATGGACACTGCCAGCTCCACCCCGTAGCTCCGGATAGCTGCGTCGTTGTCCTTGATGGGTTCGATCACATCTTTGATTTCCTGAGGAACTTCCAGCTTGGAGAGCTTCACCAGCTGGCGCAGGGAGTGGTAACCCTGGATGAGGATGCAGATTGTTGTTTTTCCAAGACCCTTTTTTGCCATTCCAGAAACACAGGTATTTGATCTCGATTTTGTGGCAGATTTAGAATTGGGGCTCCTGGACTCTACTCCCAGGTCCCATCTCTAGGATGGTAACATAGTCCAGGTCGTGTCACTTTAGGTGGTTTCTCCCCACACCCTTGTCTGAGCCCAGCATGCTGACGGTGACCTCAGGACTTGCAGGCCATTGTCCTATATATCCATTTTTGCCACATGTGCACAAGAAATATTTTCAGCTCGTTATTAGCTGCCTAAGAGTTTAATTTGGCAAATCACTGACAAATTTATTACATTCAGCAGTCTCTCTTCCCTGAAATTTTGTGGAGGATATTTACAGATCTCTCTCAGGCCCTGACCCACAAACACCCAACATCCTAGATCCTTATTCCCGCCCCAAATTCAAATTACTGGATTTCACCTGTATAGGGAAGATGCCAGGAATAATGGGGCAGGTAATGCCAATAGCTTGACAATCCTTCATGAACTTGAGAAAGGTTTCTGGTCTGAAGAAAAGCTGTGTAATGATGAAGTCTGCTCCAGCAAAGACTTTCTCCTTCAGGTGCCTCAGGTCTGCCTCATAGCTCTCTGCTTCAGGATGACCCTTAGGGTAACCTTTGTGAACAAGGGGAAAAAAATGAAAAATGTGGTCAGGACAACATGCAGAAATTAGGAATTATCCAATCTGATTGTACTGCCACAGCCCAGGTCTAGGGAGGGACTGCTGAGCTGATTTCCCTGTCTCAGAGCCTACTGCACACTCTGCAATAGAAGGCATTTACCTGCCACACAGACATCGAAGTAATCATCAAATTCATTGCGAATATGCTTAACCAGATCAACAGCATAGTTGAAACCATCTACTTCTTCCTCCCATTCCTCACCAGCAGGATCTGAAAAGAGAACAAACCCACAGCTGTCTTCAACTGTTTGCTGAACTCAGATCTGCTAGTTCTGTAAAAACTTTCTGGTATCAAAAAAGATGAATTCCCAAATCTGCAGTTTTACCTATGGACTGGTTTTGTCTGCCCTTTAGCTGGAGGGACTGCTAACAAAGGGCTGAGGTGAAACACAATCTCAGCATTTAAATCCTGCAGGAGCCCCTACATGTTGTCTGTTTTTACTCTGGAATGGAACACAACAGCAGCACAGCCTCTGCATTAGAGAGCACAGACAGAAGGATTCACCTCCCCGCAGTGCCATGATGTTCTTCAAGCCGAGCCTCTTGGCCTTCTGCAGATGCCCTGTGATGTCATCCTTGGTCTGGTTGCAGCACGTCATGTGCAGGATGGTCTCCAGGCCGCAGTAGTTCACTGCAGTGTTGGCAATAATCATGGAAGAGGTTTCCTTGTCAGATCCTGGGTCCCCTGCGGGGTGCCACGTCACATCAATGAAGAGGGGACCACCTGCTCCCATGCGGTCAAACCTGAGGGGTTTAGAGCTGTGTTAGCTTACACCAGGCAGCCAAATCCCCTCCCTGTGCCTCGAGCATCTTGCTCACTGCTAGAGTGCCAGCAGCAGGCAGAGAGAGCTTGGATGACAGCAACAGGATAGACCAGAGAAGTGCTGCACTAAGAGTTTAGCAAGCGTCTGATGCAAATAAGGAAAGCCATCCTTGAAGGCTCTCTGGGGAAGAGCTTACAATTTCTCAGAAGAGCCAACTGAGGTGTTCTCTGTACAACACTTTCTCCCTGCATGCTCTAATAGACTGATACAACTTCTGACAGACAGCAATGCAAGTCCCATTCCTTTTGAAATGGGAGACTGCTGTAGCCCCGTTGCCAGTTTGGACTGTAGAGGCCACCAGGGCTTCTCTAACTTGTCTCTCTCCTGCTCCAAGGTGGAGCAGGCCCTTCTGTTTAACATAAGGCACTGGCATAGAGCAATTACAAGAATAATTATGAAATGCCCTCTTCTCCTCCAGGTAAGCCCATGGTGACTCCTGGGGCTCCACAACAACTCCTAGCTTGGCTGAGACCTATCAGCTTTCATTTAGCATGAAGATGTGGACACCTGTCTCAGAGGCTAAAATTGCAATACTGAGGCACAAACCTTAGTGGCTTGATGAGTATTGAAAGGACATGGGAATCTGTTTCAGAGATTTTGGCACACTATCCATCAAGGGAATATTTTCTGCTTTTACCAGGTACTGTTCTGCCCCAGCACTGTGCTTCAGACCCAGAACATGACATTGGGGTTACTCCATCTTCCCAGGGCATGGGAGAGGGATAACAACCTGGCCCCTCAGTGATCCCACCGTGACACTTAACTCTTCAGGGCCTCCAAGGAAGACAAGTTACTTGGTGTCCATTACCCTCCTCAGCAGGAAAGCACAGCCCCATTACCTGCTTCGTCACCTAGAAGAGGAGACAGAGCATGGGGCAGAGCCTGCCTCATTAGCTATTTCCCTGCCCTCCACCACAGATACTTCCCCTCTCCTACCCTGCAGCACTCACCTGGAGATGAGATTGACAGCAGCGTTGGCCGTGCGTGGAGGGAAGAACTCCAGGGAGAACCACTTGTCGCCAGCGTCCTGCCGGCGGCGCATCTTCTCGCGCAGCCGCTCGTGCCGGTCGGCGTCCAGCACGGGCGTGGAGCAGCGCGAGTTGTCCTTGGAGCTCTCGCTTCCACTGCTGCTGCCATCAGACCTGGAGCTGGAGCTGGCACTGCAGGGGTGCTGGGTCTCGTTGACCATGGTGGGAGCTCTGCAGAGGGGAGCAGAAGGAGCACGGTCGCTACACGGAGCGGGTACTGCCGGCGTGGGCAGCAGAGGATTAAAGAAGCCCGTGCCAACACCCGACATTCAACACCATCAAGGAGTCCCTTTTGCCAGCTTTCACTGTAAGCTGTAGTGGGTAAAAACACAATTAAAAGCATATGTTGAGATAGTGCTGAGAGAAGTAACACAGCACTTGGTTTCATGCCGCTTTGATGCAGCTCTTCTGTGCCTGCAGGGTCAAATTTGGCTCTCAGAAGAGTCAGGTCAGCATCACTTCTACCCTGGCTACAACTCAGCAAGCCAGGATGCCCATGTGAATTCGGTGACAGCCTCTGTCATCTTGTGGCTTGGGCTAGGCATGCCAGCAGATATTTTATTTTTGTCTACTGCAGCTTTTTCTTGGACTGCATCCATCCTCAGAGTTTCCATCCTGTTTGTTCCCAAAAGGCAACACTGCTTTACAGCGTAGGTAGGAAAAGTCAGTGCTAATGGAGCAGGTACTCAAGAATGCACAAACTATTACTATGTCAGAAACAAAGCACAGAATCCCCTCTGACCATGCCACCCCCACAAAGTGTCCTTTGTTTTCTTTGCCGGCATCACACTGGCGTTTCCAACCATTAGCTTTCTCTGTAGGACACACCGTGTCCACAGACAAGTGTCCCCTGTGCCAGCCCCACTGCACACACTCAACTAACTCTTTAGCACATACACTGTTCCCTTTGTCAACAACTGTGGCTGCTCGGAACCCAGGCCAGCAGAGACCACCCTCACCTCACTGCCTTGCAGCAAGGTCAGCTGCTGCCTGGCTTTACAGAAAGCATGGCAAGTCAGTGGTACAAGTAGGTTTAGGATACCAAACTCCACTTAGCTCTGCAAAATGTACCATCCTGTGCCTTTAAAATCAGGTGGGGATTACAGACAGTTACGGAAGAGCTACCACAACATTTGGATCTGTGCTATTTGCTTTAGTACCTGCCAAAACTTAAAACTGTCACTGGGAAGCAGCATGTTGGCCAAGCATTACATAACTTCGGAGGCTGTTTTGGAGAAAGCAGCTGTGTGTGCCAGCACACTCTCGGTCCTTATCATAAGCTCTGTGGGTTTAGTTCTGCCAAGAAGACTTTGAACTCATCTTCTCTGTTTACACTTGAGTTGCCAATCAAGCAAAACCCTTTGGGAGAAAGTCTAGTTTTATCACCTGAGGAACCTCTCCAGCTGGCAGGAGATGTGAGAAAGAAGTGCAGGCTGTTCCAAGAGGAACTGGGAGCCTTAGATCTCTTGTGTACCAACACAGCAGCTGTGGTAAAAATTAGCAGCACAGACCTACTGACAAGTGAAGCAAACCCAACTGGGTGCACAGCCACAGCCCCAGCCAAGCTCAGAGGACTTTGCCCGACATCCCCGTGCACTAATCTGTGAGAATTTATCCCCAAGCATGCGTTGGTGATCCCGCTAGCGGCTCACATCACGTGCTGCCAACTCTCATTCCTAGCAAGCATGGCACAGGCAAATCAATGGAGCTTTGTTTTCTGATTGGAGATTTAACACCCATCACAGGGAAAAAGCGTTCCTGTCTTTATGTCTCTGTAAAATGAGAGTTGCTGTTGAGGAAAGGTCCTTATCTTACTAGTGATATCAAATCATGAAGACATGAGAAAGGCTCACTTAGATTTTTGTCTACAGGCAGCATTTGGAAGCAATTTCCTTACCATGATATGCATCACAGATTTGCTGGCAGATACTTCTAGTTATCGCAAAGAGAAAAAAAAAAAGATAAGCCTAAACAACAAGAACAGCATCAAAGTAAGACAATTTTTACCACCTGTCAACACTCCTGCTCCCATCTTTGTCACGCTGCAGAGCTCAAGGATTTTTGGCTCAGCACACACTGCTGATGCTCAGTACGAATGTACCCGCTGTGTTTTTATGACGCTGGTGGCATTCAAACTCCTTCCAGCCCTGACACCAACACACAGTGTGGAGCCTGCATCCCCCTAAGCTCAGTTTTACCCGCAAGACCCAACTCGGCTGCACCAGATGCTCGCTTTCCCACGGAGCGCACACGGGGCTGCTCCGGAGCACCAACCCAGAGCCCGCGGCTGCACCCACCGCCCCACCAGCCAAGGAAGGGCCGGAGGGGGAGAAGGGCGGCAGCAGCAGCAGCACCGAGTGCCGGGGGAAGAGCCGGTGCCAGGCAGGGCACTGCAGCTCGATCTCCCCTTCCCCTCAGCCT
>VWZN01001199.1:524988-554171 GCA_013396955.1 Regulus satrapa | reverse complement strand
GCTCAGTCTCTCGTCTCCGATGCTCGCCCCGCTGCCACAGCCCGTTCCCGCACGTTTTGCTGCCGGGCCTGGTGCTGTCCCTGCCCCGGCCCGCATTCTTTGTCTGGGCTCGTATCGCAGCCCCTGAAGGCGCTGCCCCTCGCTGCTGTGAGCGGCAGTGGTGCTGGCAGGGGCTCTCTCTGACTCCAGCGCTGCCAGGTGCGCTCTTCAAAATTGTCCTGTGCTCCCTTGTAACCTGTTGCTGGGAAAGGAACAAAAAAAGGGATGTGGGTTTGAGCTTTGCTGTCGGGACCTCCTAAGTAGGAGTGATGTGTGTTCTGGCTGAGGGACAAACTGTAAGGTAAGGCCCCTTAGTGTTACCACAAAGCAAGTGGTGGTTTGGTAAGCCACGCACACAATTTGTAAGCAGCAATGGTATAGGACTTCTGTAATTTTGGCTTTGCTACCAGCGTTCATGAACGGCTGTAGATGTGTTCATTCCCATCGTGATTTTCCTTTCCTGTATTTGTTTTGCAGACAATCCTAGGAGAAACTCATGAAGAGGAGGATGAGATCCTTCCACGGAAAGACTATGAGGTGGGCAATTAACTATTGGCAACTTCTGATATTAACGTGATAAAAACTATTGGCAACTTCTGATATTAACGTGATAAGAACTGCCAACAGGTTCTGATCTGTTTGGGTTTGTAAGGGGACAGATACTCAAGGTGGATCATTGGGTTGCATAGGCATCAGCAGAAATGCCAAGAGTTGCTGTGCTGGCAGAGAACTGTTCCTCCTCTTTGTGTGTTTCTGGGACAAAGCCTTGTGAATAGGTTGAATGTCTGCTCTCAAATCAGACTCTTGTTGAGAAAATTCATTTTCAGAGTTGGGTGCATTTTCCCACTTCCATGTGAGATTTACAGGCTCTGATGGCCTTGTTTTCTGGTGACTGTAGAAAGCATCTGTAGCTACTTGGTCACAGTTGCCTCTTTGCTGTCTGTCTTATCACACTGGCTCACAGCAGATCTTCCCATATATCAGATTCTGCCACTTACAGGAAGATTTTGCTTTTTGCTTCACTGTATGATGGTCCTGAAGTGTTTAGAGCAGTCGCTGCCACCAGCCCAGCCTGTTACTTCTTGGCTTGAAAAGGTGAAATGTGGATAGTGGAGTTTTGTGAGTGTGGCTGGGGAGCTATTGCTGCTAACTCCCTGCTGTGATCAGCTGAGGAATTGACACTGTTCATCTGGGGAGGAGCTCCTAGCTAGTGTTCCTGTTGCAGTGAGAGGTTGAATATAAAGATCCAATGTTATCCCCCACACTGTCAAAATGAGGACACAAAGTAAATCTAAAACTATAAAATGTGACTTCTCTAATATAAAGATGCATAAATCAGTTGTGCTTCTGTTTCTTTCACTGTCTCTCAGCTTGAGCTGTGAAATTGTTCTGTGCTTTGTGATTTTTTGGGGTCTGACTGATGGAAATATTTAAATTAAGTTGTTTCCAGGAATGTTTTCTTCCACTGTTGTTTGCAAAGTCTACTGTGGGAGTAGTAATGACTTCTATAGTCTTTAACAAGGTCTTCTAGGCATAATTTTTTTCACTACCTGTTGCAGCTGATTCTCCTAAATTGACCTTTTGGCATTTCAGAGCTTGGATTATGATCGCTGTATCAATGACCCATACTTGGAAATTTTGGAGAGCATGGACAACAAGGTAGGACCTTGTTCTTTCATAAGCTAAAACCATGGAAATTGTCCAGAGAAACTGTGAACTGGATGTGTTCAAAGCCTGTTTGGATGTGGCTTTGACCAGCCTGGAAGGAGAAGGTTTTCCTGTCTATGGGAGGGGGATGGAATGAGATGAGCTTTAAGGTCGCTTCCAGCCCAGATCATTCTGTGATTCTAAATATGCTCTACAGCAGGAAGTTTTATAGCTCTTTTCTTCTTTATGACAGAAATTCTCTGTGTTCTCCTTGTTTCTCTATTAAAAAATATTGTGGAGATTATAGTTCCCGGCATCTCTTGTGATCTTCAGGTTTTAAGTGAGCAAGACATTGAATCTTTGAGTTTTGTGTTTTCAATTTGCTGTTGTCACAATCTTCTGTTGATTTATCCCTCTTGCTCTTGAGCTGTGGAGCCTAAACCCATCTTCCAGAAAATCCCTGTTTCTGTGTTGCTTTCATTTTAATTTATTTTAAATCCTCTTTCCAAACAGAAAGCCCAGCGATATGAAGCAGTGAAGTGGGTGCTGGTTTTTGCCATTGGAGTCTGTACAGGACTGGTAAGGATCATGCTGTTTGGGGAATCAGAGGAAAATTCAGGAGACTAAGTAGGAATAATTTAGAAGTCAGTGGCTAAGGAGTAAAGAAGAGGAAGCATTCTCTTTCCTGGTGATGAGAGCTTAGTAGGTGAAGTTCTCTTCTGGGAATTATGACATCTATTTATCAGGAAGACCTTTTTTTCTTTCAGAACTGCTGGGTTTTCTTTGTAGAGTAGTCTGGCAAATCCTTTCATTTTGCATACAGGAAAACTTGTCCAAAGCAAACAGCTTAATAGAAAAGGATGGCAGTTTATGGCTGAACTGTGAAAATTAGCTCAGCTGACTGTATGCCTCCATTAAATGTCAGTTTTCTTCTGTACCCTTAAGTATGTTGAGAGTGTTAAAATTGCTGCCAGATTAGTATTTTATTGGGTACTAATCAGATGCAGAAGTGCATCTTTTCAAGAATAATTCTAGGATGGATCTGTCCCAGTGAGAGGGAAGAAATCCGAGTTTCCAAAGCTGCTTTACTCTGAATTATGCTTCTTTTCTCCTCTTCATCTTCTGTCCTTCCCTGTGTACATATTTCTGGTTGGACTGACTAGAGGGTGGTCTTGATTATTTGTATGTAGAAATTCCTGATGGCAGTTCTGTCTTCTTTTCCCCAGGTGGGCCTCTTTGTGGATTTCTTCGTGCGGCTCTTTACCCAGCTCAAGTTTCAGGTGGTACAAAGCTGTATCTTTTACCTTGGGTCTTCCTAGACTCAAGTGACCTTTTCCTTTCTCTTGCCATGTTTTGCTCGAACAGCTGACTCTCACAGTTCTGCACATTGGGTCATGTTGTTCATGATTAAGCAAGTTTTCAACTTGCTTATGTAATTCAGCCCTTGAAAGCAAGAAATGTTTCCAGTATCGGGTACATAAGCAGAGACTGAAAGAATGAGTGGTTTCCCTTCCTCATAATTCAGTGTTGAGCTTTGAAAAGGAAGCCTGGCTTCCTGACAAGCTGTGTTAGCTGCTCTGGCTGGATTAGGAAGCACAGGCTTGGCTCTTGATGGCACTGGGAGGCCCAGATATTACCAAGTGTGTTGGTGTGGGGAATGTTGTTTTCCTTGACCATCTCTGCAGCGGTGGAGGAATGCACTGAGAAAGGCTGCCTTGCACTTTCCTTGTTGGAGCTGCTGGGGTTCAACCTGACCTTTGTTTTTCTTGCCAGTCTCCTGGTCCTGATCCAAGTAAGACTTCAGTCCCTTGCTGCTCCTTACACAACCTCCCTTTCGTCTCACGCAGGTTCTTGATGTGAAATATCCTTGCTAGAAACACGTTCTGCCCCAAAACATCAAACTAGCTTCACAGTGCTGTTTGATTTAGCTAAGCAGGGCCTCTTGGTCCCTTGCTCTGTGATGAGATGTTGGTCAGGGATGAAATCAGTGCACTGTGAGTGTCAGTATTTCTTTTCTGCAGCCTGTAGCAGCTGGGTCAGGAATTCCTGAAATTAAGTGCTACCTCAATGGAGTGAAGGTTCCAGGGGTTGTGCGCCTGCGGACAGTGGTGTGCAAAGCTACAGGAGTGCTCTTCAGTGTGGCAGGAGGTAAGGAGGGCTCTGCTCTGTTGTTCTTGTTGGGGGAAGGAGTCACTAAAGGGGAAAAAATGTTTTCTCAGCTTACAGAGGGCATGGAAGGCCCTGCCTTTCCAATAAAATCGTTTTGGTGATTTGGGGCAGAATTATGAGCCCTGAGTGCATTTATAGAGTAGAGAATAAACAGAAGGGTCAGGACTGTCAGGAAAACGTGAGATTTTTTTTGGGTGGGCTAGTCAGATGTGACTCCTTGTGGCAAAATCCAAGAGAGTGACCTGAGAATGTTTCAGGACACATTGTCAGGAGCAGCCTGAAGGCAGCAGGGCAGAATAACCTGGAGAGTTCAGAGTCCTTGTAACAGTTGTTTTTCAATTATTCCACCACTTGGAATGCAGAATCTGTGCAAGTCTTCACAAACATTTGGGATTATTGAGGGAACAGGAGGTCAGCACCTCCTTGTGAGGAGCTGCAGGCTTGGCACAGAGAGCTGTGCCATGGCATGGGAATGGTGAGCTGATCTCTTCTGGCCCTGTCAGCAAGGGAGGGTGGCAGTGTGGAGTGTGTTTACTCATGAGCCCTGTTTTTCCAGGTCTTTTTGTCGGGAAGGAGGGCCCAATGATTCACAGTGGTGCTGTCGTGGGTGCTGGCTTGCCACAGGTTAGTGCTGGCCTGAGTCACTGTCCTGGTCACGCCACTGCTTTGTGAGAGTAAGTTTCCATCTCCTGTGTTTCTAAATCTTTACTTTGTTTGTAGTTCCAGAGCATCTCTTTGAGGAAGATCCAATTTAACTTTCCCTATTTCCGCAGTGACAGGTACTGTACCCAGGATGTGGAGGAGGGGAGAGGAGGATGAGTGAGCAGACTTCCTTGGGAGAAGGGTGGCGGGCTGGGGTGGACCAGTCAAGCTGTTTTATCAGTTTCTTTCTAGAGTCCTGCAGTTTCATTCTGCAGCAAGACAGCACCAGGACGTCACTCTTCCAAGCTGCTCTGCTCTTCATGTTCATAGATGTTCTCTTGTGCTGCTCAGCAGATCTCTACCCATTTCAAACTTTTAATGTGGATGGTTGAAAGCTCAGTTACTCACCCCTTATGATTAGGATATACTTAAGGCTAGTTCTCCTGAATGTGAACAAATTCTTGCCCTTTTGTCTCTATAGTTCTTTCAAATGATGCTGGAGTCCATGTTTTGGGATGGTTCCTTACACACCGGGCAGCTGTGTAGTACCAGAATTCTGCTCTAGAGAAAGAGTACAATGTTACAGCTCAGTGAACAAATGGTGGTGTCTGTCATGGCCAGCTTTGCTCCCAACTCTCATTCCTGAATCCCTGGGATATATCCATAAATGGGGATGATCTTTTACTTTGCGGAACCTGAGCATCTCCAGAGCTCTAATTTGCTGAACTGAGGTTGTTTTTCTCTTAATTTCAGGGATAAAAGGGATTTTGTATCTGCTGGAGCAGCTGCAGGGGTTGCAGCTGCCTTTGGAGCCCCAATCGGAGGCACTCTTTTTAGTTTGGAAGAAGGTTCCTCCTTCTGGAACCAGGGACTTACATGGAAAGTGGTGAGTGATGATTCTGATTCTGTGTGTCTCTTCCTTGGTGGGGCTTGTCCATGAGGGTGTTCAGCTTATCTATCCTGTCTCTTCCTAAGCTCTCTTGGCAGGAGGGAGGTTGCCTGCTCTATCAGTGTTCTAAAGCTACTACAGATCAAGGGCAGAGATGGGTCTGGTGTTATCTGGAACTGTGGGACAGCTCTAGGCAGCAGATTTAGTGTACCTGGGAGAGAGGGCTGTTGTACCTGGGCTCTCTGCAGTTTGATCCCTTCCACAGTCAGTTCCTTTCCCCAGGCACAAGTCTCAAGGAAGAACTGACTGAGCCAATCTTAATTTTGGGAACCTTTGCTTCCCTCTATTTTTTTGTCCTACTTCCACAGCTTTTCTGTTCCATGGCTGCCACCTTCACCCTAAATTTTTTCCGCTCTGGGATTCAGTTTGGAAGCTGGGGATCTTTCCAGCTCCCTGGGCTACTGAACTTTGGGGAGTTTAAGGTAAGATTTATTGCTATTTCCCCACTCTCCAGCCTCTTGTTAGTCCTGTGCTCCTGTCTGTTAGTTTGGAGGTTTCTTTTGACACATGCTAATGTAGGAAATGTAGAATCAGAAAGAAATTATAAGTATGACCGTGTAGCCAAAGAGGTTAAAGAAGGAATTCAGCTCGAAGCATGGTTTGAATAATGCAAAGAAACAGGTCAGGCTTGCCCAAGCACATTCCTTCCCCAAAACTCTCTCAGTAAAGCAAAGACCCTTTTCCTGTAACCTTATAAGGAAAGGATCGATGTATGACAAGATAGCCTAATTAATACAAATCCAGTAGTNGTGCTTGTATTTCAGGGAAAGACACTTCATACTTAGCTGCAACTGACAAAATTATTCCCCTTTGACAAAACCTTCCCTCAGACAAAATTGTTCCCCTTTGCTCTTAGCTACTCCAAATCTCTAGCTATAAAGACAGAAGTGTTGGTAGGAAATTGCTGCAAATGCTGTAATGCTTTTTATTTTTACACTTTTCTGCACAGTGCTCTGAGTCTGATAAGAAATGCCACCTCTGGACAGCTGTGGACTTGGGCTTCTTCATTCTGATGGGGATTGTGGGAGGCCTTCTTGGAGCCACCTTTAACTGCCTGAACAAGAGGCTTGCCAAGTACCGCATGCGCAATGTGCACCCCAAGCCAAAGCTGGTCAGGTATGTGTGCTCTCAAGATTGCCCAGGCATCTCTGCTCCCAGAGCAAAAGCATCAGTCTGGAAGACTGTGAGTAGGATTGGAGGAAATCCCAGACTGGTTATTTTAATAATCACAGAATGAAGCCTCTATAGAACTTGAAGATGAACACCGGAAACCAAATGTTACAGTCCCTGTAATTTTTTGATGACTTTGGTGGTACAGAGAGAATTGCCTCCCTTACAGTCCCTCTTAGGAGGGCAGTGGAAGGAGCTCTTCATCATAAATGCTGAACAAAGCAGAGCTTTGTCTCCATGCAGGATTTTTTTGTGTCCTTGTCCAGACTGATATGGAAGGAATAGCTGATCTCACTTCTTTAAATCATGTTAGTTAATTAAATCCACAATATCTATGCTGTTTAGAGAGGGAACTTCTGTGTTATTCTGAAAGTAGTTGTTTGTTTGCTCTAGAAGCTTCTAAACACAAAGCCCAAGTCTAAAAAGAAAAAGTGTATTTCAGCAGTTAGAAAAGGGATTGAGAGACTGTGCATCACCCTGCCCAGTCCCATCTACCCTTTTACCCTGTAAGGTTATACAGAACATTGTTTCCATGTGAACAGCCTCACTACTGAACCCTGGGGTTTCCCATATGTGGCTGCTACATATTCTCTGGGCAGAAATAGCTTCTTTTTAGGGCAAGCAGTTAAAAAGGGCACCTAAGGCAATCCCTGAAGTCATAATTCAACTCGATTTGTCCCTTGTTCTGATGGTAAGCTATGGTGACTGCTGCTTCTTGAAGCCTTATCAAAGTCATTTGCAGAGCTGGGAGTAGGTTACAGTGCTGAGTGTGGCTTCAGTGTACGGTTTCTGTTGTGTCTTTCAGAGTCTTGGAGAGCTTGCTTGTGTCGTTGACCACCACTGTGCTGGTCTTTGTGGCCTCCATGGTTCTGGGGGAGTGCCGGCCGATGTCTTCCAGCAGGCACAGTGGCAATGACACCCTGAGCCTGCAGGTGAGGGATTCTTATGTGAAGATTTTATTCCCTGTCATATTGCTGTTCACCCTGCAGAGAAGCACAGGCACGTAATGAGCTTTTGACAGCGTGCAGTGCATAACAGAACTGCAGTGAGAACCTGTGGAGGGTTGCAGGAGCTTAGGGTAATAATGAAAGCTACATTGTGCTTTTGTACAAAGCAACTCAGGCTGAGTCAAGGAGCCCATTGATGTTATAGGCCCCATCTCTGCCATTAATGTTTGGTCTGAACTTCCCAAAGCATGGCTAACAGTAACAGAAGTGTTATTCCCATTCTGCCTAAAGGAGGCACTGAATTTTAACCCTTTGTGTCTTTTGTGTCCTGCATTAGGATATATCAGAGGATGTAAATTCAAGCATCAAAACGTTTTTTTGCCCAAATGAAACATACAATGACATGGCCACGCTCTTCTTCAACCCTCAGGAGTCAGCTATCCTGCAGCTCTTCCACCAGGATGGTGAGTAGTTAAGAGAGTGCCTCATCCCATGCTTAAGCTTCAGAGCTTCAACTTAGCTGGAACAGCATCACAAGGCTAGCAGCATCTTCAGGCCTTCATGGCTCTGGAGGACTGCTAGTACAACTGGTGAAAGTCTCCTTTATAGGGAGAAAGGCCTGTTTTTCCTCTCTTTTCACTTACTCATTGTCTGCACGTGTGTTTGGACTGGGAGACTCAGTAGCTGTTGTGAGATGAGCTTGCTGTGAGCTGAGGGGTGGATGGCACAAGACTCTATCTTGGACAGACCTGTGCCCCTTTAGTCATGATTCTTCTTGTGTTGCAGGTACTTTCAGCCCAGTCACCCTATCCCTGTTCTTCCTTCTCTATTTCTTACTCTCCTGCTGGACATATGGGATCTCTGTGCCCAGTGGTCTGTTTGTGCCATCACTGCTTTGTGGGGCTGCCTTCGGACGCCTGGTCGCCAACCTGCTCAAAAGGTGCATCAAGTGTGCGTGTGAAGGATGTGCTGCAGGTGCACCATGAGCTCTCAGGCAGGTTTTTTCTAATCTGAGGGCTCTGTGCTTTGCTCTAGTTACATTGGCCTGGATCACATCTACTCAGGAACCTTTGCTCTGATCGGGGCAGCAGCATTCCTGGGAGGAGTGGTCCGCATGACCATCAGCCTCACTGTCATCCTCATCGAGTCCACCAACGAGATCACCTACGGGCTCCCCATAATGATCACCCTCATGGTGAGTGCAGGACTGAGCTCTGCCTTTCTGCAGCCTGCTTGAACATGTGCTGGCCCTGAACCTGTGTTTCTTTCAGGGCTGTCATAAGTCAAGGAGTCTTGTACTTGGAGCAACAACTCAACAGACCTTGTCTTTGCTATGCAGGTAGCCAAGTGGACAGGAGACTTTTTCAACAAAGGCATCTATGACATCCATGTGAACTTGCGAGGAGTGCCTCTTCTGGAGTGGGAAACCGGGGTGGAAATGGATAAGTAAGGCTGCTCCTCTTGGCCAGGCTGTGGGTTAGAGTTTGTGGTGGGGATTCTTGCTCAGAAATGCTTTAATGCAGGGGGTTGATGCTTCATCTCCAGCAAACCTGGTTGCTCTGAGGAGCAACTGTGAGGGCCGCTGGGAAAGGAGTCGTGCACCAGGGCTGCAGCAGGAAAGAGATGCTGAAGCCCTTTCTGAGAGGGTGGATGGATTGAAATCTGCAGGATGGATTTGGGAGGTTCAGTAAGAACTTTGTGAAAACATTTCATTGGACTTTTCTTCTTGTGGAATGTCATCTTCTTCCTTCCTGCCTCTTGTCTCTTGCCAGTAGTGTTTAGAAACTTTATTATGAGTTGAAACATTCTGCCTTTCCTTTAGTGCATCATTGATACAATGTTTTGTTATTAAAAAAAAAAAAAATTTCCAGTGTGCCATCACTGCTGATACCACAATGAAGGTGAGCACACAGGCCAAAGGAGCTAGCAGAGCTTAACTGCAGCAGATTCCTTCAGGATCTTCTTTAGGGAGTGGTTTGTTTCCATGTTTGCTCATCACCAGCCTTCTGTCACTGACATGGTAGATGCAGCAATTATGGATTTCTGTTTCTTCAGGTTACGGGCCAGTGACATCATGGAACCCAACCTGACATACGTGTACCCACACACCAGGATCCAGTCCCTGGTCAGCATCCTGCGCACCACTGTGCACCATGCCTTCCCTGTGGTGACAGAGAATCGGGGCAACGAGAGGGAGTTCATGAAGGGAAACCAACTGATAAGCAACAACATCAAATTCAAGGTACTGAGTTGCTTGTTTGATAGGTGGAAGAAGAGTGGAGAGCTTTGTTTTGCATGCAGAATGGCCTTGCTTTATTTTGGTTTTTGGGCAGAATTCTGGTCAGAGAAAAGCACCTACTGCAGTACAAGATTTTTAAGAACTCCATTTTGAGAAGATCAGGAACTGGACACTCATGGTTCAGTATGAACCAAAGAAATGCCAATTCTCTATTCACACAGCTTAATTTTATACCTGTTTTTTTACAGACCTCATGTCTAACTCCAATTGGTTAATAATTTTCTTGCCAATTACATTTTTAGTTAGTAAAAGAGTATTTGTCTTTCAAATCTTTCTATTCTTAGTTAGTTTACATAATTTTTTTACTGATTCTCCTGAGACAAATTCCTTGTTTCATGCAGGTGCAGATTGTTTTTCACCCAGGAATAACTTGTTGTTAATGAGCTCTCATTCTTAGGATGGTTTTCATATGGGAACTTACAAACCACTTTAGTTGCACTTAGAAGAAGTGACAAACTAGCTATTACTTTACCAGAACAAGGCCAAATCAAATTTTATACAGCCTTTATTTTATGATCTGTCCGTTTTCCTCTAAGAACATTCCCACACCATTTCATTCTATTCTCTGGGTGATGGTAGAGACAAAAGAGTGGGCTGCACTCCTAGAGGCAAAAGTAAAGAGGACAAATGTTCAGCATAGACATGGAAATGCTTGGATTAGGTACTGAGCTGCACAGTCCTATTGCCTGTTCTTGCAAGTCCTGCAGCACCAGTAGCTAATGAACACCTTTACGTGGTGGCACAAAGCTAGGATCCAGTAGTTCCTAGCCACTCCTGGAGAGCTGTTGACTTGCTTAGCGAGTGTCTGAAAATGGTTTGTGCGCAGAAATCGAGCATCCTCACTCGAGCTGGAGAGCAGCGCAAGCGCAGCCAGTCCATGAAATCCTACCCCTCGAGCGAGCTGCGCAACATGTGTGACGAGCACATTGCAACAGAGGAGCCTCCCGAGAAGGAGGATCTGCTGCAGCAGATGCTGGAGAGAAGGTGAGGTCCTGGGAGGCACAAATGTATGGAAACGGGGCTTTTCCCTATGTTGGGATGTCTCTGTCATTCAGGCAGTCTCTGTCATTCCATATGCCAGAGGAAAGTGCTGGCATGTTTTAAAAAGGGATTTGGCAGGTCTGAGGAGTCAGTGCTGTGCCTCACACCGGTGACAAAGGCCCAGACAAGTGGGTTAGTGGGTTGGTTATGTCCAACTTCTTATATGTCCTTCAAACACCTATACAGACATACTTCCTGGAGAGAATGTCTGAGAGTACCTGGGAAGATCTCTGTAGAAAGAAATGTCCTCTTGTCTGCAAAAATGTGAGAGCTCTGGAATGCTCACTCATCCCAGCTAATGACCTGGTGCCATGATACTGATCCCACTGGTAACTGGGCTGAGTCACCAGGCTTGCATTGCTGTTACTTCTAAGCAGAAGCCCAGTCTAGTGAATAATTTTCCAAGTCAGTGATCATGACTTCCATGAATGGCATCCTGACCCTGACATTTTGCCAGATGCTTCAGTTTTTTATTAGAATCTGAGTAATTTGGCACTGAAAATTGCTTTAATAGCCAGTGATTTGAAATTGAGTTAAGAGATTGTCCCATACTGATGCTCTGATCACATGATGGCTCTTGACCCCTCTCCCCTATTTTTTTTTTCTTGTGGAACATACACTTGCTTATCCCTAGCAAGAGTCCCTGAAACATTCTGGAGATGGTTGCAAAGAGCTGAAAAAAAAGCTGCTCTTTTGGGAGTTGGGCAGTGTGAAGCTGGTAACACACGGTGTTAAATCCACCACAGATATACTCCTTACCCCAACCTGTACCCTGACCAGTCTCCCAGTGAGGAGTGGACCATGGAGGAACGCTTCAGACCCTTGACCTTCCATGGCCTGATCTTGCGCTCACAGCTGGTCACCCTTCTGGACCGGGGGGTTTGCTACTCCGAGAGCCAGTCGGTGAGTCTGTCCTCTCTTCAGGAGCTGCTGCAGAGACATCCCTGCCTTCTCAGCTCAGCAGGTTGGGAACAATATTCATGGGCTGCCAAAAATTAATACCTCTGTATTTACTCTTTAAGGAAGGCGTGGGTGTTTTAAAGGTTGCGGACAGGTAATGAGAATTCTCCCTTGCAGCTCTTAGAGTAAAGGAAGTTGAAAATATTCCCAGGAAAAGGATGGCCACTGCTCAAAAAGTAATCCAGCAGAGCTGTTTTTTGCATAAAGATATGGAGAATATATGCTATGAATATATGGCATAAAGATACACAGAACTGGAGAATAGAGGGCAGGTATTAAATGGAAGTAGAGCACCCAGCAGTGTACACTGTGTTTTACTGCTGTGTGTCAGGGTGTTAGCAGAACAATGTCAGCTTTGTCCCTGAGATCAGTGAGAGTATGTGAGGCCCAGCTCCCACAAGGCTGGTTTCCTGCTGCCCTCCAGTGTCGGGTGTAGATTTGTCAGAGGATGGGGAGCGGGTCCATTCTTTGTCAGCTAAAGGCCTCCATAGGTTTGGGTAACAGCAGCTCTGCAGAAGGTGGATATATGGGTGTGGGAAGAGATCTGGGGGGCAGTAAGGGGGCATGGTTTGCAGTGCTGCTTGCAGCCCCTGTGTTGTCTGGAATGGTGACACATGGGCTCAGGGAGTTTCTTTTAATTGCAGAGTGCGAGTCAGCCCCGTCTGTCCCACGCAGAGATGTCAGAGGATTATCCCCGCTACCCAGATATCCATGATCTGGACCTCACATTGCTGAACCCTCGTATGATAGTGGTAAGATGTGCCCTGCAGTGTGACAGTGGCTCTTGATGTATATTTACAACTGTCCAAAGCATTTAAGAAACATTGAGAGCATGTTTAATGCACTCCTTGGTGCAGTGACCAACAGCCTGTGCTCCTCAGGCACTCAGCCCTCTCTGCATGTGCAAATCCCCTGCTATGAGGTAACACTGTCCATTGGTGCTTTACTTCTAGGATAAGGTGTTGCCTGTCCAGTTTAACTTCTCAACAGACCAAAACAATGTCATATTTGTGCAGAAATAGAAGATGACCATGGTCAAATACTCTGTCCATGGAGAGCTTGTAGGAGTTGCTTGTTAGTGATTCCCAGAGACAGTGAAAATGCTTCTTGTAAATAACATGATTGTTTTTCTTGCGTAGGATGTCACCCCATACATGAACCCATCACCCTTTACTGTCTCTCCAAATACTCATGTGTCACAAGTCTTCAACCTGTTCAGGACAATGGGACTCAGGCATTTACCAGTTGTGAATGCAGTTGGAGAGGTGAGTCCTTGTCTTAGCTGAGCAAGGAAGCCACAGTGTTTTTGCAACATTTTCCGTGTTTGGGACAATTAAGATCTCTTTTAACATCAAACAGAAATGCTTTAAAGAGATCAGCGCGTGATTTTTTTAGGGCAATGAAGGCTTGATTACTGTGACTTTGTTGCCATTTTTTGTATCCTAGCCTGCTTCCACTTTACCTGCAAAGAGCAGGACGTGCCTCTCTCCTGTCACAGGTGTGCAGCCTGTGGAAGCTATCCCATGTTTGTATCTGTTGAGAGGCCCTGAGCTCATCAGAGGCCACTAATTTGCCTTTTCTTTCACAGCTTTATTCAAGGCCAAGAGCAAGATTTCCTATATGTTTTGGGCACAAAGTTTTTCTGTAGGAAAGGGGGAGTTGTATTGTATTCCTACTCTCAGGAGCAGCAAAGCAAAGGAGTTTTTAAATGGTCTGTGCTTGACTCACTGTCCTTGTCTCTTTGCCATCTACAGTGCTCAGGAACAGTCAGTAGATGTCAGCAACCTCCTAGAACCACAATGAGAAACTGTTTCCCTTAAGCCTGACCTGGTCTGTGTGAGGCAGCATTGCTTTTTCTGCCTCAGGGTTCCCCATAGTTACTCTGCAGGGCCTCTGAATTCAAACAAGAGATGTTGGCTTGTTCCATTTTAGTACAAGATGCTCTTGCAGTACTAAAGAACAGCCTAGTTCTAAACTCTTTCTGTGTGTAAAATCAGTGAGGTTTTACCAGCTGAAACGTGTGGTTTGACTGCATCCACAGCAGGCTGGGAGAAGGTCCCTTTGTCAGCTGCTGGTGAGCAGTCACCTCTTAGCTAGTCTTGACCATTTCTCTGTTTCAGCCTTTAGAAATTCCTTGAATATATCTGATAGGAGCTATCTGAAGTCATGGCATGTGGAATACCAGAAATGTCTTGAGTGAAGCCATAAAAGACAGCTTTGTTATTTCCAATTGCAATTTTTACTTCCTGCAGGATTTCACATCCCTGTGCCATCTGACATGGAAAGGATTTCTCTTCCCAGGCAGGGGGTCCTGCCTGTGCCAGAGACCACAGCAATGGTTAAGCTGTTTGTTTGGGTGTAGTTAAATCAGCATTCTTGCCTGGAGAGTAAATGTTGGGAGAGAGAGGGAGAGGGAGGTTTTTTCTGTGAATTTCAACTTGAATCTGTTCCAACTCAGCATTGGTCAAGAACTGCTTCCAGGTTTCCTCTTTTTGGGGTGTCAGAAAGAATGACCACTTCATTATGGATGTCTCTCAGTGGCACATCTCTGATACTGACTTGTATCTTTTCTTCCTTTTTAAGGTTGTTGGGATAATCACTCGCCACAACCTGACCCACGAATTCCTGCAGGCAAGACTGAGGCAGCACTATCAGACCATTTGATGGCCCTGCCCCTCTGTCAGCGTGGCTCCCTCCCTCCTCCCAGCCTGCACTCACACCCGCCTTCTGCTTGGACACACGAGGCCCAGGGCTTGCCTTTGGCTTCTCACATGCATATCAAGCCTGGGGAACTGGAAAAGATCTTGCTAGCCATTGAATTAGAGGAGCTGCCTGAACCCAGAGATGGTGATTGGCCTCAGGCACTTGGTTTGGCGACTCTTGATCCAGGTGTTTTCTTCCCCCTGTCCCCCAGTTATCTCCTTCCAGCAGATGTTGTCCTGACACTGCGTGTTCTGCCATCCTCTTTTGGGGTTTTATGAAGAGTTGGAAAAAAAATACATTTCTATCCACTCTGTCCTGGGCAAAGAACTGCAGCATCTTTCCCCTCATCCTGTATGAGTCCCTTTTCCTCTTCCTCCCCTGTTCCTGCGACTGTTGCCTTATTTGTGTGAGAAGGGAGTTGCTGTCACTGCTGAGAGGAGGTACTGAAGTTTGCAGATATCAAATAGCTGCTCTGGAGGATGGTTTCTTGCAAAAGCAGTATTAGAAGATCCAGCATTTTGGAAATACACCTGTCTTTGCAAGTGTTCCCCTTTGCCCATGTTTTTTCACTCTGGCTTCATTTGTTCTTAATTTCTCTCCCTCTTTCATGGGGAAATGTTTCTGCTGTGACATTTTGGACAGCAGATGACTTTCAGAGCAGCTCAGCAGATTTTGAGTTCAAAATGGTTACATTTCAGTTACTGTTTTGTTTTATAAATAGGTAATACATTTGCAAAGCATCTCAGAGAAGGGAGATTTCTTTCTTGTTAGCTCTTGCTACTATCTCCCTGTAAGAGACTCTTCTAAGATGCTTGGTGGCACTCCACTTTGACATTCCTGCATTTCTTGGCATTTGTAGGCACTTTGTCCTTGCACTGCTCAGACAGTGAGAGCCTGGGGCACCTTTCCAGCTGGAGTCAGGGACCAGGGAACTCCACATCCCGAAGCCACAGAGAAGTGTTGCTTTCAGGAGGCAAAAAGAACTGATGGTCTCTGGGCTTGGTTGAATTATCTGTGTGTGGTGAGGGGAGCTGCTGTAGTTTCAGGCTGCCATAAGGAGGGATACTTAGCACTGGTGACTAAGGCAGGATCTCCTAGAGGTGATAAGTGGGGCTGTCTGTGCTCAAAAAATGCTTGGGATCATGTTTGCAACTTCAACGATCTCTAAGGGTAAAATCAGCACTTAGGAGCCAGTTGCTCCTGGCTAAAGCCAGTTCAGTGCTTTAGCAGTACCATGGTGGCCAGCACCTGTGTTGTTCCAGCAGGCACCTGCCCTCCCGAGTTCTCTGTGCAGATAACCCTCAGTGGGAAGCCAGTGCTGTGCCTCAGGGACTGCAGGGCTGATTGGCTTGATAAAGCACAGAGCATTCTCTCAGCCAAGATACTGGGACAAATTACATGGAAAATGTATTCCAGAAAAACTCCTACACAGCCTCTGAGCCCTCCAGTTAACCTGTTGTCTGCCATAAGGAGCTGGCTGGGTGGAAATTGGGGCAGAAGAAAGGCAGACTGTTGATTTTCTGTGTTTCCTTAGAGCATAGGAGGTGGCATCAGCTACTACTCTTGATTTGTGAGTTCTTTCCCTATAAGTAGAGTAAGGATGTTTGTTCTGTCTGGATAGTCTCTGCAGGTATTGTCTAAAATGCCTGTGTTCCCCGAGCTCTGCTCTTCTGCTGAGCTATCCCAGGAAACTTCCAGCACCCATTTGCACTCCCTGAAGGTGGACTCTAGCTTTGAAATATGCTTATGTTAGGCTACATAGGCCTAGCATATTTTATTATTTATTATACATAATAAATGTATAATGTTAGGCTACATAAGCATAACATATTTTCATTTAAAGGATTTGTGCTCCTGGGTAGTTACAAATCGCAGGAATCCTGTTTTTGTGGGATTTCAGATCACTCATATGGAATTGGCAATCCTGTGCTGTTAGAACACCTGTCAGGAATGCCCTGTGTCTCCCCACGACAAATGTTTCTCCTCTTGCTCATGTTGAGTGAGTGTGTGTGGAAGGGCAGGTTCCTTCTCTTCCTGCACATGGAAAAGGCTCCTTAGGTTGTTTGCCTTGAGCTGGTCCTGTTTTATTTCTTTATTTACACAAACAGCAGATTATTTTGCTGCAGGATGTCTTTGCCATTGCTGCTGAGGCTTGAGTTGGGCAATCCAGACAAGCCAGACTGGAGAATCTTGTCAAGGTTTTTCTGGGCACCAGATGCTTCCCTGTGAGAAGGCACTTTGGCAGTGCTGATAGCAGCACTGTCTGCTCTGCCTGGGCATCTTATTTAACTGTTTCATCTGGAAAACAGCCTTTCATTCCTTCAGTAAAGAAGTTTTCAGTGAGGGTGGTGGGTGACCCTGTCAACTGCTTTAAAGGGAAATCTCAGCATGCAGTGACTGTTCTCTAGCCTGCAGAAAAGGAATTAAAAGTTCTGACATTTGGAGATGCAGCATTTCCCTTCTGATAGGGACTGATGCCAAGGGGCTTGTGTTGAGGCAGTCTTGTTCTCACACTTCAGTTACATAATTCCTTTCTTACAACACATTTACTGCTTCTACCCTGGCTCTAGTTGCTGCGTGATTTACCAAGAAACTTACTCTAAGGTAGGTGCCTGTAACGTTTTAACAGAGCAACACTAAGGGAAAAATAACCCAGAAGTGGGTTAGTTCTGATGGCAAGGTTAGGGGGTTAGTCTGGAGCCTTCTCCCTTGCCTTGTGGTTTCCTGTGCAGTGTTAATTATGCAGTTTTGAATTATTAATTACTGTGAATCATTCTAATGGTAGCAACTTACCTTTTCCTTTGGTTTTGTTTTTGCACTGTTTTTTTGTTATGAAATGATGTAAGCTAATTCCATGGTGTGTGTATATAAATTGTATTTTTTTTAAATTTGTATGAATATATTTTTATTTGAACTATGGCACTTGGGAAGTATTCATGTAGCTGTAACATGTCTGAGAGTAAAATGTTTGTGTGTCTCCTTCAGCACTTTCAAGGCCTTTTGATGTTTCTAGTATTGTTTTATTTTTGCCCTTTATGATAATAAAACTAGTAGAACATGGCAACATCCAAGAGCATGATTTGTAGTAGTTGAGTAGTTGCTATTTATGAGCTGTCTGGATCTAAGAGTTTGTACAAAAGGTGCTCTTAGGCTAGGCAGAGAGGAATGGCTGTGATCCATTAGGTCGTGACCATTGTAGTTCCACATTCTCACAACAGCTGCTTCAAAGGAAGGAATTGCCATGTTTGATAAGGAGCTAAATAGTGCACATTGTGCTGCTTTTCTTACCTGAGAACTCACCTTCCTCCCAGTAAGTTAATCAAAGAGGTTTAGACTACAGTGTGCCTCCTCTTGTTTTACAGTTGGCTTCTCCAGGGTGTGAAAGAAGTTAATTTCATCTTTAGTGTTGATTTCGTTTGTGGCTATCTTTCCTGCTTTGTCCTGCCTTACAGAAAAGAATTTTTGGACCTTCATCCCATGCTTACAGGCTAAAAATATAAGTAGTCTTTGAGCACTGTAGAAATACCTGACCCAAAAAGCTCATTGCCTTCCATGTTTCTGTGCATAAATGCAGCAAATAGGAGGGAATGGGAGAGTTTTATACTCATTGTCCCTGGCGAGACACACTAAGGCTCTAGCAGAAAAAAACTAGTGGGGTTCAGTGAGATTATTATTTTTTTGTTGTTGTTGCTTTGCTGTCAGGATACAGGCTGCCTCTTCAGTGTGTGTGCATTTCCAGTGTGGCTGATGCAGCATGCACTGCAAGGGACAGGGGATGGGTGCCCAGAGCTTTGGCTGTGAAGGGTTGTAAGGAGAGAGTGAAGCTGCTCTTGGTGTCCAGGGTGCTGAAGGGTTTCCAGCAGGGCTGGGATACACTCGCTCTCCTCTCATGCAGTGTCTGAAAAGGCTTACTGGGTGCTGGGATGAGACATCAGTGAGCTCCACTGCTGTCTGGGATGTTGAGATGTGAGTAGGATGTCCCTTTCTCCAGGCTGTTTCAGTTGCTGTATGGGCTAGGTATGGTTTAACACACATCTTACCGACCCTTCAAGCATTTGGAACAGGGATTGGAACCCATATATACCGATTTCAGTAGGAAACAGTGCTGTGTTGAAAACTCAGATTAGACATGACAACCTCGAGACCTTTATTGACTCCCCCAGCAGCTCTTTGTTGCCTATACCAGAGAATATCTCTCTGGAATGGCTGAATTAACACACCAGTTTTATCTTTATTTTCTGTCCTCCCAATTCCCAGCATAGCAGGCCTGACTCTAGCTGCCTTCCTTCTGTTTTCATCAACTTCACCTCTTCCCTACTCTGCTTTTTTATGTACAGGATTGTGCTAGTTTTCTGAGAAAGCAGTCAGGAGATGGTAATAGAGGGGGAAAGTCTTCCAAATCTTCCTTCCTTCCCACATAAAAGTGTGGGACACACTCAGCAAGCAGATGTCAATCAGTGAAGGCCTTTGGGGGCCAAGATGCAGGGGAAGTAAATCAAGCAAGCTGGCTGCAGCCAGATTGGGATGGAACTGGCTCAGCTCCCCGTCTCCCTGCAGCAGTGGAGGGTGTGTGCCCGGTACCTCACATGTGATTTCTTAGAGAAACCAAGCAGTGCTGACAGCTCCCCTCGGCATTCTTGCCTGCCAAGTTGGATTTCCGTGGAAGCATTTCGTTTAGTGGGAGGCTGGATAGGGATAGTGCAGTGTCTGAGGGGCAAAGAAACCATCAAATCTGGTTTGCAAATACATCCCATGCAAAGCAGACTCCTATTGCAGACAAAACTCCTGCCTTACAGAATGCATGGAGCACGCTAATGGAATTAACTGTTTCAGAGTCCAAAGGAAAGCAAGCTGCTGAATTAAGCAGGGCCAATCATGGGTGCTGCCAAACACTCTTAGGAAGTTAGAATGAAGTCTAGCAGGGAAGAAGGTGGGAAATGTCATTATAGCTGGGTGGAGGGTGTTAGCCTGGTTCTTCTCTAGTCCCAAATACTGGCATATTTTGGCAGTTTGCAAGATTGTTCCCTGCTCTCTGTGACCCAGCTCTCTCAGCAGCAGTGGCAGCTTTTTTTCATCCTTGAGGATGATGTTCTTTGCCTTTAGAGCTGATCAGTGTCGAGTTTCTCCCATTCAGCTTTTCCCAGTGCTTACTCCTGAGTACAGCACCATTCTGACCTGGCTGTGAGATTTCCCTGAGGGTGCTTTACAGCTCAGTGTGTGTATGGGAGTAGCAGTAAAAATCCAGTCAGAGATGCTTTTTTCCTCGATTGCTTACCCTCAATTAGGCTCTCCCTGACCACAGGGTTTATTAACACACTGTCTGCAAGCCAATACAGACTTGTTCCACCAGGAACTGGCTTGCTGCTAATACTGGACCCACCTGGCTTTAGGTCAGGCAGCATTGCCTCTTCTTGCCATATTTAGCACATTCCACTGAACTAATCAGTGTTTTGTGCCTTGAGGGGCTGACAGGGAGGGACAATTTACTGTGTCTGTGGAAGTTGTGCTTGACTGGGTAAAATTCAGCTCCAGCAAGAGCTATTGTTAGAGTACATGAATTGTTTTTCCTTTCAGCAGCACAGGGGAAGTCAGGCTGTTGCCCATTGCTGGTGTGGAGGGATCCACCTGCATCTTCCCATCGTGCTGCAGTGGGTGTATTTGGAAAGCCTTTTTAGAAGATAAAGCCCCCTTGTCCCAACAAGGGCTTCCCAAAGGATGACTTCACACCCCCTTGATCTGTGAAATTGGGTAAATGCAAAGTCACTATAGCTTTCACTGCAGAGATGTCCCGTGGATGCTGCTGGGAATCTTAACCTGGGAATTTATTATTCTGTCAGGGAAACCTGTGTGGACACTATTCCACAAAGTATTTGATATGTGGCTGGTGCCGCTGGAAGGAGAGGATTTGTATCACACTGTAGTTTCCTTTTGGAGTGTTGCAAAATTATTCCCTCAGATTGGACTTCTGCCCTTCTTGCCTAGGAAAGAATCACAAGGCCTGGTGTGGAGAGGAGCACACAGATCCCTCTTGAAGGCCATGTCAGCAGTGCAGGCAGTGACTGGGCTTGTCAGAAATGGGATGTGTGACATGAGCCCTATTAAAGCATTGCAGCAGCCTTAGCTGTGACTGGCCCTGTGCAGGAGGAGTGTGTGCTTGAATTTACCCTTTCCCTGGGGCTGTGGTCCCTGAGAGCTGTTGTCAGCAGCTCTGGAACTCCTGCCTTCCAGTCCCCTATCCTCACCAGGCAGTGTTTCTGTGCATTTGCATTAGCAAAATCAGAATTGGACTGTCCCAGCTGAGTCTGTCCTGGTGCTGCCTTCTTAAGCCTGAACAAGCTTTCTCAGGGTATTCAGGTACATGGGAATGAGACTGGGAATGCACTGAGATTCTGGGAATGAGACTCATGAGGTACTCAAAATAACACAGTTCCTAGCAGTACGTGCAGTCGATCACAGGACAGTTGTGCTGAGCTGGGCTTGATGCCATTGCTCACATGGGGATCCAAGCTCTTTGTTCCTTGGGATGCTGACTGGGTGTGTGTTTGGCAATATTACCTTCTTTGGTGGAGTGCTAGAATATGTTTTAGGTCAAACTCAGCTCCTAGGTGTGAAATGCAGCAACTAAAGTTGACTAAACCTTAACCAGAATTCCAGTGTTCCCTTCAGCCTTGCTAGAGCAGCTTTGTGAGGGGCCATTCCCAGAAAGTGATAATTGTTCCTACAAGCTGCTGTGGAGTTGAGTGATCCCACCTACCCTCTCATGAGGAATATCATGATAATAGTCCAACCCTTTGAGATCCTTCAGGAAATTCTGGGAATCAGCATCTCAGCCACGTGCAGAGTGAGACAAGACACAGTTAATGATGTATCTTTCTGTTGATGCTCGTAACCTTTATTTGGTCACTGTGAGAAAACACATACAATGAATTCCCTTTCCTCCCTCTGGTTATCTTGAAACTTGTGCAGTGTTATGATTTTATTTATTTCTTTTCATGTAACTTTTGCTTACATGAGGCATTTGTGGCAGTTCCCATGACTGAATAATCTAAACCAGCAAAAGGCCTCTCTTATTACTGAAACCCTGTCTATAGGAGGATGATGGATATGATCTATAGAATATGATGGTCTTTCAGTTTTGAGAAGTTTTGTTTGTTTGTTTGTTTTCCCCTGCTAATCTGTTAGCATTTTTACTACAGAAGAAAAACCCCTAGTCAAAAACACACTTTCATTTTTACCGAGTTTATGCTTTCTCTAGCTCATGTGAGTTAAGATCCAGGTTTGTGGGTACTAGAATATCAATAAAACTTAAGATTTTTACTTTAGGCAAATACAAGAAAATTTAATGCAACAGACAGGAGAGAAGTCCAGCACAGATGTCTAATGTGTTAGTTTTATTTCAAGATGGTCTGTCAGTGCTAGCATAAGAAATGTTCTTTAAAAAACATCAAATAAATAAATAAATAAATAAATAAAAATAGGAATAACTTTCTGTTGAGGAGCTTAGAAAGCATCTGGCTTTCATCTTGGGAGGAAGGGGTACTGTAAAGCATTCTTCAGAGCAGGGGATAGGGAGGTTGATCCTAATTTCTCCGGGAACCTGCAAACCAAACATGACATAAATGTTACTAGAATCTGGTTTTGTCTTGGTACGTGTCACCATTGTCAGCAGTGCTTTTGAAAAACCAATACTAGCTTAAATACTAGGCTCAAATTAATTCCATTCTCAAACTCTGTCTTCTTAAAGACTTAAATGAGCAGCTGCTCCTTCCCTGTCCCGTGGCACGGACACGGTGTGTGCTGTTCAGTGAAGGGGCTTAGCCAGGACTCACCATTGCAGCCCATTCCACTCAGGGAGCCAATCCGATCAATCCTCCTCCCAAAACAGCCAGAATCTCTCATCATCCTGGGCATCTGCAGCCCCCTCAGTCTCCTGAGGAAGGGCTCCCTGTAGGACACAGGGGTGTTGGGTGCAAGCCTGGGTTCAGCCTTCTGGTTGTCGCTGTCATCGAGGAGTTCTGGCAGGATCTCCTCCTGGATTTTGGGTTCTTGCAGGTCAGGATTGGACTCCAGGGCTTCCATCATTGCAAACTTATCCTCCAGTCTCTCCAGCAGAGCCTGTAAGAGAAGGATTATTACATTAATGAAACTCCTTGGTTTGTGGTCGTGTACTAACTGTCCCAGTCATTCTGTTCTGCATTCATCAATGGTGCCATAGCCGCCGTGGGGAGACTGACAGGTTGGATCCCAGCCTTACTGGTGGTTCCTGGGCTCTGTCCTCTGCATTACATCCCTGTTCACAGTAATTCTATCTATGGGAAGATACAGTTTCCCCTTGTGAACTGAATAAAGCTGCTTGCCACCATGCGTGTCTTACTGGCGAGGTTAGAAGACATCTTGGCAGAGAAGGAAATGCAAGATGTGGGTTGCACAGGGAGATGCCCCTCAGCCCACCCAGCCTCAAGCCACGCCTTCCACTCCCACATTCTCAGAAGTTGCTGCTTTGTCACCTCTGGCTATTTCAGTGGACATCACTTGGAGAAGCTCTTGGTGTTTTCACTAATCTCTGCCCCAGGGATTACAGGATTGCTACTCCTTAAAGTAACTGAAAATACGTGTATGGTAAATTCATGCCTGCTGTGTGATTGCTTCCTGGGTGCCATTCTTTGAAATTTGTAAAGCTTTGTGTAACTGGGGTCAGATAACCTCCTCCAGGGCAGCTCAACCAATTAGAGGAATCTAATTGCCCATCTCTAGAATACAAATAGAGAGGAGTGAGCCTTATGGCTTCCCTGACGGTGAGTGCATTTGGAAGCCACTCTTCCTGGCTGCTGGAAACAGCCCAGAGGCAGCTTTAGCTTCAGTTGTCCTTATCAGCTCAGGGAGTTTGTTCTTAGGCCTGAGAACAGCTTTGAGAAGCTGGTCACTGGTACCAGCCCGAGGAAAGGTTTGAGCTTTCAGATCCCATCAGAGTCTCAAGCTTGTACTGTGCTGTAACAATGGATTTTCTCTATTATTTGTTAAATTCTTCGCTGGTAATTTTATAGCTCTGGAAGCTTTTCTGGATGAGCCAGAAAATTATTTTTATAAATTGCTGTTATTCCGTTAGTAATATTTCTAAAGGTTTGTCTTTGGATGCTCCACTTTACCTCCTCATCTCTCGTCCATACCCAACCAGATCTCTCAAATTCACAAAGCTAGAGCCATATGGCTGTCCTACAGAGCAGGGATAGACTCATAGCAAGATAGACAGGACCCCACCTCAAAGTTTTCTATCTGTTCTTACAAAACTACTCTGATTATTTTTTCCTTCCCTGGAACTTTGTTCTCAGGAAGATGTATCTTTAAAGGAAAAAGAACCGAAATGCCAAAGCCACCATCCTACAACATCACAATTTTGGTTCCCACTGCTGCCCAGGAGCTTGGGTGAACCCAGCTTGGGATGACATTGCCCCACAGAGCTTCTCTGAGCCCCTCTGAAGAGCTGAGGCTTTGTCCCCTGGCATGTGATGGCTGATGTGGTTATTGGGGTCCAGTCATGCAAAGGGAAGGCAAGCACCACCTCACACTCTCCTAAGCACCCCAAAAGTTTAACCTTGCAAAATCAGAGTCCTCACCTCCATGCTGGCCAGTTCTTTGGCAGGGCTGAGGCTGTAGATAGGGTTGGCTCTGCTGGACTGGAGCTGGATGAGCAGCAGCAAGAGGAAGCCATAGAAAAATGAGCCTTTAGTGTCCATGGCGCTGACTTCGTTGGGAATAGGGAAGTTGAAGCTGTTTCTTCTGAGATGTCCCTTCAAGTCTCTCTTCCTTGTCCTGTTGTCTCTCTTCTGAAGCTTGTCTTTTATACTCTTTGGGTGATCCCTGCTTCCTAGGTTATCAGTGGGTTTATCTTGGGCACATTCCAGTCCCACTGCAGGCACGCAGCTCTGTCAAGGGAAGATTCCCTTTATTAGCTGTCATTAGGCAGCAGCTGCTGTTGCTGAGGAATGTATGTCACAAGTCAGTGATTTCATGTCACTCCCCCTCCTCTTGATACCAGGCGCTGTGATTACATAGTCCAGTTGGAAATTCTTAGCAATTCTCTTCCATGAGACCCCTATGGTCAGATTTAGAGAGATGGGAAACAATTCCAAAACTTTACTCACTTAGAAGATTTCCATAAAGAGATTTACTTTTACAGGAGAAATAACAGGCTTTCACATGAGTGAAGAGTCAAGAACGAAGATAAATCGACTTTCAGGACACCTAAAGTATTGTGCACACTCTCCTGCTATATATGGAATATGCGGGGCCGCCGCATGCCACAGACTGTGCTGAAAACCCCAGATTTGGGCCACTTCTCTTTCCCCATCGCTACTGGGGTGATATCAGCACCGAGGCTTTGTATTTGTGTGTTACCAACAAGAGCAGCACCTCGATCTGCACCTCAGTGCAGACTGTGGGGAGAGCAAGTGCCTCCAGCCCTCGGCGACAACCGGCTTCGGCACCACGGGAAAGCATTAACATTAACAGCCAAACGGTTTAAAAATGGGATTTCTTTAAGCATTGATGGGTAAGGCTTGACCCTGCATCAATAAAATTTAAAGTACAGGCAGGCAGATTCGGCAGTAATCTTCTTTTGCTGTCATACGAGAAAGAAATTGGGTCGGCGAGAACTTGAACAGATTGCTTTTGGTGTTATTCAGAAAGGTATCAGCATCTGTCCCAAAGAAAGAATGGATGAATTTGTCTATATGTGTGTTTTGTGAGGAGTTAAAACGAAATCCTTAATTTAATCTATTAAAAATAAAACGGATTTGTTTCTTTAAGTGCTTGAAATTAGCTAGAAACTGCCTATTCTTAAATGAGAGATTATGAAAGTACAGAAATGCTTCAAATTTCTCTTCCACTGGTGTTTTTGTGCATATAGTATAACGAAAAATTAATATTTTTACAGAAATGCAGGAGAGTTCTAAATCATGAAGCAATGGCTTTTTTTGCATTTTCCTAATCTTTCTTGTTATTTTAGATTGAAACAACAAATGTATGAGCAAGTTGAATATCAGCCTAGTAATAATTTGTTGACTCTTCATATGAACATAGATCTTGAAAGAATCTCCTGAGTACACTTTCAAAATAATAATAGAATGAGAAAGTATTTCTCATATAAATGTCTTAACATGGTACAAACGTGTGCACATACTGTTCACATGATCAGCTACCAAAATTATACCAGAAAGGACATTCTCAAGGTTGTGAAGTCACGCTCAGATGCTACTTTTTCCTAATATAGCCCAAAGTCAGCCCAATGTGTTTATGTTCTGATGAAGCCCTTTATTATAAGAGCTGTCTCTATTTTCCTCAATGCTTTATTTTTTCAGAACATGGAGGCAATATTAGTGGTTTGCATTGTATGCCCCAACACTTTCTTATTTTGTGCTTTTAAAACCATAGTAAAATCCTGATAGCTTCTTTTTTTTTTTTTTTTTTAATTAACATCTACAGTGCAGTGTTTGTATAATTCATTAATTAATTACAAGTATTCTCTTCCTGCTGCTCTTGGTGTGAGTATGTTTGTTTAGTGCCAAGGTGTTACTTTGTTTTGTAAACTGCAAAAGTGGGAGAAGATAAACCAGAATTATTCATTAATTTTGAGTGCCCAATTTAAGATAATTAGAATCTGTTATTGTTGTATTTATTGTTTCTTTCCTTTCACACCCCCCACCCCCCCCACACACTAAGTATTCTCTAGTGCTCTGTCTGTGCAAAAACATTTGGTAGCTTGCTCTGAGTTTTCCTTTGTGTCTGTTTTCTTTTGTTTTAGTTTTTATTCAGTAGCCCCTGGGGCACAAACCCAGCAGCAAGAAATTGAGGGACACAATATTAATCTCAGATGTGAAATATTTTGCTTTTAGGGACCTGTCCCTGTGAAACAATCTAATTTTCCAGGATTTTAGTCATTAAGTCAGACCCTGAGACAGTCCTTTCTTTACTGCCTTGTTCCTTTTCATCTTCTGTGTTCCATGGCAGAGAAATAAGATGCAGCAGCATGACTTCAGCCTCGACAATACTTTTGTAAGACAGGAAGGTTTTGTGCTGTATTCCATGAACAATGTAGTGAAGTGTAGGGATGGGATAAAATGGCTGCCTGTCACAGTAGCAGTTGTATTTTCACAGCCAAATTCTGCCCTCAATTATCCATCTTGCTGTTCTGCCAAAGTAAACGGAGTGTGAAATGTCAGAACTCAGCTCATCATTGTTAAAGCTATAAAGTCACTTGTTTATCTCAGTGTTATCACCCTGGTAAATTAGTATGAACTTTAGGATTTATAGCCCAGCAGTGGAGAGTCAAAATCTAGGCACTGCTCGTGCTCAGCTGGGCATTTCCTTAGTAAAATGTCTGCCTTAACAGGGCAGCAGGTCCTTCTAAAATGCTTGCTGTGACTGGTTTTAGGGTTGGGAATGTGGCCCCTTTCCCCCGCTTCCCCGGGGATGGGATGGGAGGTGTGGTGACACGAGGCTCCTGAGAGCAGCTCTGGTTGCTCAGACCAGACAGGGAGAGCACCAAGGGTGCTGCTGGCAGCCCGAGTGTGGATCCTGTGATGAGGAGGATGGACAGAGCTCAGCTGAGGTGACATTGCCCCTTCCCCAGCAAGATGATTGTGCGTCCTTGTTTCTCAGCCCTGTAAGGCTGAGGACTAAATCTGGGGCTGTGTGGGTTCCATCTGCTGCTGGATGGAGCTGCCCTAAGTGCTGCCCTGGCCTGCTGCACATCCTTCTGGTGCCCTCCATTCCCTGCACATCCTTCTGGTGCCCTCCATTCCCTGCACATCCTTCTGACCCTGCACATCCTTCTGGTGCCCTTCATTCCCTGCCCATCCTTCTCGTGCTCTNCATCCTTCTGGTGCCCTCCATTCCCTGCACATCCTTCTGGTGCCCTCCATTCCCTGCACATCCTTCTGGCCCTGCACATCCCTCTGGTGCCCTCCATTCTCCTACTGCCATTCTACCAGGGCGGAGTGTGAGCTCTTTGTACAGAATCTCCTGTTCCGAGGAAGAGGCTGGATTTGGATTCCTGTCGTCTCCCAATGACAAAACCTTTGACCAAACTATGCCACGCCCCACCCAGGCTCTCTTTCCCTGCACGTTTAGTTAGATTGAGAAGGAAATTAATAGATGAGGCCATCAGACAAGAATCAAAACAGACATGTAAAAACATCTGGAGTGGCCATTCTCCAATTAAGTGGTGCCTCGCTTTTTCCAAGGGGGGGAGCATTTCCATCCTGGACACGCATTGTTTCTCCCGCTGATGGTGACACGTCCTCTCAGTGTCGCGGCTGCCCCTGGCTTGGCCGGAGCCTGCAGGCTCCGTGCAGGCTGCAGGGAGCCCCTGGCGCTGGGGTTGGCGTCTGTCCCGGGTGCTGAAGCCCTGGCAGCCCTCGGCCAGGTGCATTTGTAAAGCCATGGAGCCCCTCTGTCCTCAGCAGTGCCCCGGTGCCGCTGTGCCGTGCCCAGCCTGGCACAGAGTGTCGGACTGGGATTAACCCCGGTGCCCACCTCCGGGGAGGATTCCCTGCTAGCAGCAGTGGAGCCATCGGGAGGGGCAGCGCTGGCTCACAGCCACGGTCCCAGAGCTGGCAGCGGTGCCTGGCAGTGCCACGGTGTCCCTGGCACGGTCCTGGAAGGATGCAACCACCGTCCTTCCTGCTGCTGCGACCCTCAACAAAGGCTTCCCACAAAGGGCGGGGTGCTCTGGCCAGGTCAGGACAGAGCCCTTCGAGCAGGGACAGAGGAGGCTCTGGAGGGGATTTCTGTATCCTCTGACCATTTGCTAAGCCGTGACCGAACAAACCCACTCAAAACAGGCAGCGTAGGCTCGGCACAAAGTTTTCTTGCTCCGGACGCCGCCGCCGTGTCCGAGGGCAGCCTGGTGGTCTGGCTGCTGGACGCCGGCCTGCGGACTCAGGAACCTCTTGGGAGCCGGGCACGGCTTCAGCTTCTCCATCTGCTCCACAAAGCTGCGGGAGAAGCGCAGAGAGCCGCGGGGGAGCCGCTCCGAGGCTTTCAGCCGGGGACAGCGGCAGCTCCCGGGGCTGCCCCGCTCCGGCCCGGCCCCTGCGGGCTCCGCGCTGGTTCCTCGCCAGCCCCGCTCCTCTCCATCCTGGCCCAAAGCAGCAGCACAAGTGTCTCCGTCCCAGGGAGCACAGGAGGCTCCTCCGCCGGCTCTGTCCCTCCGCTGGCTGGGGAGCTGTGGGGCCAGCAGCGGAGCCCCTGCCCGGCCGTGCTCCCCTCGGAGCCGCCGTCCTCAGCCCGGCCATCGCCCATCTCCCAGGCTCGGGTCCCTTCCTCTTCCCGGAGCTGCTGCAGCGACTGCAGGAGGTCCTGGAGAGGAAAGGAGGGCTAGAGAGTGCCGCTCCTGCCCTTCGCCCCGGCAGGACGGGTGCGGGTGACCGCCCTGGCAGCCCCGGTACCTGCAGGGACCGAACCTCCGCGCTGCGCTCCTCGCCGGCCGCCTGCGCTTCTGCCCGCGGCATGGCGGGGAGGCCCGCAGCAGGGAGCCGGGAGCTGCATCGCATCCCTGTCCCTATCCCCATCCCTATCCCTATCCGATCCCTATCCCATCCCTATCCCCATCCCCATC
>VWZN01001199.1:509488-524974 GCA_013396955.1 Regulus satrapa | reverse complement strand
TCCCCATCCCAATCCCTATCCTATCCCTGGCAGAGAAAGGAGATGGGAGTTTGAAAGCACAGTGCCTGAAAGAAGATCATGTCAGGTGAGAGGGTTATGGCTGACAGAGAATGAAAGCAGATCTGGGTGAGGATGTGCATTATCCTCAATTTTGTGTGTACTGAAGGGGAGTGGAGGGGATAAAGCTGTGAGACTGAACGGGATCTGTGTGAGGATCAAGGGGAATGAATACAACTGGGCCTCCATTAATAAGCCAGCCAGAAGTGAGTCTTGGATGAGACCAAATCTCAATTGCTGCCTAATTTCATTTAAAATCAGGTACACCAAAAGCACACGTCTGAGAAATATCCATATGTTTCTTTCTGTGTAGGAGTGCTTTTATTGGAGGCTTTTCTCCTCAACAACTTCTGTTACCCTGGTCTCTGAATTCATGCACTGCTTCTTAGCAAAGATGGAAATGGCACAGCTAGAGATGAGCTTCCCTAATCCGACTGGCATCCTCACTTCAAAGCTTAGCTTTGATTATTTAAATGCTAATAGAATTCAGCAAATTACCTATGGTACAAACACACCTGGCTTCAGTCCTGGGGATCTAATTATTGAGCCTTTTATGTGAAATAAATTGTTCTTGCTTTGAGAAAAGTGCCTTTTTAAAATGTTCCCACAAAATGCCAGGTGATGGGATAGCACTTTACCAGCTCGACCTCTGTAATTGCAACTCTTCTCTCTTTCTTATTCATCTTCTGTAGGAGCCTGTTCACAAGTGATCACAGCTCAGACTTCAACCTACTCCTACTCTGTTATTTTTCTGCAAATAAACTTCAGTAGTGCTTGTCCTTCACTGAGTTTTCAGTGACATTTCAGCATGAAGAAGCCTTTATGTCTGTGAGAACATCCGTGCTCTCGAGTTACTGGGAGCCGGGAACAAGCTTTAGATTCAGGATTATTAGAAAGAAGGCTGTAAACTCCCCACTAGCACCAGCTGTCACGAGATGCTGGCTCTGCATTTTTCACCCTGATGGCTGTGGGCTGTGGGGGTTAACCTGGGCTAGCACACCTGAAGAGGGGCTCTAAAAAAGCTGGATGCTTTCTGTTAAGCTCTCCCCGAGTAAGCAGGCCTGCTTCTTCTTAGTCTATGTAAATAGTTGATTTTAAGCCACATACAGACTAACTATTGGTATGGAATTATGCTGGAAGAGGAAAGAATAACACAGTTGTCATTCTGGACTTTAATTCTTTATTTGATTGGCAGATATCCTATTTTTCTTGTGAGATTTTTTTTTTTTCCTTAGGAATGGCAATTCAGAGAGTGTAATAAATTCAATATGGACTGATCCATCATTGGAGAGCTTGTACTCAGGGCTGTCTATGTAGGTGGCAACAAATATTTGTTCAGCACATTTTCACAGTTGCTGCAGCTTTGTTAATAAACAAACCTTTTGCTTAACTTAAACTACTGTTAACCTAAACAGATTAACTAGCAAACAACATAAGACCTAACCAAAAATGTTAAACAAAGACGCCTTCAGGATATGTTTTTCAATTTTCTTCTCAGTGCTTTGAAATACCTGGATCTGCCTATGGAAGATTAGGGTGCCTTCAAATTTCCTTCAAAGAAGGGAAGCATTGTTTTGGGGCTGATTTTTTTGTTTGGTTGTTTTTTTGGTTTTGGTTTTGGTTTTTTGGGTTTTTATTGGGGGGGAGTTTTTTGGTTGGTAGGTTAGGGTTTTTTTGTTTCTTTCTTTAATTTTTTTTTTTTTTTTAAGTAAGATGAGGTATACTACTGAGAAAAATCTGTTTTCCTCTGTCAGTGGCAGATCTAACTGCAGAGTCACTGCTTTCTTGTGATGTCTGCTAAGAGAGCTGCCCTTTGTTCAAATTGTGGGTCAGAGACTTGGGGTTTTGTGTCCTGGCTTCTGTGTACTCAGCAGCATCCCTCTGAAATGCTCCTCAATTCTAGTGCCTAACCATAAACTCTGCTTCAGGAATGAAATATGAACAAATCACACAGCAAACCTTGAAGCAAATTCATTACATTGTGGAAAACAGTTTATTACCTGTGACATAATGAGATTTGTTTATTTATGCATTCGGTAAACAAACAGTACAAATGTAGTTTTCTACACTTCATTTACTACATGTAATTAATTTTCAGGTAGATGTTCACAAGTAACTACTCTGATGCAAACAGGCAGTACAGCAAAAGTGTGATTTATATCAACATTTGCTCAGTACATCATGTAGTAGGCAAGGGGAGCTTTGAAACCCCAAAATCAGTCCTGGCAATAAAGAAAATTAATAAGTAATAGAAAGAGAAGTGTACAGGATTTCACACATGGAAATTAACTGGTTTCTTACAGTTCTAGCAACGGATTTAGCTTCACTGTTCTGCTTAGGGCTTGTTTGGATTGAGAAAGTATCCCTGGGGAGCTGGTGAAAAACCTCTCTGCTCTTCTAAGACAAGATGAGATGCTTAGAGCTGACTCAGGGGAAGGAGGGAAAGCAAGTAAAGCAGAGGTGTGGCATTCCCAGGTTTTTCATCTACATCTGATGACAGTGAATTCTGAGCAAGGGAAAAGAATACAATGTGTTTGTGATAGGAGGGTGAAACTTACTTTAAGGCACCGTTTCCTTGAAGCTGGATTAACTCTGCTCTTTCGCACATTTCTGCAAGTTCTACACGAGCACACAGAGCAGCAGCCCCTGGCTTTCTCTTACCATAGCAGAGTCAGCATCCTAGTCCACTCAGTGACCCAATTCTGTCTAGTCTGACACCAAAACAGCCCCTGGAGAGGCCCTTTTTGCTTCTGCCTCGGTATCTACGGGCCAGACTCAGGAGGTGGCTGAAGGATCTGCGGATGGCGCTGTCGCCCATGGAAACGCTCCCGGGCTCCGGGCTCCACTGCAGCTCTGGCTCCTGCTGCTCCAAGAGACCCGCTGGGATCAGCTCATCTTCCTCACGGGCCCTCTCTTCTGAGGCCAGGGCGTGCTCCAGGTCCTCATCGAGCAGTTTGGACAGAGTCTGGAAAAAGGGAAGAGAGGAGGAGGAGGAGGGGTTTGGGGAACTCTCACTGTTTCCATATAAGCCATACTCAGTGCTAAGCTTGAGGATGTATTTCTGAGCTGCCAGACTGCCAGTTAAGACTTTCCTGGAACTGGGCATATGGGATAAATTATGCAAATTTGAGAAAAAGGCCTGATAAAGTGTGAATAAGAAACAAGAAAAAAATAGTTGTTATCTAAGAGAATTAATGCAATGGCAGGATACATGCTGAAATGAGTTCTGAAGGATTATGTTTTACATTTCTTTGCATGCTGGGAGGTTACTTCTTATGTGGCAATGCCAGCTCCCTAGTGCAGTAACTGAAACGTTTTTCCTTAATGGTTTGGGATTCCTGCACAAACAAATATTCATAGGTATAGATACACATTTTCTCTTTTTCTTATATTCTACACCTGGTAGTCACAAGCAGGGGCTGCATTGCTGCACAGCTGAGGTGAGGAGGAGATGCTGCAGGTACAACCCCTTAATTCCTTTTTCAGCTAAAACCAGGGGCTTCAGGGAGGAGCATGCAGGTGACTGACTGCTCTAGGACTTTAGATCACAGTCCTTCCAGAAGAATTTTTACTCCAAAAAGCTTTTTACTCCAAAAGCTTTTTGCTACACTCACAGTCACAGGATGACTCTAAATGTACAATCCCCTAACTGAACCCACAGGGAGAAACAAAAAAAAAACCCAAAAAACCAAACAAAACCCCAAACATTTTCCTTTCAATTGCTTTATGTGATTAGAAATTCAAATCCAGTGATCAATGACTTTAGTTTCCTCTGTTTAATAACTCTGTGTCTGCCATCTCAGCATTCCTGCTGTCATGATATCTTTAAGATGGGCTTGAAGGAAATAGAGCTCATCTGATGTGTCTAATTCCTAAAGAAGCATCAGCTTCTTTCATCTCTATTGAGAAGCCAGTCACTTACCTGTAAGCTGGATATGGATCTGGCCCCTGCCTGGTTTTGACTGACAATAAGCAGCAGAAGGAATCCAGGGCAAAAAAGATGTTTCAGATTCATGTTTGGTGTCTCTGATTCCTTTTCCCTCAAGTCTTTCCAGTTCAGTGTTGTTCTGGTCTCCAGCTATCAGCATTTATATCTTCCTCCAACCCCTCCCAAATCTACCTTTTGAGTTCCTGCTAGTGCAAGGATTGGTTTGAGGTTTTGATCTGTTTTCATTCACTGAGGAGGAGGAGGAAGAGGAGGAGGGAAGAAATAGTTCTCTTTTCTGGTGGTGAATTAAAGGAGCATTTTCCACTTAGGCAATGCAGCATCATTCTGCTGTCTTGGTGCCACTGATGCACATGAGTGAGCACAGCTCACTGTTCCTTGGGCTGACTGCTAAACTTTTCTTTTTCATCCAGAGAAAAATAATTGTGAGAGAACTATAAAGAGAGAAGGGAAGTGAATGGTGTCCACGACACATTCACCTGGCTCCTTTGTCACTGTGAAGCACCACACCAGAGGGATGGGCTAAGAAATGCTGTGTAAGAACTGAGTGTTACTACATAGTAATGGTACCATAACATAATAACATAACTTGTTAATATGATGGTATTGACCTAAGAGGTGAAAGAGTGGGATTTGGAGAAGAAGAGAAAAACCAAGTATTACAAATATGACAAGTTGCAGTGGTTGTTGGCCTGAGTGACAGTGAGTGTGGCCAAAACCAAGCTGACATGCACAGACAGCTTTTACAAGGCTTAAGTCAAGGAAAAAATTCCCCTTTCCCTGGATCCAGCTTAAAATAGTTCCTTTAGGTGATCTTTCTCAGTCTATTGTGCACAATTTATATTAAATCTGCAATCAGTCTGAAAGGAAGAACAGGCTTGAAAAATTGACTTCCCTGAAAAATTGAAATGCAATAATTCTTCTTGCCCTTTCACGGCATTTTTGCACACATGTGATGCACAGAGTTAAAGGCCAGCAAGCTGGATCTACACGGAGGAAATGGAACTTAAGGACCATCTGGCATTTTCCATCTGATATTTGAGTTACTGAAAGTTTGCAAACCAGTTTTCAGTATCAACTTGTGGGTCCTGGAAGCTTGGAAACAATAATTCTGTGATGTGCCAGCAGGTTTAATGCCTTCATTGTTTCTTTCTTGTGCAGATGAATTATAGGCATCATTTTAAGTGTCTCTAGAAATGGGTGTTGTAAGGATACAGCTTAAAAACATCTCTCTGTGACAGAAAGGGAAGTCTGTTGTTATTATATTGTTGGGGTTTTTTTGTTGTTGATGGTTGTGAAAACCACATTTGATATGAATCTGTTTACTAAATGAAATCATCATCCCAGAGGTTTGAGGTGAGCACTTCTCAGTGTAACAACACGGTAAGAAAAGGTCAGGGCAGTTTCAGGTTCATCTTTTCTCCTCTGCAAAAGCCCAAGGTTTTTTGTTGCTTTGATTGGCTTGTCACAGGTCTGCACAATGTGTATAATAAATCTTCTGGATCTCGAGATCTCTGAGTTGTTTTGGGATTCTGCTGAATTTTCTCTCTGGTTACTGCTGGACATTCATTCACTAGTACAGTCCTCATCCTTGGTAAAAGAATAATTAAGGCTGGACAGGACTTCCAGAGGTCTGTGGTGCAATCTTGTGCTAAAGCAGAGCCAACTAAGATGAAATTTCTCAATGCCTTGTCAAGTTTGGTTTTAAAAACCTTCGAGAAACAATGATTTACTAATATCTGCTTGGAATTTTTCCTGTTGCCATTTGTGTCATTGCTCTCATCCTAATGCATTGCAGCTGAATGCTGTCCACAGGCACAACAAAAGGATGTTCCATCTCCCCAAACAATGGCATTCCATGTGATTGTATTTCAGAGAGTGCTGCATAACCCAGACAGCAAGGGCAGCTTCAGTGCAGGTAACCCTCAGCTGGGTTCACAGCAGATTTGGTGCCGTGGCAAGTAGCTAGAAACAGAAAACCATCAGGAAATGTCTCTGCTTTACATTCCAGATCTTCTCAGGGCTCAGGCGAGCAGCAAACTCAGTGTCTGAATATTCACAGAGATTTATCATTGAGGTGGAGCAGCAAAGATGGAGACTTCAGCACAAATGGCAGCCTGTAAGAAGGCAGGAACCCCTGAGGACAGTGGGAGGTATTCTGGAGGTAGGAAATGGCTTTGTGTCCCTTTTTGAAGTATTCTTTTCTATGGCAAATCCTTCATACAGGGTGGAAGGAAGTATCAGAAGGCAGCAGCTTGATGTGTGTTGCTCATCTCCATCAACAAATTGTTTCTCAGCTTCCTAAGACATTTCTCCTGCATCATCAGAAATCTGATTAAAGAGCAGGATTAGGGCAAACTGTTCCTCTGGGAAACAGTTCTCTGAAGTCTCTGCCTCACCTGTGAAGAATCTGGGCTCTGAAGTTGGTACACATCCCCTGGGCTTAGGTACCATTAGAGCACTGCTGCAGTAACTCCTCTTCCTCCTTCCTCAGTGACCCCTTCAGCCNAGCTGCAGGAGCTCTCCTTGCCAGCACTGCCAGCTGTGCCCAGCTGCAGGAGCTCTCCTTGCTGGCACTGCCTGCCCCCTCAGTGAGGGCTGCCAGCTGTGCCCAGCTGCAGGAGGGGCACTGGGCATCTGCAGCAGCAGTTCTCCATCCTGAGGAGAGACTGAGCACAGAGACTGAGCTCCCTCACCTGAGTGAGTCTATTGTCCTCAGGGGTTCCTCCCTTCTTACAGGCTGCCATTTGGGCTGAAGTCTCCATCTTTGCTGCTCCACCTCAATGATAAATCTCTGTGAATATTCAGACACTGAGTTTGCTGCTCGCCTGAGCCCTGAGAAGATCTGGAATGTAAAGCAGAGACATTTCCTGATGGTTTTCTGTTCCACCTGGCCCTCAGCTGACATGTATTGGCTGCACCTGCTCCAGCACGAGTCAGAGGAGACTTCAGGCCCTGCCATAGGGATGGCTGGGGCCGGGAGGAGCTGGGATTTCCTGCTGTCTGAGATAGCCCATCCATGGGGGATAAACCAAGCCTTCACTGCCAGGTAACTCAGAAGGAGCTTCCCTTGAGGGCTGCTCATGCCACTGGGTCACTGCAGACTGCCCTGTCTCCTCTCCCTGCCCTGCAGCACCTTCTGTGGGATGCTAAAGGCCACTAAAGGGACAGAGTCTGTGCTGGCACTGCTCTGCTCCGGGGTCCCAAGGATGGATTTGCCCTTGATCTGTTCTGCATTTGCTAATTAATGCTTGCTGGTCTCTTTGAATGGATGAAGAGGGGATGTTTTTCTCTGTAGCCCTTTGGCAAATGAAGGGGCCAAGGCCACCTGAGGACGAGGAGGGCAGCAGGCTGGCATTTGGCAGCAGGTTGTAGGTGGTTCTGGAGCAGTGGGGTTTGATCTCAGAATTTTGATTTTAGGTTTGTTAGGCACATTTATCACATTCCTCTGATGCTAATGAAGCCTAAAAGGGAAGCTGCAGTGATAGAGGGGAGAGCCTAACATGGATTCTCAAACAAACTGAGGAATTCAGAGCAATGGCACAAGAGCCTGGTGAGAGACAGAGGCCTAAGGAAGTACTCATGTTCCACAAATCATCAGTTGAAATTCCTTTTTTGGCTAAGATTCATCTCTAGCAAAATCAACAGCATCTGTTCATCTTGTTTTGGAAAAGTGGCAATGTCTACAAACACAAATAGATATTCACACTCCAGCCAAAACATGGATTAGCTGTGGCTTAGCTCCTTTTTAGTCCTGGGGCAGCCATTTTTGCTTCCCCATGATATTTCAGTTGGGTCTCAGAAGTTCATAGGCTGATCTTGCACTGCTCTGCTCAGAACGCAAGCTGTTCACTCTCTGTGTTTTATGAGACAACTTTGGGCTGAGGTCTAACTTGTCTGAATGTTACTGCCTTGCTGCAGAAAGGCTGAACTTGCAGTGGGAGCAGCTGCACACAGGAAAGTTGTGGTGTTAGTCTGCACTTCCTAACTTCTGACAGGAGAGAGAAAGAGAACCCTTTGTGGGCAGCATGGATGTGACAAATCCCCAGCTGTTTGAGCTGGGACATTTACCCAGCCCAACTAGAAGGTTCCTGCTGTGAGATCCCATCTGGGCTCTTCATTTGGTTCTTGAGGTGTGTGGTGACCTCTCCTGGTGAGTGGAGAACGTGCCTCAGCTTGGAGAGCCACTGCTAAAACAGAGAAAATCGACCAGACCCCAGGAGGTTCCTATGAAATGATGACTTCACAATCAAAAGCACAGTTCATGCACTACAGCCAGGTTCTGAACGTCTCTGTTTGGGTTTTAGCCATGGGAGGTGTGGGAGTGGTCGTGAAGGCCCTTGGGATGTGTGTGGTATATGGATGGTTGTGCTGATATTTAAAAGTCTGAGTGTCACATGGATGGTTGAGTTTAGTTCAACACTGGATACGTTGATCTGGACTCTCATAATGGATTTTGCAGAATGTAAGTTTGTGTAAGGAGAGATGGGTGTAGGGAGGATATTTCTTAAGCATTTTGTCTGGGATAACACTTGCCAGGGTTTTCTTTGCAGCTCAGCTCATCCTGGCATAGCTGGGGACAGTGTCACCAGTGCCCATTGATGAAGGTTTTCTTGCCAAGCAGCCATATCAAGGGGCAAGAGGTCACACTATCCCATTGTGCTATTTATTGCTGCATGCCATTTGTCAGTGTGGAGCGTGCAGAAGGTGAAGCCATTTCTAGAAATGGCTAAACAGCTACAGGAATGAAATGGCACCTGTCCTAGAAGTCGCAGTGGTTGTTTACTTCCCTTCTCCCTCCCCTAACAGACTGGTGATGAACCTAAAAATAACTTGACTAACTAAAAATGTGATCATTACATAAAGCCTGTCCTCCACAAAACCCTCAGTGGATTTTTGTTCGGCCTGTGAGAGGGACACTGTACATAACCTCAATTTTGTAATCCCAGAGCAGGATCCCAATTGTCCATGAGTTTTGACATATCTCAGTGACGTGGACTGTGCCTGACTAGAGAGTGGTGTAGGTCAGTCCCTGTGTTTTGAGAACAGGGAGGTAAACTACCCTGATTTTTGTCTGGGAGTCATGCATCTATCTATTCCTCTTCTTCCTGCTGACATTTATGGTCCTTTTCATCAATGATTCTCAACAGTTCAGGTACAACTGCACACTTGCATGGACCCACTCTTGCTTATTGTGATTAGAAGGCAAATCTTTCAGGTTGAGCATTGCAAGCAGTTGGTTGTGCCGGGATGGCCATCCTGGAATTCTGCAGTGGATGCACATCAGTCTGCGTGTGAACAGAGTTGCCCTTCTTGCCTTGGGTGGGTGAGCTGCAGTGAGGAGGATGCAGCTTCACCCAGAGCTTGAAAAAGCTCTCAGGAACTCGGTGTGGCTGTGGTGGCTCTTATCACCCACTGTTCTTGATTTGACAACCCTTCTTTGTTTTCCCAGAAAATACTCACTGTGATTGCCAAGCTTCTGGAAATAGCTGAAGCCTTTTGTGGTGGAGGGTGGCATGGCTGTGGGCCAGAGGGGCAGGATATTTTAGCTGTTGCTTCTCAGCACAGCGTGACTGGCCAGCAGCCTTTCAAAAACGAACACTCCTAAAGCTGTGATAAGGTGCTCAGGCTACAGGGCTGGAGGCTGTGTTCATGCTTGAGATAAAGTCCACTGTCAGCACCACATTCACACCTCCCCTGTCACACCAGCACCATGGTGCTGCCATTCCCACCAGCCGCTTGCTGCAGAGCCTCAGCACTGGGGGATCAGGCCCTGGGCTGCTGTCCCCAGGGGCTGCACAGCTCCCTGTGCCCTTGCGGTGACATTGAGCTGTTAGGAGCAATGCAGTGGGGTGGAAGAGATTTGTCACCAAGGATTGTCACCCCCAACTCGGGACTCGAGCCCTTTCCCTTGGGAGGCACTGTCTGGATAAAAGAGGAATGGGTGGAGGGGTGTGTGCCAGGTGTGAGCTGCAGGATGATTTGTGCCGTGGCTGCTTCTCCAAATGCATTCTCTGAAACAACAGGAATCGTGGGCAGGCAGTTAAATCTTCCTGTGGATGTTGAGGAAAGAAATTATTTCCCCCAAATTACTTACAGTCTTGCTCTGTAAAAGTTAATTTGGAGTCAATTGTTTAGTGTCTATTGGCTGGCAGAGCTTTCTGGAATTACAGAAATTCATTATATTAATTTATGGGGACAAAAGACATTTGTGTTAGGCAACTGAATGCCACTAGAAAACCGAAGCCTTTGCAGCCATGCCAATGGGCAAAAGAATCATTCCTGTAATCAAAATAGTTTAATAGCTGCAAAACCCAAAGTCTGAACCATCCTTCAGCGTGAGGGCAGGCTCAAAGGCTTCCACCTACACATACGGTGTCAGCTCCAGCTCACAGAATGGGAGAAATGTTTGTAATTTGTAATGGCAAGGTGTGTCATTCCCACACTTTCAGTGGACTCCTGTGGATGGGGGAAATGAGCAGAGATTTTCACCAAGGTTCTCTGTTCACCAAGGCACTGGAGAATTAAGGTTGCTATTTGAGTTAATATGACTGTGAACCAGATTGGGAAGCCAAGAAACTGTTGATCAGCTGCACTGGTACAGCTGCAGCTCTCTCTCCCTCTCTCGAGGTGTTTCAGTCCTTGAAAGATTTTCAACCTATATGGGACTAAAATCTCTAACTGTAATAAATGTTACAGCTCTACTGATGCAGGGAATCATTGCACAGATAAAACCATTGCCTTGCAAGGTTCATGTGTGCCAGCCAGCAAGTAGCATTTTTACATTTTGTCTGCACTCAGGGGAGCGGTCAGGCTTGAGCAGCAGCTGCACACGGAAGGGTTGTGCAGTGTCTGACAGGCTGTAGGAATTGCTGGACTCACTTTCCTCTGTGGCCTGTTAAAAGGGGGGCCCAGATGCCACCCTCAAGCCAGAGCTTAAACTCCCCAGGTAACACTGCTGTGCCCCTGTGCAGAGAGTAGAATGTCCAAGTCTAAGTTGGATCTGTGTCTCTCTGAACTTCCTGATCTGGGGAACTGTTTATTCCGTGTATCCATTCACTGCATCCCCCAAGACTGGGCTCTGTCTGCTCTGCTTTTAAAGTTGGATGGGAAAGCTCTGCGAGAATAAGCAGTAATGGAAAAGTGGGATAAGAATACAGCCACACAATCTGCTTTTTTTAAATAGAAAATACTGCTTCAGTGCTTTCATGAAACCCTCCAAAGTGCCTTCATTTGAGCACTCAAAACCCATCTTTGAAAAAACCTGCTTTATGAACGGTTTAAATGCTTTAACTTCAGCTAAAACCAACACATCAGCATGGGCTGCACAGAGAGAGGCCACAGAACTTCAGAGGCAGAAAATGCTTTTTGTATCCCTTTCCCACTGGAAATTCTTCACATAACTCCTGTGTTGTTTGACCAAGAGGATTTGGTTTACCCTGTCACCTCCCCGAGGATAACAGCACATTTTTGGCGTAGTGTTGAAGTGTGAAGACCATTGTGAGCCATGACATCATATCTGAGGCCAGAGCAGAACAGGAAATGACCAAGAAGGCTGAAAAGATTGGCCATGGGAAGAATGAACATTCTTCAGCCTAGATAGGTCAGATGCACCTGACAAGTCTAATGGGACAAGGAGATCTTTCACACTTTAGCACATGGAGATATTTTGGTGCAGAGAGATGGTTTGTGAGAGGTGAATCAGGGTGCAAATCCTCTGGATGACATGCTAATAAAGCAGAGCTGTCTCCTACAGTGAGGAGTAAAGGAAATATGGGCCTGAACAGCTAGGCTGCTCCATATCTGACCTTTATTTAACTTCAGGAGGATGAAAATGAATTCTGGGTCCCAACTTCCAAACACAGCTAGAACAGATTCTCCTCCAGATATATCAAAACTACTGGTGAGAACAGACACATATATTAATGGCTACGGCATTTTTTGGGGGTGGAAGGGAAGGGAAAGAAGGTAGTAATAGGAGAAAAACAGAAAACTCTATTTTCTACAAAATTTGAAAAAAAAATCATTATAAATATTGCTTCATAAACTGAATAGTTTCAACTATTTTTAACTGGTGAAAACCAGAAGATTAGTCAATTTTAAAAATAATTGTTAAAAAGGGGAGTCAGGGAGGTTTATAAGCTAAATTATCTGTGAGGCCTTACTCATTGGGTTACAAAGCTGAGGGGTTTTTTCAGTCCAAGGTTCCATGAGTTGAACACTGAAGTCAGAGCCAAGATGAACCTTTGGATTAATGGGCTGGGTCATTTGGACTCATTTTCCCCACAGCACAGGAAACCTTCATTAAAGTTCAAACAGACCTGACTTCCAGTCAGTCTCACGTTCTCTTGCTGCTGGTTTTGTAGGTGGTCTGTTCTCTAAATTCTTAGAGCACATTTCCCTCTGTTCATCTTTCACCTTGTTTCAAGTACTGAGAGCAGGATGACTTAAACTGAGACTTGACTGCTTCAGGTCTTTTATTCTGTAATTCTATGCGGGACACACAATTTCATTTGTATGCCAAGGATTGACCAAGGATTTAAATACTGCTTTGAGAAGTGGAATTGTGCATCACTTTGATGATCTGGCCTGCAGCCCAAGCAGCTGTTTGTATTTCTCCCCTACAAAAATGCGTGTGTGTGGTGCACCCCTGTGGCACGCAGTGAGGTTGTTGTCTGTGCATTTTTACAGGCACAGGGGCAAGAATGAATGAATGAATGAATGAGAGCTTTTGCAGGTACTCAGTAATTGCCTCACGATCAGAAAGCTTCTGCTGGAGGAGAGAGTCTGCATTGAAACCTGTCATTCTTCCCCACTGTAACACTCTGGCTTTCCAGAGCTGTTTTTCACACCTCCCTACTCACTGTGCCACTGCACTGTGACAGTAAGATCCTGAGGTCTGAGAGCTTGATCTGGTACTCCTTAGCTTAGCTTCAAAGCAAACACCTTCACTGAGGAAAGGAAACAGCCCGACCCTGCAGGCTGAGCTTTTCTAGGCCCAGTGCCCACCAATTTGTTCCCTAATGATCCCGGCAGCCCGAGGCTGTGAAGCACAAGTGCTGCTGAGCCATGTGTGGAAGGCAGAAAGCTCAGCAGGCAGGAATTCCTGGAGCAGCAAGAGGGAGGGGGGCATGACAGGAAGAGGAGGCTGATACTTTGCTGAAGAGGCCCTCACAAATAGTGCAAGAATCCCTGTCCTGGCTGCAGATTCCCTTATCTGGCAGATACTGAGTGCCTTGAACAAGTTCCAGTGCTCCATCCCTGAGCTTCCCAGGACCCTGCCATGCAGCTCCAGGTGACATCACTGCCCAAGGCCGTGCAGCTTCCTGTGCCACATTCCCCACTGGAGAGCCTCTTGCCAAGTCCTTGGCGTTCTGCACAGTCTTTTTAGGAACAGATGGTCTAATTTTAACCCGCCTGCCACAAACACCTTCCTGAAATAAGTTCGCGCTCTCTCCTGTCTTGTGCGTGTGCTTGAGAGTTTAAAAACAAAATCCCTCGTCCGTAGGGTCCAGAGCTAAGGCCTGTGAGCTTAGGCAGGAGCAGGAGCCTGTGCCAGAAACTGCTGTCCCCATCCTGTTGGGCCCATCCTGAGCTGTGAGGATAGGAATGTTCCACAGGCACACACTCAGGTGATGCACACTGCAAAGTTGCATGGGTCTGATCCAATCTCAGTGAGCGTTCTGTATTTCAAGGACAACTGCAATAGAAAGAACCTGTTGTTTTCTGGACTGGCTGCAGCCAGATATGACACTGAAAAGTGCAGTAAATGGGCTTAAGTGTCCTCTGTGGTGTGCCTAGAACAACTGCTCTAATCACAAGCCTTTCTTTTTTTGGGAGTCTAATGAGGTGAGCCTTGGCCTAGGAGTCAATAAACTCGTTCTGATCCCACAGGGATGTCAGTCCCCCTCTGGCTGTGCTGTCCTTGCATGTGCAGCAGTGACCCGCTTTGAGAACAAGGAAAAAACACAGGAGAAATAGGAATTTCTGTGAGATGAGGACTGGAACCACAATGTCCACAAAATCACTGGGGGCTTCTGCTTTTTGCAGTGAGCTCCTGTGCTGAATGATCAATGCAAGCCTGAACTGCTGTCTTTAATTAGCAGAGTGTATAAAGCCACCACTTTAAAGAACCCTCTAAGCAGGAAAGGAAAATGTGTTTTCAGGCAGCTGCTGTCTTTATGTTGCCCTCTTGGGAGTGACACACAGATCCCTTATGTTCCTTTAGACCTGGTAATTAAGCAGCTCCTTGTACCTGCAGGTAGCTGATCAGCAGTGGACTCTGTGCAGTCTCCAGTGCACCACGTCTTCAAGGATAAATAGAAAAAGGCAAAACGTCCTTGGGGGTCTCACCAGACCCCAGCCTGACTTGTCCATGGGGCCTTTCCTGAGCTTCAAGCCAAGAGCAGCAGCCTGGAGGCTGATCCCAGGGTCTGTGTGAGGTGGCCCAGTCCCTGCAGGGTGGGAGGCCGGTGGCCACGGCAGCTGCCCAGCTTGTCCCCATTCAGCTGGGGACTGAAACAGTGTTGGCTCACATTAGGTGAATGAAAAGTGCCTGGTGTTACTAGATAATCACTCTGAGGGTCAAACCCCTGGCCCCAGCTGGGCTTCAGTGGATGTGAGCAAACGTGGCAGCAGGGCTTCATGTGCTGAGCACACCAGCACCTGGTGGAAGGACAGAGGGGACTTGGGGGACAGGACTTACCCACTCTGGGTGAGCACCTGAATTACCCCAACTCTTGCACAGGCTGGCATAGCATTTGCTCTCTTTTCTAGCAGGATCATGCAGGATCTTTGAAATGTCTCTGGCAAGAACTGTGTCAAACAGATAGACTGCAATGAGCTAGTTGTGTTTTCAGCTTCCCACCCTTCTCTCATTTTGACACATTTTTATTATAGCAAATTTCCTAATGCCCTGAGAAACAGTGCAGAGCCCACAGGTTGGGTAAATTACAAGTGGGTTTGGGAATAAGGACTGGCTAGAAGCTGACAAATACTCCAGAACATGCATGTTGTTTTCTATTTCATTTTATCAATCTTACTCTCTTTTTCCCTGCAGTCTGGTTTCAAAGGCACATTCCCATTTATGCCTTGTCAACAAAGACTTGTTTTGGCCTTTTAACTTCTCTGTCCTTCATCTTGAGAGGAAAATGCTGTGATGGCTCAGTGATGTTCCCTTCTGCTTTCCCTGGCTCTGTGAGTGTGCCCACACTCCTGGCTCTCCTGGGGCCCTTTCCCTTTCCCTTTCCCTTTCCCGTTCCCTTTCCCTTTCCCTTTCCCTTTCCCATTCCCTCTCCAGTTCCCTGCCTGTGTCTCTGCTGTCCCGGTTCTGTCCTGGTTCTATCCCAGCTCTGGCCCGGTTCTGGCCCGGTTCTGGCCCGGTTCTAGCCCGGTTCTCTCCCGGCTCTATCCCGGCTCTATCCCGGTTCTCTCCCGGCTCTATCCCGGTTCTATCCCGGTTCTATCCCGGTTCTCTCCCGGTT
>VWZN01001199.1:494482-508810 GCA_013396955.1 Regulus satrapa | reverse complement strand
CGGACACTCCATCCCCAGGTCCTGCCAGACACTGCATCCCCAGGCCCTGCCGGACAGTTCATTCTCCAGGCTTTGCATCCCGTGTGTCTCAGCAGTATGACTAATGCAGGATGAATAAAATATCCCGTCTGATCTTTATGGAAATGGAGTTTGTAACCTTTGCTGTGGAGAAACTGTCTTTGTGTGTCAGACTCAGAACTGGAGGCTTTTATCCCTGCAGGATGTCTCTAGTGAAGGTATAGCTCCGAGCCTTTGGCTAGGTTGAAATTCCCAATAATAAAATTGAGGCTTTGAGTTAACCTGATCCAGAGCAAGGTTTTCAGACCAGGAAATGTTTCATGGTGCCAAAGGCAGTCTCAGGGTTATGCCAGGAAAGCTGGTACAACTTAACCTTCATCCTCAAGCCTTTTGTATTCTAGGCATAAACAACACAAAAATCTTTGGGAACCAAGCCCCCACACATAGCAAGGAACAAATCACTTCTTCCCTGAGGAAGGGAAAGGGACTGCTCAGAGTCGAACCAAAGCATGTTTTGTTAATAAACACTAATTGCCATCTATCCAGCACACACTTTTTTTTTTTTTAAATTTAAAAATCCACACTGAAGCCTCTGAAGAGATGAAAATCAGAACGAGCTCAATTTTCCATGCAAATAATTTGCTTCTGATCTTGACCCAGGATTTTCATAACAATTGGAGACAGCGTGGGGCTGCTGTCTCTGAGCTGCCCACAGTACCCAGCTGTCCCTCTCCCTGTGGGGCTCCTTTCATGCCTGGCTCTGAAGGGTTATGTGCACCTGAGACATTTCCCTTCATGAGTGAAAGTCGTGGCTCTTCAGCCACATTTATTTCTGTGTCTCCTTTTCCTGTCATTCTTTTTTTTTCCACATTCGATCCCACTCGCTGAGCATGGACAGGAAGCAGATGAAAAGATTCCAGCCTTTCAGTCCAATATTGGGGATAAACCTAGATTTATATATGTTTGAGTACATGGGATTGTGTGTTTAAATCTATGTGAGCACACCTGGGCAGGTTCCATGCATCTCCAGTAATATCATCATCAGGCATCTTAAAAACACCCCATGCCACCATTGCCCTGGATGCAAGAGACTGACTTTAAAAACAGGGATTTGGGGTTTTTTTTTCTTTGTTTGTTTTGGAAGTGGTTTACTACAGTACAGTACAGGATGCAGCATGCTGTAATGTGATTTACCTTTATTTTCTTTGGTGTGAAAGTATTGGAGCAAATTCCAAGGTGAAAAATCTGAATCACATGCTTGCAGATACCTTTTAACAGCAATGAAATTGTATTTGCACCCACGTAAATATTCCATGTAGATAGGTTCTGAAATTTGGGGTGGTGGCAGGGAAGTTGTGCTTGAGATTAGCAAAGCACCTTATTAGGTTGTTTTATTAAATTGTAAGCCTGGAGTGACCATTGTGGCCATTGTTGCAAAGTCCTGCATGAACTGAACCACCGAATTTGCCTGAAATATTTCTTGCTTGAACAGGTGAATATATTTTTAGAACACCTGGTCTTGATTCATAAAACACCAATGCTGGAGTTAGCTCTGTGTCTCGTTCTTTCTCATGTAGAAATATCCGTGTTACATTTATCATGAGGACTTCAGCCTCCAATTCTATTTACTTATGCACAAAACCAAACAGTTCTTCAGCTGACCTTCAGAAATCCTACTTCAGGCTAAACTTGGAGCCACACACACACTCCTGCAGTGACTTTCTCTGACCTGACCTAAGGAAACAGCTCTTGCCTTTGACTCTGCAAGGAATCAACTTATGCAAGCTTTTTTCAGTTGTTCTTATAACAATCAAATGCCAAAGAGATACTCCAAGCAGATTCCTTTGAAACTCATAAAGTTACTTTATTTTAGGAAAAAAAAATTAAAAACAAAGACCAAGAAATAATTAAAAACCAAAGACCAGTTGCAGTTTTTCAATCTTGACTTCCTCTTAAAGTCACACCTTCATTTGTGTTGCCTTTTTTAACCATTAAGCACTGCATTGCCTCCTTTAGAAAAAAAAACACTTTAATCTGCTAAATCTCTCTCATGCTCTACACGAACCTGTCAGCTGGGAGAAGAGCCAGGCCAAACCCTACCCCCCACACTTGTGCTCCTGTTCCCTCTTCCTGGAGTTGCTAAAAGAGGGCAGCAGGCAGGACGGGGTTAATTAGATGTGCAAATGAATTGAGCCCTGCACAGAGTTTCTAATTGCCAACATGAGGAAGTCATTCCCTTTGCTTTGATTTCTCTGAGTCATGCACAGAAGAGGAATTTACTGCTCACCACTGCAGAGGCTCTTCCTCCAACAAGGGACGAAAAGCAAATTTCAGTTTAAAGGGAGAAGTAGCTTGTCTTCCTCACACCTTCCACAGAGCTGGACTGCATCTTTGCCTCAGCACCAAGCCCCCAGGAGACTGGTAATGGAAAAAATATATGTATGGAGAGGAGATTCCACCTTAGGGGAGAGGAGCTGGAAAGACAAAATGCTACAGAAACTTACTAGAAACAATCCAGTGTTGCCCTCACTTCATTTGTATCTCCAAAACAATAATCAAAAAGAGTTATTACCTTCTCCATCAGGATTCTGCTACTCCCTCTCCTACTATCTAAACGTACACATTTTTGAATGTGGGAGCTGTGGGAGCCAGCTTGAAGTAAGCAGCTTGCTGTAATGTGCCAGGGTCTCAAAGTGCCCTCACTGTTCTGCACTCTGATGCTGCATTCTGTCACCTCCAGGCATAAATCTAGGATGGCTTTAGGGAAGTGAAAGAGTCCCACTGCTGTACATCTTTTACCTACCAGTCATGCTCCTGGTGGAACCCCACCTGCACTTCTGTAGCTTCTCCTTGCTTTGAGGCACCTCCCCGAATTTCTACTGGTGTTTTAGGTTCCCACATTTATGTACTAGCTAAAAATACCAATTGTGGCTAGAAGCACAAAGAGAATGTTATTTAAAGAAGCTGTGTGTGCCTGGGGCAGTCCAATCACTTCTTATACTGTCACATCTCATCTACAAAACCTGGAAGAAGCTCATTTTTCCATGATATCTTAGTACCATGTGACCTGTGTTCTAAATTGGCACCTTTGTCACCTTCCCCCAAAGCAGGTGAACCCAGAGAAGGGGGGTTCTCCTGGAGGCTGTGTTGGGAGCTGTGGTGAAAGCCGTTCCCCTGCTTTTGGCTCACTCCATGGGTGTCACTCCCAGGGCTCCAGTCTGGTCTGGAGCTCCTTTGAGCGTGGGTGTCCTGGCTCAGCTCATCCCAGGACAAGGCAGGGCTCTGTGCAGCTGCTCCCACACCAGCCTGCTGGCAGAGAGAAATACACATTAGAGCTGGTTTAACACACATTAGAGCTGTTTTAACACACATTAGAACTGGTTTAACTCACATTAGAGCTGTTTTAACACACATTAGAACTGTTTTAGCACACATTAGAACTGGTTTAGCATACTTTAGAACTGGTTTAGCACACATTAGGGCTGTTTTAACACACATTAGAACANTAGAACTGTTTTAGCACACATTAGAACTGGTTTAGCACACATTAGAGCTGCTTTAACACACATTAGAACTGGTTTAGCACACATTAGAACTGGTTTAACACACATTAGAACTGGTTTAGCACACATTAGAACTGGTTTAACATACATTAGAGCTGTTTTAACACACATTAGAGCTGGTTTAGCACACATTAGAGCTGGTTTAGCACACATTAGAGCTGTTTTGCACACTGCAGAGCCCTCTGCTTCTATGGCAAAGATGAAATTTCCACATGGCTCAGTCTGCAGTGAGTGCCTGGTTATCTAGGAAGGCTCCCCCGGGCAGATGTTCTCCTCCTTACTTGTTGGACAGATCCCTGGCTACTTTCCTTCTTTTTTTTCTTGGAGATTTCTGGATTCCAGTGACACACCAGGCTGTCGTTTTGAACACTGTAGTTCTTGTTTCCAAGAAGCCAGTAGGTTTTCATTTTCCCTTTGCCCTGGACAGGAAAAGGAGAAGCAGAAAACAGCTGCTTTCATAGGATGTGAGGCAGAGCAGGGATCACTATGGCCAGAGCTACTCCCTGTCCTGCATTTGTTATCTCTTCTTCTCTCATAAGTGGCTGCTGATCAGGGAAAGAATTATAATTTATGTGCAGTTTGGGTGGTAATATTTTCTGTTCAGAGGTCACTGCCTCGCTGGTCACTGGCAGTGCTGCTAAGGGTTTAAAATCAGCCTTAGACCCTTGTGTCTTTGACTGAATCTCTACATTTTGGGCCATACTCATGTGGTCCCATGCAGCTGCAGACATAACAGCCATGTTTCAAAGCCCACAGAACACTTTTTCATCAACTTTGAGGAGTAATGTGTTGCTACTTCCAACTGAACTAGCAAAAGAACCTCAGGGACACTGTTAAAAGTTGACTTGCCCTTCACAGAAGAGCAATGGCCAAATCTATTATCTTCTCCCTATCCAATTAAATGCCTTTATTGTTGTAAAGTTACAGAAAAACTGTTACCTTGACTTCAATTTCTCCTCTCAGTTCAATTTCATATGCATCATCTGTGAGAAGGGCTTCATATGTAGCAGAACTGATGTGGATCTTCTGTGCTAGAAGTCAGAGCAGAGCAGGAATTAATGATTCCCTGAATCCCAGAGAACACACACCAGCCCTGCATTGAGCAGCCCGGTGTTTCCACCTCCTCTTTTGGCATTAAGGGCTGTGGCTCTACATGCCCATGCCAATCCACAAGAGTCTCTCTTGTCTCTTTGGTAACTGGCACACGTGCAGGGACAGTGGGGATGACAGGTCAAGAACATCTTCCTTAGAGAGATGATAATTAGTTCTTTGACCTGGAATGGTCCCAGACAATTCTCCATCTCCTCTAGAGACCTTATTTCCCACTTGACCGTGCCCGAGGTGAGGGGGTTGGGGCTTCCCTTGCACTGCAGTGCCTTGGAGGTGCAGGTGTGGCCGGTCCCTGCCCGGGGCACTCACGCAGGCTGGTGGACTCCATGCGGGAAGCTGTGTTCACCGTGTCCCCAAAGAGGCAGTAACGAGGCATCTTGTACCCCACCACTCCAGCCACACAGGCTCCTGAGGAAACACAAGGCAGAGAGGCCCCGGAAAGAAGCAAGTGGTAAGAAGCAGTGAGATGTAAGTGCAGGGCAGAGCCAAATGCCAGCATCCCTGCCAGCCACGCTGTATCCTCAGAGAGGTGGGAATTGGGGGTACTCTGTGCATCTGGGGTCTGGCTGCACAGTATTTACTTGTTGGAACCCTGGGCACAGAGAATTTCGGGATTTCTGTGCTGCCAGGCACTGACTCCCACTGAATGCTGCATTTGACCTGAGGCCCTGGAAAAGGCTCCCAAAACTGAGGGATGGGATTGGGATTGTGGGTGTGGAGTTTGAGTGGAAGTGTGTAATTTCACATGGTGAGAAACTTCGAATTTTAAGGTTTGGGAAATAGTAATATATAGAGGAAGGTGGAGGTTTTAAGGTGTTGACTGGTCCTTCTTTTTCATGGGTTTGGGTGATATTGTGTGACTGGGTGGAAAAATCTGCAATGCAGACCATGGGTGGTTGATTGTTGGGTTAAAAGTAAAAATAAGATATGTGGCATTAGTTAATTGGGCAGTTTATTCTTAAAAGGCCTTGCAGAGAGAGACCTTGGGCTCCATTTTTAGCTTTACCCTGGTGTGCTGAAGAACTCATGCTTTGTGAAACTGTAATATAGATAAGAAATAATAAACATCTGAGTCCAAACAAGAAATCCCGTCTCTCTCGTTAATCTGACCCTGAAGTAATCGCTACATTTACTTAGTGAGAGAAGTCACAATTTGATTAGCTGTAGCTAATTGCTGGTGATATCACCAAGACTAAATTGCTTCCCAGACTTTTCCACACTGATCCAGGCAAAAGTAATTTCATCTCCTGTTCCTGCTGGAACCACAAGAAATATTTATCCCGAGGTGTGGGGAGAGGCAGTGGCTCATCCAGAAATGCAGAATTTTTTTGTCCTCTCACCACTGGACTGTGCCCTGTTCTGTTCTGCTCCTGCCTCCACCTCAGGCCTGTACCTGTGTGTATGCCAGCCCGCAGCTCCAGCCTGCCCGTTGGCATGTGGGGGATCACCACCTGCCGCACTGCTGCCACCAGATCCAGGGACATCTTGGCGATCTCATCGGCGTGCTTGGTGCCATTCCTCTCTGGCAGGCCACTCACCACCATGTAGGCGTCCCCAATGGTTTCCACCTGGTAGGAAGGGGTACGTGTCACTAAGTGGCATGCACTGAGCTTTTCTTTGGAAAGAAAATTAGAATAAAATCTGTTTTAGGTGTCCAGCACTCGCCAAAATGGGGTGTAGTCCCTGTAGGATGGTGGTTCTTGTATTTAATGGATTTTAGCCTCCTCACCTGGGATATTTGATATTCACCAGAAAACAGAGTAAGAAATGTAGGGGTAGAAGAAGGGATTATAAGTGACTTTGCCCCTGATAAATCACATCTGCACTAATTACCAAAGCAGAACCATCTTGCTCTTAATGGGTCACAGCTGTCACTAATGAAGATGAGTGTGATAAAAAGGGTGGGGTTGGCTGGGCATGAAAAGCTGGAGGGAGAGGACTTGGAGAAGGCAGAGGAACCTGGAGGAAGAAGAAAGAATGGAACAAGGAGGAGAGTGGCTGCTGTGCCAGATCTGCTGTGGGCTCAGGCTGGGGCTGATGGAGCTGAGCTGTGCCACGGATGTTCCCCTGTCAGTGCCCTGGGCAGGGGCTCCTGGGCTGCTGCTGGGCAGCTTCCTGAGCTGGCTTCTGGAATGGTACCAAGAATCCAAAACCAGGGGCTGAGGAAACTTTCTCAGCAGAGCTCGGATGTTGGAAGAGCAGATTTCAGCTTGGTTGCTGTGTGTGTGGAATGGCTCTCACTGTGAGTCTGCAAACCAATCCTTGCACTCCTGGTACAGCAGGAAATAACCACAGGCAGAGTCTGCAGTTGGACCCGACAGTGGAAACTTGCTGTAATCAGTCTGGGTGGCTGAGCAAGAAGAAGAATAAACTGATGCCCTTCTCAAGATGTTAAATGAGAGTCTGGGTATTGGCCCTTTTCTACCTCTAACAAGAGGACTGCTGCAACAAAGAAAGATTTCAGCAGCTTGGGCATTCCTTTCCTGTGGATTTGTACTCACCTTGTACACGTCGTAAGACTCAATCCTGGTGTCAAAGCAGATGTAAAGATTGTTGAGCATCTCAACCACTTGCAAGGGAGTACAGGAGGCAGCAATGCTTGTGAACCCCACGATGTCTGAGAAGAAGATGGTCACCTGTGACAGGGAGAAGGAGAGCATGAGGCCAAGGTCTCCAGCCAGCAGTGGTGGAGCCTTTGAGGAGTTTGGGGATTGGTGAAATCCCGAGCACAGCAGCCCAAGGCACAGGCTGCACTGAATACCAGTCTTGCACAGCTCGAAAGATACAGTCCTAAAGTAACAAGCTCTGGCTCTGAATTGTTTTCTACTACTTTGAAAGAGAAAGTTATTCCTATCTCTGGAGTTTATCACCTGCACTTCTGTGAATACCTCATGCTAATGGGAGACTGAAAGTCAGGTGCTTTGAGTCTTGTGAGCAGTGATGAAGAGATTCCTTGTACAAATAGGGTCTCATTTTCCTTTAAAAGTGATTCAAACTGTGAAAGGGATAAACCTAAGTACCAAAAAAACCTGTGAAATAAAGTCTCAACTTCTGTCTCTGCTCTTGAATTAGAAAATATTAAATAGGTTTTATTTCTCTTCCAATTATGTTTGTCATGATCAAGTAATTTACAGAAAAAAAATCAAACTTATGAATGAAAGAAAATAGAATTGAGGAAGAGAAACATGTGTTGCAGCTGTTGGCAAAGAATTTTCTTCTCTGTGCTATCTGAATTGTGTCAGTGTTTAAACTCAAATCATCCTTGCTAATACAAATTAATCTGGAAGGGCCACCTTTTCACTCTGCCTTGGTTCAGCACTTTTGATGTCATGACTATTGTGGAATATAATTAATTGTGCAATTACAGGTTGTTGTGTTGATAATGACACCTACAGATTAAATGCAAACCTTTAGTACTGTGTTTCACAGCTGAAAGTAAGGGGGTGTCCAGGGAAAAAGAGAACAGATTTGCAATTACTGTAGCAGGAGGATTTGGGCTGAGTGCTACGCAGCACAGCTGCTAAATTCAACACTAACAGCAGCAATTCTTTTTTTCTGCATATTTTACAAGGAGGAACTCATTTCTTGCTCCACTGAACTCATGATCCAGTGGTGCTGACTGGCTGTTGTAGGCTCTTAAAGACAATTTGCCAGTATGGGATGTTTGACATCTAAATGCATTTGGAAATCTGTTTGTCTTCCTTGCCCATCAGCCCCAGTGCTCCATGGCATATTGCACAGCCCTTTCCAAAGCCCCTTCGGGAATATCTGGATCTCCATCCACTCTCAACTCTGGACCCTCAAAACTGTGACAAGGTAGGTGCTATTTTAGGTGAATGCTTTTCTACCCTTGCTGGCAACATCCTTTCCGTTTGCTAACCTGATCATAGTTTTCTGCCTCAACTCTTTGGCATTTCCTTAACTGCTTGGCCACAGACTTTGGCAGCATCTGGTGCAAGAGGTCCTCAGCTAGGCGCCTCTCCCTTTTCAAGTCCTCGGTCTTTTCCTTGAGGTTCCTGGCATAATTGTGTATCCAATCTGTCATTTGCTTGAAGGACATCAGTACGATGGGGTAAATGAGGCAGGCGATGACCAAGAGACTGATCTTAAGGCTTATTGCAGCCAGGATTTCTTTAGATTTCTTCTGCAGCTTTTCCTGTCCCTCCTGCAGCAAACAGCTCTGTGCATCATGCAGCCCCCTGACTCTGGCTTCCAGGGACACAAAATCACCCAAGCCCAGGAATGGGGTAAGGAAAGAGATTTCTTCATATTGGGTGAGGTAAAGTGACAGATTGACGTTATCAGTCCAGCATTTATGTGCAGTCTCTGAGGAGAAGAGAGCATAGCTCAGAGTGGCAAAATGCTGCTGCAGTGTGGTTGGAAGGCTCATAGGTCCTGGCACTGGCTGAGCTGTGAGCACAGCTTCTCTGATTTGGAGGATAAGTTTAAAAGCTACCGTGTCTGCCCGGTCAGGGTTGTGTCTCATGGCTTTGAGGTCCTCGTGGGGACTCCTGAAACGCTCGAGCAGTTCAGAGATCGCTCTGGACAGCACCTGCCAGGCTTCAGTAACCCCTGAGATATTCAGTTTGTGTTTCAAGTCAGTTATGTAAAATCTACAAATGGAGATTTTCTCCTCCTTGCACTGGCAATTCTCACAGTACAGTTCTGCTTCACTTGCCATACAGAGGGAGTTTAAATTCCCCAAGAGCTGGGAATGGAATGATCTATTCCTTGGGAACAGCCAGCTGTGTCTTTCTTCCTGCAGGAGAGAGATGAGGTGAGCAGCCCAAAGGTTTTCACAGGAGGCAAGTTCCTGAAGGGCTTTGCCTGTGTTTTGCCACATTCCCCAGGTGTTGCTCAAATCAAAAGAGATGGCCCCAAGGAGGCTGCAGAGGGAGACCATGCACGCTGTCAAAATCCTTTGAACTGTTTTTCTACCACCAGCATTGGAGGAAGGAAAACACCTAAAAAAAAAATAAATTAAAAAATAAACTAGAAAACCTACAGTGGCATTGTCTGATCCTGGGAGCATTACTTCCAGCTCCTGGAACCACTACTGGATCTAGCAGTAATATTTAACAATGCCCATCCATTCTGAAACAAAGCAAAAGGAGCATGCATTATCTGGAGGTTTCTAAAAGGCAATATTTTTTTAAAGGCAATATTTTATTGTATTTTGTTCCACCTGACATTAGTTTTAAAAGAAAAGCTGTATGCTTCCTCAACACACTTTAATCTGCAAAAACAGATTAACAATACAATTTTTCTGTGAGAAATAAAGCTAATAAAATGATTTGCTGTTGGTTTTATTCTTTGTGATACTTCTTTCCAAATCTTAAGGAAGGCCCATTGGATACTTATTAGTATCTAATAATATATGGGCCATAGTTTACTTATTTCCCCAGTGATTCCAGAGCTAACCAACTGGAACAGTTGATTTTTAATTTTTTTAAAATTAAATCTTGAGAATTTGTTCTTAATAGGCATTTCCCTATGAGTAACTTCTGTTGATATGTTCAAATGAGCTCAGATGTATTTTACAATATTGTCTATGTATTTCAGAAGGAAAATGAATCACATATGTTTTGTTTCAGTTTTTACCGAAGCATTTGCACATCCAATTTTTATTGTTTGAGCTCTACAATTACCTTTCTGTCTCTTTCATGCTGCGCATTATGGGCATCCCATGCTCCATACAGCAAAGGGACCTCTAATGATTTTAATTTTCAAAACTATTATTCCATCATTTACAGTCTTACACTAATGATACTCATGAAAAAAAACTCAGGATGTTATTCTGGAGCTGATGACTCCTGAATAACTGGATAATTCTTATTTCCACTGGTAATGAACAAAATTCTACATAGTAAAGCTGATTGAAAAAAGCCCTCCTCAGATCCCCTGTTCTTTCAGATATAGGAAATCACACTTCTAGTCAGGCAAAGAAAACCCAGTAAAGCCTATTATTTCCCAGCAGAGGCTGATATTAAGCAAAACAAATTCATGCTGGGCGCGGAATTATGGTCAGTGGTTGTAAAGTGGAAGAAAAATTATAAAAATACTGTCCCCAAAGATGATAAGCAACCATGCTTGCTTTTATTAATTTAATACAATTTCTGTTTAATAATGTATTTACTTGCAGTCCAAAGGTTAGCATCTGCAAAATATCAAACTAAAAGGAACTGCAAGGCTAGAAAATGTATCTCTGAGCAATTCTGTTCTCACAAAGAATTTCTAACCTCTTCCTCACTCTGTCTACTGCTTACCTTCGGGTCACTTGCTCTCCATTTGTAATTGTTCCTTTTAATTTGGAAACACCTAGTATGTGCTGGGAGGGGAGAAGAAAAATATAACAAAAACCCACCTTGATTTTATACTGCCTATTTTCTATTACAATGAAAGAAATAGAAAGAGGGTCTTTGAGTGCTGAGCTGAAAGTGCTGATTCTGCTTTGCTTTGCCCAAAATCCCCTTGGTGCCAGCTCCCAGCTCCTCACCTGAATGACTCCAGAACGAGCAGCGGGGCCATGAAGGAGCCAGGTCTGCCCTCAGAGCTGGATCCTGCCCTTCTCCTCCTGGTTCTGAGCTCACAGGTGCTAAAACCCCTCTGGAAAAGCGTTCTGGCACTCACCTGCAGGGCCCTGCTGCCTCCTCTGCTGCCTTCCCTGCGGGCATCGCTGGTCCCAGAGTCCCACCTGGTCCCTCCCTGCAGCATCTCTGCGCCCTCCTCCCCAGCACCCTGGGGGTGTTTGTGATGTTCTGACTCTTCCCACTGCCCACCTTCCCCCAGGTTAGGCAAGCAACAGGAAAAAATATCCAGCCTCATGCTCAAATACAGGCCTGAGCTTGCCAACAGTCAGGAAGAAGAGGCAGAGACGCGGGTTTTGTTTTCATCTTGCAAAAAAATACTGTTTATTGCACTAGCTTTTGGTTTCGAACTTGGATTGTTAAAAGGGTAATGTCCCCGTTTTTTGTGGTCAAAGGTGTCATGATTATGGCTTTATTCAAACTGCTTTCCTTCTCGGTATCTCTCATCCAGTTCTTGTTGGATTAGTTGTTTGCCATAACCTACAAAAAATGTAAAACAAATGAAAAATCAAATCATGAGAGGCAGGAATTTGTGAACAGTACATGTTGTGTCCAAGTCACAAGGATTTAAAGAACTGAAATAAGATTTTTTGCTTCTCAGTCAAAGTTTATATTAAATTAAAAGATGTTTGACATTCCAGATTTGAGCTGTATGTGCTACCTTTTAGGATGCAATTGCAACAATGAGGGTATTGATGAATGTAAATTTGAGTGATCACTTCTGAAATATATGGTAAATATGACTACAATAAGGCTCTAGGATAAAAGGGAGAATGCGTTCCTATTATCAAAACTTATTTAAATAAGTGGGAAAAAATTGATATTTGTTTCAGAGGAGGATACTTTCAAGTGGTGAGGGTTGAATGCAGAATGGTACAGCTCCCTTAGCAGTGGCAGCAATGCCAGTGAGAGAAGCTCTCCTGCCTTGATACTGAATTGTATCCCCATTCATCTCTTTAGCCTAGAAATAAGTTTTGCACCTTTCAAGCTGGATCTGAGAGTGAAGGGGGAGAAGGAGAAGCCCTGGAATGTCTGAGGTGGTTTTCAAACCACAAAGCTCAGAGTGTTCATCTTTCCCTCACACATGGCCTGTGCTGGCTGCGCTGCAGCCCAGAGCTCTCCTTTGCTCTCTGTCAGTTTTTGGCCGGCTGAGGCACAGAAGTTCTCTGCACTGTGTTTTTTCCCTTTTTCCTGAGCTGTTCAAAGCTGCTGTGGACTGGAATCCCAGGGGAGCACCGGGAGCTCACCCCTGTGGCCCAGCGGGGCCCGGCCCGGCCGCGGCATTTTCCAGCCCTGAGGGCTGATAAAGGCTGAGAGAGCCGAGCTGCAGCCACGGAGGGGACTCTGCACTGGCATCTCTGGGAGCCACAGAGCTTCTGCTCTTTGGCATTGCTCATTTTTTGTGCTGGGCAGTGCTTTGCCTGTTAAATAAACAGTTTTTCCCTCTTCTCTCGAGGAGCTCTTGTTCCCAAACCAGCTGTGGGAGGGCCCGCTTGGCTCTGCTTTCCAGAGAGATCCATGCAGAGGTTCTCTCCCAAATCTGCCCTAAAGCAGGAGAGAAGCCCAGCCCAGCCAGGAGCCTGTGTCTCCTCCCAGCTCCTCACCTGCTCGATCCAGCTGTTGTAGGCAGAGACCCGAGTGAACACAGAGGGCTTCCTGTAGTAGTTGCAGCCACGAGAAGAGCCAAAGCTGACGATGCCGTGCACTTCCCACCTGCCATCATCGCCTTGGCAGTTCAGGGGGCCTCCGGAGTCCCCCTGCGAGGAAAGGGAACACAGTCTGAACCTTCCCTTCCCATCAGGTCTGTTTGTCCAAACCCAAGCCTTGAGAGTAGACTCACGTTACAACTGGAGATGATTCCATCCCCTCCAGCACAAATCATGCTTTCTTTCACTGTCTGTCCCCACCAGGAAGATTTGGAGCAGGTTGCATAATCCACCACCAGCAGAAGGCCTTGCTGCAGCTCATCGGGAAGGGCTCCGTTTGCTGAGAGAGAGTGGAAACACAGAGTCATGGCACCAGCTGGCACTGAAGGAACAATAAAACTGCTCTCTTAAATTTCTTTTTGGGATCTGGGTACCATCACTCCAGGTAAGACGCTCCATTTGGGCTATATTAAAGGAGAAGCTGTTATAGGTATGAATGTCCCCTAGTTCCATTCTTTTGTATATGCCTTAACTGACTAAAAATTTGCATTCCATTAAAAAATTGAACTCTCATAAAGAATGGAAGACTCTCACAAAAAACTCTCATAAAAAATTGAGAACTCTCATAAAAAAACCCTCATAAAAAATGGAGAAATCTCATAAAAAGAAAAAAAACTCTATTAAAAATGGAACAGAAATTGTTACAGAAATAAAGGGCTCCTCTTTTTCCTAGGAGTTTGCAGTTTACTTATCCCTCAAGGAATTGCCTCCTGAGCCAAGCTGACACCTCTGCCCAGCTCTGAGATTTTCTTCATTTCACATCTATTCCCTTACATGTCTTCAGCAATTCAGCAGGTGTGTTGGGATTAGCAAACGCATCTGTCTCCACACTATTAACATTTGCATTACAACAGCTCCTAAAAGCTCACTAAAAGCCCCTCAGGTGCATTACCAGCTCTTTTACAAGGAAAATGAACTTGAAAGGGAAAAATCATAATGTGTGAGTGAAGTAGGACCTAATATAATAATCTACCTCACTACACTGAGTTTTGAGGGGATCTTGAGAGCACCAGCAATATCTCTGCCGTCAATCTCAGGGGAGAAGGCACTTCTGAAAGTTTTGTTTTGTTTTGCAAATACCCAAGTACTCACTCTGCAGCCTTCCCCAGCCGGTCACATAGCAGGCAGTGTTGGAGGACAGGATGCTTTGGGCAGGGGGCAGGCAGGCCACCTCAATCTGGTCACTTAAGGTGATGTGCTCAGAGAGTTTGATCAAAGCAATGTCATACCTGTGGTCACACGTTGGAGAGGGAGGGAGAGGAAGACAAGGTAAAAAGGTTTGCAAAATGGATTAAGACACAGTAGCCAGAGTAGTCAGCAGTTACACAGCACTTGACCTGTTCA
>VWZN01001199.1:453423-481611 GCA_013396955.1 Regulus satrapa | reverse complement strand
GGCCGCGCCTCGCCGCAGGAAGGTAAGGGCGCTGCTGCGGGGGGACCCCGAGCCCCGGGGACGGGCGCAGCCGCCGCCGGCCTCCGCCTGGCGCTGCCGGGCATTGCCCGAGCCCAGGGCGCCTCGGGCGGCTCGGGGTTCTTGGGACAGCATCGTCTCAGCCCGGGGAAGGGCTCTCGGTGCCGGGGGTTCAGTCCCGCCTGGGTCAGCCCCTCCCGGCTTTTGAACTTGGGCGGTTCGAGGTGACGGGAGAGCGTTTGAGCCACGCTGGGACTGGAGATCGGGGATGCTCCTGAAATAGCATCAGTCTGTGCCCGCCGTAAACAGTTGGTGGAAGCTCTGGAGGGGTTGGTGGAACAGCAGAGGGTCGGGGCAGCTTCAGAATGTCAGCAGCACTGACAAAGCGGTTCATACGCTGTCATTCTGCCAAGAAGTTTGGATAATTATCTCTGTCTTCATTAGAGAAGTGGCAATTAGGAGGAGATTTAATCTTGTTACGAAGAATATTTCCCTTCACAGCGTGATTCTGGTATAAATACCTTTATTATGTATGTACATTACTTAATGCAGTTAGTGTGTGTCTGTGGGGGTGTTGGGAATTCTTTGGTTATAGTGGCATAATTAAAACAAAGAATCTCTGTGCTATCCTGCCTTCCTTGCACATCCCAAACCTTCCATGGTTTTGGTAAGGTTTTAGAGTGCACCAGAGATTTAAAACTGAGGACTGGGAAAGAGAATGAGGTAAATTGATTAGGAAGAGGGATTTTAATTAGCTGTTTTCTGAACTTTTGGTACGGCTCAAAGAGAAAATGCCTCATCTTTCCCGTGCCTCAGCTTCCCAGAGTAATGTGAGAGGAATGATACCTGTCTTCTCTCTTGGATGTTCTTTTAGATCTGTGCAAGATCTCTCAGCATAGTTTTTTTGTAGTTTATGAAATTCTTCTGTAAATGTAATACAGATCTTATATTATCCACTGTTAAATTGTGCACTGGGTTTTTTTTCTGTTTGATCCCCATATTAATGGTATTTTCTCAGACACTATCATAACAGGAAGTGGCACAGTAAGATTTCCCAAATCACAGCCTAGGGATAAATTCATTCCTTGTCCTAAAATGCAGCTGCAGCTGTGCTTTCCCTGTACACTCAGGGCAGAAGTAAATAACTTAATTTTTTTTTTAACCTCATCTTGTCTCTGACTTTTATTCTTTATAAAAACTCAGAAGTTTACTGGATCATTCAGTTGTGATCTTGGTATCAGGGTTCCTGTTCCAGCGTTTTGTTCTTACAGAATCCTTTTCATCTATAGAGCTTTAAAACCTTCACAATAGTGGTAAATATCCTCTTTTATCGTTCTAGAGATGGAAAAACAGGGATAGCAGGATTGGCTCCTTGTTGTGTAGCAGAACCAGCAATACAGTCCAGCTCCCCTGGTTCTGAGTCCAGTGCTTGCTTTGTTAACCACCCAGTGTTTGTATTTTGCAGCCATGCAAATGTATTTATTAGCCACACATTAAATGTATTTCTACAATTCCTAATCGTCAGTGTGGCCCAGGGAGCCTTTGGGCCCAGGAGGCCCAGCTTAGCAGAACGGGCTGCATTTCTGCATATGGAAATTGTGATCTGGGAAACAGGGAAGCATCAATCTCTTTGGGATGCTTGGAAAAGCTTGCATGTGATACTGAAAGTGAGAGGGTTTACTGCTCTGTCCTTGAAAGCACCTATCAGCTGCATCAGCGTTCAGCAAAATCCTTGGGAAAGAGAGGAAAGGGTTAAAGCAGAAAGAGTGGAGGCAACACAGCACAAACTTTCAGTGCTGGGCGGAAGGAATGTCTCTTGGGATGGAAAGCTCTCCCTACTGTGCAGAGTTCTTAGAACAGAAACTGAGCTTAGTGTCTCTCAGTGTCCTCTCCCACAGGGAATCTGTGACTGGGAATTCTGCTGGGGACGAGAGCGATCTTCGTGCTGGTTTTTGGTGCTCCTCGGAGCTCACGAACTGCAAGGGGAGAACTTTTCCGTCGTGGAAATAGGACACCGCTTCCTGTTCTGTGTGAGCCGGGAGCGCTCCTCCTGTCCAGCAAACTTTGGCAGTCGAGTCATAAACAGTGTGTGGCTTTCTTGGGGTGGCAGCATGAAAATGAATCCGTGATTTATTTAATGGGAAATGCCTGAGATTTTGGGCTGAAATAATTGCATAGCAGTCAGGATCCTTTCCCTTTTTCATTCTCTTATCATTGCCATGTGCTTTCTCCCCTTGTGTACTAGAATTTGAGGGTTGTCTACATTCCTCTCTGGCACACCCAGGTTTGTCCCCCTCTTCCTTGGCAGTATGATCCTCACCTGCTCAGATTCCATGAGCTTGGACCTCTCTCATAAATCTGTCGTGGCTTCCTGTGTGCCATCATATTTAGAAATAGAAATTTTAATGGCTAGAAACTTTAATGGCTTTAACATACTCCCTTAAGACATAGGATTTTATTCGTTTGTTTGCTCCCTCTGGCTGGACTGGACACGAGGCACTGGAGTGTGCTGGAGGTGCTAGATTAAGAATGCACTTCATATGTCTAAAAATCTACCCTTAAAAACTGAACCTATATGGGATTCATACTCTTTTATTTATCACTTTGTGCACACGTCTAATAAATACAATTAGATCTGACCTGTTGATTGTTCTCAATCTCTCTTCTATTTTTGTCTCTGATGCAGCTGAAGGATTTGAGGAATTTCTTTGGGAATAGCTTCTTTCTTCTTGACCTGGAGTCATACACCTATGTTTTACTTTTGCTACCTTTGTCAGGTCCATCTAAAACTCCACCTTCTAGATCCTTCCTCTCAGAGACGAAGCAGAATATCAGTTTGGGTCCATGAGGTAGATACATCTGGTACATCCATTGAAAAAAAAATCATTGTTCCAAAAGAAGCCTGCTGAGGCCAAGAAAATGTGCTTTCAGTCTTTCCTGGTATTTTCTGATGTTTAAATCGGATGGCCAGGATTTGCATTTAAGCACTGTTGCCAGAGCCTATACAAATTCCTTCTTCAGCAGAACTGTTATGGTGAAGTATAAGATTTCATCATTGCAATGGGGAAACCAGAACTTCCACGTAAAAATCCTATTCCAGGGTACCACAGAGAAACTTCTGAAAGAGAGCTCCAGGATTTAGTTTTATCATTTTTAAGGGACTGGAAATGAAAAACAAGTTCAGGAGGAAAATGTAAATGAAAATTATAGCACAAATAATATGTATGAAAAACTGGAAAATGCCTCAGGAATGCAGTAGGAAATTGAAGCAGCCATGGAAAAGGAATAATGACATTTAGTCTAATTTTGGTTTTCCCTACATCCAATCAATGCTGAGTGACAAAAAAGCAGCTCTGTGGGGAACAGAAAGTCAAAACTGCAATAAATGGATGACTTCCAGATGGGCATTTTGTAGTAATTCTATTTTTCATCCTCAAGTTTAGTTTCCTTTGTACTCTCTATGAGAGAACTGTAGCTTTCTCTAGCAGGGAAAAAAACCCACTTAATACATTTTATTTTCTTTTTAGCTCAGAACTCAGACAATAAAGTTGTATCTTTACATAATCTCTCATTTCATACCCACAATCAAGTTAGGTGTGGAACAGCAGGTTGTGGAAGCAACACAAGTTGAGTATCTCTTGTTCTTTTCCCTGGGTGCAGAAAACCTGCTGGTTCTGACTGTTGCCACCAAGCAGACTGAAGGATTCCAGCGGTTCAGAAGATCAGCCCAGTTCTTCAACTACAAAGTCCAGGTGATGTCCAGCAGCTCCCATGGTGGTTGGTCAAAGGGAATTGCAAATTGTGGAATGGATAAGACTTGGCCCAATGGTGATTAAATAAAAGCTCAAGAGAGGACACACACCTGCTCAGCTGGCTGAAAAGTGCCATGGCTGGGTCATTTCTGCAGGACCCTGAGTGTTGGCTTGGGGTGAGACCCATCACTCCTGCTCAAGGGAGCCTCATGGCACTTTTCCTTTGCACTGCCAAGACACACAGTGCAGGGCTTGCTCCTGTCCCCGTGGCAGGAGGGTTTTGTCACTGTGCTACTTTGTGACACTGGCCGTCCAGCCCACAGACTGCATTAAAGGCTGCCTAGTCCATCTGTCCCGGGGCTGTTATTTTTGCTGTTATTTGCACTGGGAGGTATCAGGACCAGTTCTGGTTCTTTCCTGTGAGCCTCGCTGGGAAAGTGCCCTGTTGAGATGACCCTGTGCCTGTCACTGTGTAGGTGCTGGGGCTGGATGAGGAGTGGCAGGGTGGAGATGAGCAGCAGCCAGCTGGAGGTGGCCAGAAGGTCCGGCTCCTGAAGTCAGCTCTGGAGCAGTATGTGGATAAGGAGGACTTGATCATCCTTTTTGTAGAAAGGTAATGGTTGCAAAGAATTTGCCATGAACTGACTCTTACAGCTGTTTGGACAGCTTTTCACTGAGAAGAAGTGAACTGTGAAATCAATTGCTTTTGAAGAGCGTGTCCAGATCTCTGGGGTTTTTTTCCCTGAATGCTCTCTAGTTTTCCTGGGAATCACTCAGAGCTGCATCCGTGGCAGTTGGGAGGGTCTGATCAGAATGGGCTGATGCCAATTCCTGCATGAAGTTGCTGGTGTTGTACCTGATTCTGCCACGGTGGAATTTGGCTGCCTTCATCTGCAGAGAATGAGCAGACAATTCCTATGGAACTAGGCAGGCCTTTCTCAGCAGAGTTATTTGTTTTATAAGGTCAAGTAGGCTGCAGCACATCCTGAGAGCCAAGAATTAGTCTGCCAGAGAGGTGAAGAGAGAAGAGGACGGGTTGGAATCTCAGTGTCTTTTCATATGCCCAGCATACAAATAAGACTAGGCTTTAATTAGTTCCATTACAAAAACTGTTAAACAGAACTAAAAGAAAGAGAATCCCAAATAATTAACTGTTTCTATAAATTTTTCTCACTGACATGTTTTTCTGACTCTATTCCTTTTGTCCTTTTTTGTCTGTCTCTTTCTCTAGCTATGATGTGCTCTTTGCTGCAGGCCCCACAGAACTGCTGAAGAAGTTCAAACAAGCCAAGAGCAAGGTGGTTTTCTCAGCAGAGAATTACATCTATCCTGACAGAAAGCTGGAAGCCAAGTATCCTCAGGTGCGAGATGGAAAGCGCTTCCTGGGTTCTGGAGGTGAGACACAGAGCTTGCTTTCAGCTTTCTCCTCCTGTTTGGACTGTGGGAAAAGTGGCAAAGCAAACTGAAAGTTGATGAGTCTCTGCAGCAGCACGGGGAGATTTCATGTGAGAGAAATGAAAATACATGTATACAGGAGTACTTCTGTTTTTCGGTCATCTGGGTTAAATACCTCCTCATCCTTATTCCTACAGGCTTCATAGGTTATGCTCCAAACCTGAAGAAGCTTGTGGAGGAGTGGAAAGGAGAGGACGATGACAGTGACCAGCTCTTCTATACAAATATCTTCTTGGATCCAGAAAAGAGAGTAGGTGTATCTAGATTCTGAACATTTGCATTCTAGCCAGTACCCCTGTTTTCTGTTATTAGCAGTTTTTATATTTAAGCTTAAAATTGGAATGGGAAGAGAGATGTCTGAAAGCAGGTCTTACTGGAGGCTCACAGCAGTATCTGTAGGTGCTGGTGTTTAAAGCCATTGTGTGTGGAGGAACTAACCAGCTTCCTCCCAGGGGATGTGAAACTGCAGAGTGCAGTGCTGACTTAGAGATATCCAACCTGAAGCACATTTTAGGAAAATGCCATGTAGCATCCTGCAGGAGTCTGGAATGGACCCTGGAAGCAGCATTGCACTGGCCAGACCCTCCAGCCCACAGGTCATTCTGGTTCTGCTGTCTCTGCCCAGTTGTGCATTACAGAGGCCAGTCTGCCCCTGGCGACAGAACAAATGCATGGAGAGCTCGAACTGTACCAGCAATTTACAAATCCAGAGGAAACATTTGAAATGGGGAACTGCTACCAGACTAATTAGAGAGAGACTTGCAATATTTTACCTGCAAGGCTGGTAGAAAATTTAGAGCAGCTGGACCTTTTTTAGTTCTCCAAACCTGAGTATGGCCTGTGATACTTTAACATGAACAGTTCCTGTAATGTTCTCATCTGCAGTTTCTGGCCCTGTGCCACACAAGGGCTGAGTAATTCCCCTGACTTGGCACTCAGACAGCAGATGTTAGCACCCTGCTGTCCTTTCCAGTAATCGGTCTTAATAGTTGCCTGCAGGGACACAGAATTCTGTTAAGGCAGAGCTGCATTTTAGTCCAACTCAGAGTGTGACTTGCAGCAGGGGATAAAAAAGATTGCACAAGCTGACCTTGTACCATACTGTCCTCTGGTTTAACACCGGTGCCTGGGCCAGTTCTTGGTGTCACACTTGCCCTGTGGACAGAAGGCAAGGAACTTTTCTCAGCAGATGGTTTTGCTATGTGGCAGTCCTGTGTATTGTATGTATTGTGGGGTTTATATGCCTGTAAGTCTGCTTCATTCATAGGGTTCAGATTTATTGACACACCCACAGCAGCTTCAAAAGGGGGGAGAGGGGTTTTGCATAGTTTTGCCCGAGAGAATATATTTAACTTGTTCTTGAAAATGGTGAATTGTCACAGATTTTAATGAAAATTTTTATCTGGGATAATAAATTTTAGGCTTCAGAGTTTGGAGGGTTTGCAAATTACTATGGGAACAGGATATATCTTCAGTGAGCATAGGGTCTGTTGTATGTAAAGAATGGATGACTTCTGTGTTCTAATTAAGGTTATTTATCTAATTCCTTTAAAGGAAAGTATCAACATCAGTCTAGACCAAAGAAGCCGGATCTTCCAAAACCTAAATGGAGCATTAGGTGAGATGGAAGAAGGAAGCTGATTTCTCCTTGGAATGCAACTTGCATGTTGACACCAGAAATAAAGTTATGGCTTGAAGGGATTGTATTTCAGAAATGGCTGTCCCCACAGAAAAAGCTTTAGTGAAAGTCTCTGCCAGAGTTCTGGTATTTGTTTGCAATTCCACTGTGACCAACTACGTTCTCATTGCAATTCCTTCTCCACTTCAGGGAATGCAGGTCAGGTTTCTCATTTTACACCTCCTTGCCACTTTGATCTCCAGCCATGTCGGATTGCATTAGCCTTGGGGATTGAAACGGGGAGGGACTTGCAGTGCAAGTCATAACACACAGCCCTGCCTAGGGCTTGCCTGTCTTTCTGCTTCAGAGCCATGCTGGAATGCCATGGGAGGTGAGAAGCAGCCAGATATGCCCGAGATCACTCACTGATTGTACCAGGCTTCTGACCTGACCTGCTGATTGATTTTGCTAGTCCTGGCAAGAGGGATTCACTTACTCTCCTGTCAGTGCTGTCTAATGTTTTCAGTCTTGCACCATTCCATCTTTATTCTGATCAAGTAAAAGTGATAATGGCAGTGTAGTTTTTGGCTCCTGTGCCCATTATATCAACTATAGACTGCAGCTTGTGTCTGTGCTAGTCTTTTTTCCAAAGGATTTTGTATGGTTGTGTTGAGGCAACATCCTGGATGATCTGTGCCAGGAGGATTATCTTTTGTGAGGGGTGACAAAGAGAGATGTCTTAGAACAGGTGAAAAGGGCCTGATATGTCCCATCAATAGCTGTCCCTGTCAGCAGTAGCTGCTCCTCACTGCACAGTTTGTCAATGCTAGTTTTAAAAGAATCTTTCAGTATAGTTCCTGCAAATTCCCAGTCATTGTCCAGCTTCCCAGCCATCCACACATGCATCTTTCAGCAATTTTTCTGTAATAAATGAGGCATTGTGCTTCTAATTATCAATAAAAGCTTTAACATGATGACAATGTCATTTCCCATTTCAGATGAGATAGTTCTGAAGTTCGAAAACTCACGAGTGAGAGCAAGAAACTTGTTATATGACACTCTGCCTGTGGTGATCCATGGAAATGGACCCACCAAGGTAAGTGGAGAGAAAGATTTGGTCAGTGTTTGTTGCAAAGTGACCCTTTAGGCTCGATGGATCAGGTTACTGCCTCCACATACACTGACTTTCCCTGTGTGCATTTACATTTGAGAATCAATGAGCAGTCCAGGCCCATAGCAGCAAGATTGATCTGGTTCAAAGACCCACATGTAGCTGGACCCTCAGGCTGTCATGCTTTTCAGATTCTTTAGTTCACTGTGAAGGTAAACAAAGCTGAAATGTGATCCCACAGTGGGAATGCACACAAAGAAACTCCTCTGCCCTGTAATGCATAATCTGGCAAATTGCTTTTTGCAGCTGCAGCTGAACTACCTGGGAAACTACATCCCTCAAATATGGACATTTGAGACTGGCTGCACAGTGTGTGACGAAGGGCTGCGAAGCCTCGTGGGGTTTAAGGTAAGGCTGCTTTGTCTATTCAAAGCTCTCAAAACCAGTCCTACAATTGTTATGTGTCTGATGTAAAACATGGCTCACCACTTCTCTCCTCTGGTCCCTGCATGTAGGATGAGGCATTGCCAATGATTCTGATTGGCATTTTCATCGAGCAGCCCACCCCGTTTCTCTCCCAGTTTTTCTTGCGGCTCCTTAACCTTCATTACCCAAAGCAACGAATCCAGCTCTTCATTCACAACCATGTAAGTAAAGTTGGCTTGTGATGGTCTTAGCAAATGTGGGGAAAATGTACACCTCATCCTCTCTTCTAGGCACTTTTGCAGTCTTGGGCTAGATTTCCAGGCTGTGTAATCACTTATCTGCAATGGCACCCATAAGATTGCATATTTATCTGCAGTGATACCCATCCAGCTGTAAATGCAGGGAAGGCTTAAGAGCTGTTGCCTGGCTACTCATTTTCAAGAACAGGAGGCTGCATGGCTTGGGTAAGCCCATCTCACCTGTTCTTCCTTGCTTCTGGAATAGGAAGAACATCACTTGATGGAGGTGGACTCTTTTGTTGAAGAGCATGGCAAAGAATATCTCGCTGTCAAAGTGATCGGACCAGATGATGAGGTGGAGAATGCTGAGGCTCGTAACTTGGGCATGTAAGTGAAGAGGCCATACATGACAGCCAGCAGAGACAGCCTGTGTTTTTTCTGAGGATCATCCCTGTCAAGTGATTGCTCTTCTTTTTTCAGTAATCTTTTCCATTTTTCTAGCATTAATTCTGATACCCTTATATATTGGGAAAAAATCCGTTTCCATACCAGCTCACTTTGCCCAGTTTCAGAAACTAAGTTCTCACTGGTCCTTTGTTGTGACAGAAGGGATAGCCCTGTGTGTCCCACCCTCATCTTTATACCCAGCCACAGAGCACAAAGGACATGCACATATATCTCTGAAGAGGAGTTTTGTGGCAAAACTAAGAACTAGTGGGAAAGTATCTTCCTGTTTGTGATCAAGAGGTTTGAGCTGAGTTGTGGATTTGGGCCAGCTGTACATGGGAACCTCTTCAGTCTGAGGAAACAGTCTGCTAAATGTGATTTTGGCTGTGTCTCAGTATCTGCTATTGGATACTGAATCCCATGTGCTTGTACTGTGCTGGCCCTCTGGGTTGTTACATTGAACCAAACTTCTCGGAGCACCCAGAAGACCTTCAGACTACAAGGTGAAGGAATTCTTGATGCTCTGTTCTTTGTCTTCCTCTGGCTTAGGATGTGACTTTTCTTTTCTCTGGCCGTAGGGATTTGTGCAGGAAGGATCCTGACTGTGATTATTACTTTAGTCTGGATGCTGAGGTAGTTCTGAAGAACACAGAGACTCTGAGGATCCTGATCGAACAGAACAAGTGAGTTCTTTGGTCTGAGCAATGCTTACTGGTCATCTCCCTTGAGGAATTCAGTGCCCAAACCTGAGATGTATAGGGAACAAGGAGAACTGTGCCAGAGATGGCATGTTAGCCAAACACCTCTTACGTAGTTTTTTTTTTGGTCACTGTAGTTGTAATCCCTGGATTTTAGGCAAGGGATATAAATCATCCTTAGCTTTGTTTTTATATAGTCAGTAGAACAAATCAGATTCTAACAGACCTGGTGTGGGGTGCAGTTAAGAGAAGAGATTTGGACCATATTTACCCTTTTATGGCATTTCATTCCAACAGTTAACAAAAGTCTGTTGTGTTTTGTAAGTAAGTGAGTAAGTAAGCCCCACTCCGTAAGTGGGGGAGGAAATAGCTCTTCCAGTACTGTGGTTTGTAAATATTTTCCTTTTCTTCCTGTTGTAACATCCTGTCCTGCAATTCCTTTTTCTTTCATGCTTCCAGGCTGGTGATTGCCCCCCTGGTAAGCCGTCATGAGAAGCTGTGGTCCAATTTCTGGGGAGCACTGAGCCCTGATGGGTACTACGCCCGCTCAGAAGATTATGTGGATATTGTTCAAAGGCGGAGAGTGTGAGTATGCAAAGAGAGCTCTTCACTGATACAGTCCCTAAATGTAAAGCTGGCTGCAGCACATTATCATCAAACTGATATGAAAGATGAGACTGATCTGAAAGAACCAGAGAACTGATCTGAAGAACCATTATCATCAAACTGATCTGAAAGAACCAGAGAGTGCAAATGTCTTTGTGGATAGGAAAGGAAAAGAAGTCTCTGCTCCCGTTCTGCTTTAAGTTCTCCCCTGAGCAGAGATAATAACATACTTGGGGCATATTTTTTTATGATCAGGGTAAAGGTTTGAGAGTGCTGACTGCTGAAATTATCTCATCTTATTCATGTCATGTTTTCCCACCTGGGAATTATAGTTAGCGTGATCCTTAAAATCCTGTAAAATGCTGTTTAATCTCTGCCAGATAAATCTTCAGGAAATACCAGGTGATCCTTGAATAAAAGATTCACAAAATAGAATTGTTGATTCATTCATATTCTTGAGGGACCCTCTTTTCTATAGCCACTGTATGTGCAATAAATACTGGAAATCAGCTTATGCACTTTTGGCTGGTTCAGTTTCTTTAAATCACTGGAAAAAATATGTTGATCTCTCTGAGAAGAGAGCCATTAATTATGTCCCTAGCATAAAAAACACACAGTAGCAATTAATTGCTTTCACAGTGGACTAACATTTGTGCAGCTTAAAAGCTGTGGGCAATAGAAGTGATTTTTCCTGGAATGTCAATCTCTATTGGTATGGTTTCTTCCTACTGTTCTGAGCTGGCTTATTTAAGCAAGCCTGGTCGATGCTGCAGTGCTGCCTTTCATCCTGAAAATCGGTATTTCAAGTGTCACTTCTCTTCCTCTGCGTTTCAGTGGGCTTTGGAATGTTCCCTACATCAGCAGTGTGTACATGGTTAAAGGCAAGGCCCTGCGCTCGGAGCTCCAGCAGGGAGAGCTGTTCCACAGTGGCAAGCTGGATGCTGACATGGCTTTCTGCCACAACGTTCGCAGCCAGGTCAGTCCAGGCGAGAGGCTGGCAGGGCAGGCCTGCGTGCCAGGGTGAAGGGCGCAGGATTAAGGAGTTTTCAAGGCATTCAGCTCTGCCAGGGCAGGGATAGGGTGAACTGGTACTGCTCAGTACAGTGCAGACTTTGGAACAGCACGGGATTTCTGTCTTGCTGTGAAACCACGGACCACTAAATGCGGATAACATTTTTGTTCTTGGGCCTTTTCAAGGCTACTCTAAATGGGATTGAAAGGGTAAGAAGGAAGACCCTAATTTCACAGCTGTTGCTCTCCTCTGCTTCTAGCCCTGGCTGACAGGACACAGAATTACTGTCTCTGCCTGTAACCTTTCAGAATTTCTCATATCCAAGGTGAAAATAAAACTGAAAGCCCACAGGAGAAAGAATGAGTAGATGAACAGCTTGGAGAACTGTCCAGTGTTTGGTTTCACCAAGTGTCTCTCAGAAATATGAGGCCTTTATTATTTCTTTCTCTCCTGCAGGGAGTCTTTATGTACCTGACAAACCAGCATCAGTTTGGACACATACTGTCCCTGGAGAATTACCAGACAAGTCACCTCCACAATGATCTCTGGCAAATATTCAGCAACCCTGAGGTGAGATAATCTGCATACTCAGAAGGCACAGCAGTGTGGGAAGACCTGATATTGGCTTCACCACTATGGGAGGTCCAGGCTTTGTAATAATGGTGTCTTTCAGGTGGAATGAGGAGCACAGGCACACGGTTTGAAGAGAACATTCATAATATAGGGCTCCTCAAAGCCTGCAGAGTACTGCTTGCATGAGTGCCTGGCCTTTTATTACCTCTTTAAGCAGGAGCCCCACAGAAATTACCAGTTTGCTTATCTTCTGATTGCAGGACTGGAGAGAAAAGTACATCCATGAAAACTACACAGCAGCTCTGAAAGGGAAATTGGTAGAAATGGTAAGAAAACATCACTCTTATCCATCAGAATGGGAGATGAGATTTAGGACAATGCTTTATCATCATTTCTCAGGAATAAGCAGCTGAGCACAGGAAACATGACCTTGAAAGTACTTTTAGAGCCAAACCATTCTCCTAGAGGTACATCTCCAGCTCTCTTCCTCACTGGTGGGGCAGAAAGACCAACTTCTATCCTCAATATTTTTGTTTCCTTCCACTTAGTCTACACTCAGTTTAGCCTTACTTCTTTTGCCTCAAGCACCTGTCCTTGTTTCTGCTGTTCTCACCTGTCTGCTATCTGCAGCCCTGCCCAGATGTTTACTGGTTCCCCATATTCACTGACACTGCCTGTGATGAGCTGGTGGAAGAAATGGAACATTATGGCCAGTGGTCCACAGGTGACAACACGGTAAGTAAAAGCAGGAGCTCTTTGAGTTCTGGGCTACACCATTTTCTGTGCATATCTGGTGACAGCAGTGCCTCCTGTGGGAAGGCATTAGATGCTGAATTAAACCAGAAAAGTAGAAACAATACTTCAATTTTGCTCCTGATTGACTCTGATTTTTCCCTGAGTCCTCTTTAGTGTCCTCTGAAGTTCCAGTGTTTAGCCTCTCTGATGGCAATATTGTTTCCCTTAGCATTCAATTGTGTTTGAAATGAGCTTTCCATCCTGGAAATTCTGATAAAAACCCATAATATTTATTTGTAGTTATCAGGAACAAGTACTTTTCATTCCTGAACTCCAAGGTTCCCATCCTTATGGGTGTTTCTGTTGATTCTGTTTCAGGACAGCAGAATACAAGGAGGATACGAGAATGTCCCAACTATTGACATACACATGAACCAAATTGGCTTTGAAAGAGAATGGTATAAGTTTCTTCTGGACTATATTGCACCCATCACAGAGAAACTGTACCCAGGATACTACACCAAGGTATGTCCACCTTAACAGCAGAATTCAAGGTCAGCTCAGCACCTCCTCCAGCTGCAGCTTTGTGACAAGACTGCCGGAATCCTCCAGCAATACACACAATATTTCCTGGTACAGAGGAACTGACCCTGCAGTGTGACATAAAGATGTGCATTAGGACATAACACCATTTCTCAGTGACATTGTTCTGCCTGATTGTTGCCTCCTTTAGCAGTGGGATGCAATTTCAGTGCAAAGCTCAGAAGCCACAGACCACTATAGCCCTCTAAGAGAGTGCAAACGGTTACTCTAAACTGCAAACTTTAACTTTGTGCTTCTCCCTCAGACCCAGTTTGAGCTGGCCTTTGTGGTTCGCTACAAGCCTGACGAGCAGCCATCCCTAATGCCCCACCACGACGCCTCCACCTTCACCATCAACATTGCCTTGAACAGAGTTGGCATCGACTATGAGGTGAGTCAGGAGTCACCGGGGGGTTAGGAGTGCACCACAGCACCTGCAGCAGCTGAGAACCCTTCCCTGATCCACCCACATCGCCCTCCTTCCCACTAACGTTACAATTAATGACTGCCTTAGGCTGGGAAAGAGATATTTTGAATGCACCAGAACACGGGAGATTCTCCTGTGACCTTGTCACGCTTTCAGAAGGCAGGCACCCCTTCCCTGAGGTACTTTTTCCAAGCTGATGCATCTCTTGTGTTGCCACCAGGGAGGAGGCTGCCGCTTCCTGCGCTACAACTGCTCCATCCGAGCTCCACGCAAGGGATGGACCCTGATGCATCCCGGACGCCTGACCCACTACCACGAGGGTCTGCCAACCACCAAAGGAACCCGCTACATCGCAGTGTCCTTTATCGACCCCTAGAGTTCTGCTTCCCAGGAAGGACCTTTCCCTGGCCCTGCTCGCTGCTGACTTGGAGTGGAAACAGGGAATGCTGCTGAGAGTTTCTGAGGTGTTGTTCTAAGTGATTTGGATTCGATTTTTATATGATTTTTAATATGATTTTTAATTATATTCTAAGACTCCACTACTGGAAGATCTCACTCTCTGATACTTCAGGTAATATCTAGGAATATTGCTGTAGAAGTCCAAAGGAGATTTTGTGCCTTCATTTTTTGATTCTGCTCCTCATCCACTGTTTCTTTAAAGTGCCATTTACTTGAACTTTCATCAGAGATGGATTGGCTTTAAAAAATGCTTTTGCGGACTGGAAATCCAGCTTTTTGGAGGCAAGTTACAAGCTGGAAGCCTGTTTTCATCCACAGCATATATGGGACTCGATGTTGGACAATAATTCCTGGACATTATTCCAAATATAAACCAATCAGGGAGCTGACTCCAGGAGTAATAACAGTTAAGTGTCACACCAAATGAAACCGAGTTGGAAGAGCCTGAAGGTCATCTGATTCCTTACCTCTTTGCTGTCCTTGCACGCAAATCACAAAGTTCAAAGCAGCAGCAGTGGCAACATAGGTGCTTCTGGTTAGCTAAAGGAAGGTCCTCTGATGATGCTTTACCTCTGGGATTAGATTGAAGAGATAAAAGATCCCCCTAGCTTCTGTTTCTCCAGCTAAGAGCTGCCAATGTACCCACACAAAATCAGGCCATGTCAATATGTAGATTAAGAAAGGGAAGGCTGGGAACAGCTATATCAGTCAGGAGGGCTTCACTGCAGAATTGTCTCTGTTCTATACCATGCTACAATAATCAAAATATCTGGATAACAACCCAGAGATCTCAGTGGTCTTTGGTGGCCTCATTCCATTTGTCAGAGATTGTTTTAAGAATTTTGTTTGATGGCCCATTCACATTAGATGGAAAGAGCTGTTCTCTGGCTCTTAGAGGAAATAATTATCCAGTGTTTCTATTATTTGAGATTGAAAACCAAAACACTCCATTGCAGTAACTTCTTCAGTGGGGTCAAGGCTGATAGAAGTGAGTGCTTTGGAAGTGCTGAGAGAGTGTGGTCAATCAGTAGGTGTAAAAATTTGTCTAGACGAGACCTGTGGTTAGAGAGGGAAGGGGTAGAAACCTTTTCTGCCTGTGCCTGTGAGATACCTGCTCTGCTTATCAGACACCATTATGCCAGACTAGTGTGTTTCACAAGCAATAAACTCAGAGTGATTGTCCTTAGGGAAAAAAAAAGAAAAAAGTCTGCCTTTTAGTTTTTGTCTCCAACTTCTGCTGCCTGATTGTCAGGGTAGAGCCCTTCTGGGATGGGTCACTCTAATGGGGGCAGAACAGCTTTAGACATGGAAGTTCTGGCAGGAGCTGTAGACAACTGGAATGTGCCTGAGGAAGGGGACATGCAGCTCTCCCCACTGCCTCCCTCGAGCTTTTAAGGTCCATTTCAAGGCCACGCACTCACCTGTGCCCAGGAGAGAGAAATCCAGGCAGGGGCAATCGTTTGAGAAGTAAAACTGTACTAAGTCCTGTTACGTGAAATTCAGAACTGTGTTACCAAACGAAGGGATTGATCAGCCAGTCGTCAAGATNCTCCCGGGCTCACCGGGGGGGCAGAGCCCGGAGCGTTCCCGGGGATGGCGGAGGGGCAGAGCCCGGAGCGCTCCCGGGCTCACCGGGGGGGCAGAGCCCGGAGCGTTCCCGGGGATGGCGGAGGGGCAGAGCCCGGAGCGCTCCCGGGCTCACCGGGGGGGCAGAGCCCGGAGCGTTCCCGGGGATGGCGGAGGGGCAGAGCCCGGAGCGCTCCCGGGCTCACCGGGGGGGCAGAGCCCGGAGCGTTCCCGGGGATGGCGGAGGGGCAGAGCCCGGAGCGCTCCCGGGCTCACCGGGGGGGCAGAGCCCGGAGCGTTCCCGGGGATGGCGGAGGGGCAGAGCCCGGAGCGCTCCCGGGCTCACCGGGGGGGCAGAGCCCGGAGCGTTCCCGGGGATGGCGGAGGGGCAGAGCCCGGAGCGCTCCCGGGCTCACCGGGGGGGCAGAGCCCGGAGCGTTCCCGGGGATGGCGGGGGGCAGAGCCCGGAGCGTTCCCGGGGATGGCGGGGGGGCAGAGCCTGGAGCGCTCCCGGGCACATCGGGATGGCGGAGGGGCAGAGCCCGGAGCGTTCCCGGGCACATCGGGATGGCGGGGGGCAGAGCCCGTGCGGCGGAGCTCCGTAGCCCGTGTCCCTCATCCGCGCTCTCTCTGCCGCAGGGGTGGAGACCGGCTGGACTCGGCGGCGCTGAAGGAGCTGCGGGACGGAGCGCGAGGGGAAGGCAGGGGAAATCTGCTGCCATTTGTCTTCGAGAGGGCCTCAAGCTGGCCATGCCTGACTTGTGAAAACGTAACTCATCCTTGAAAGTAAGTGGAGGATGGGGAGGAGTGATCACTGCCGGCCTGTTTATTGGAAGGGAGAAAGAAAGAGGTTTGGGGTTTTTTACCCTGATACGTGTAAAGTGGAACAGTTTCTTTGTGAAAGAAAGAAGATAGTTCTCAAAATGCATGTTTGTCTAGTTCTGTAAAGATGCTCGGTTAGATGACAGAATCATGGAACGGGTTGGGTTGGAAACGACCTTAAAGATCATCCAGTTCCACCCCCTGCTGTGGTCAGGGGCACGTTCTGCCAGCCTGGGTGGATCAAATCCCATCAAACCCGGCCTTGAGCACTTCCAGGGCTGGCCACAGCTTCTCTGCCAAACTGTGCCAGGGCCTCCTGCCCTCACAGGGAAGAATTTCTTCCCTGTATCCCACCGCACCCTGCCCTCCCCTGTCCTGTCCCTGCACCCCCTGGACAGCTGCTGGCATTGGTGACACTCTGGTCTTTGCTGGATTCTTCCCTGTAGCGCAATGTCCCTGCTGTTTACTCGTTCCAACTCAATAGTTGCAGTGAAGAAGGATAAAAGACACATGGCTGAGGTAAATGCTTCTCCACTTAAACATTTTGTCACTGCAAAGAAGAAAATCAATGGTATCTTTGAGCAGTTGGCTGCGTACATCAATGAGAGCTCCTCGTTCCTGGAAGGTAAGCTGGAATTCTTGAACTGGGAGTGTGTAACAGTGCTCTGCCCACCTTTGATTTCCCCCAAAGCATGCACCAAACCCCCTCCATCAGTTAAACAACACTGCTAAACCTGTGTTTGCTTATACCTGCGTGTCTGACTTATGCATTCATGTTTGTAAGAAAAACTGAAAATTATTGTGTTGGGTTGGGGTTCATGTTCGTATTTCAAAGATGAGAAGTTCGTGTGTGTTAAGAGTCTGAGCTAATTAGGGAGCTATGCTTGGCTTTATGTTTGGGAGATTTTTAATTAATTACACAACCCCAGCAGGGGTTTTTTTTGCCTGTAATCCTTTCAATATTCTTGCCTGAACACATTGCTCCTGGCGTGTAACATGCACCACTAATTGGCTTTAACAGCTTAAGGCCAGACAGATTTTATCTCTAAGGGTGCTGGACAGTTTGCAGTGTTGGCTGTTCTGCTCAAAGCAGTCCCAGGAGTGGGAACAGTTATGAGATCCACAAAGAGGCCAATTGATAAATGCTGTTGTAGAATTGCTTTGGGATGTCATTGCCTGTGTCAAGATCACCCCAGATAAATGCTCAGTGTTACCCCACAGAGGGGTTTCACCCAGCACTGCCCCACATGGCTTCTGGCACTCAGAGACGTGACCTCTTTTGATTTTAGAAACGCACAAGAATGCAGAGCTTGATCCTGTCACCACAGAAGAGCAGGTCCTGGAAGTCAAAGGCTACCTGTCAAAAGTCAGTGGTATTAGTGAGGTGCTGGCAAGACGACACATGAAAGTTGCTTTTTTTGGGAGGTGAGTCACGAGCATGTGCTGCCTATGCTCCCCATTCAGTAAAGCATTTGAGTATTGTAGCCAGTGGTTTTTACAGTGTTTTTAATATAAACATTAGTGCTTTAGCTTTTGCTTGTAATGCCCGTGTCCCTGGCACAGCTGCTCTTGTAAATTGGAAACAAGTATTGTATCATGTCATTCTTCAATTTGAAGAATCCCTAAAGTAGGGAAATAAAAAAGTCTTTTTAGCAGATTGTCTCTGGCACCTAAATTGTTGATAGCTCTGATACAACTTGGCTTTAGAGAACTTGGTTTTGTAATACGGAATTGAGCAGAGCTGGCTCTTGGAGGGCTGAAACACTGTCCTCAATGTGGCTGCAGGACAAGCAATGGGAAGAGCACAGTGATAAATGCCATGCTGTGGGACAAAGTTCTGCCTTCAGGAATTGGACACACCACGAATTGCTTCTTGCGCGTAGAAGGGACAGACGGACACGAGGCCTTCCTGCTGACCGAGGGCTCGGAGGAAAAGAAGAGTGTTAAGGTACAGTTTCCTCCAGCACGAGGTTAAGGATAAGAGCTCTTCTGAAATGCCAGAAAAGGGAAAGGAAAAAAAAATTAAATTTCACAGTTAAGGATTGTAGTCATTAAAGGAGTGGAGATGAAGAAGAGTCTTTGTTAGATGGAGGAAGTAAGGGATGAAGCAAGTTGCAGGATGGGACTTGTTTGTTTTATGAAAGAGATGATAGGTTGTATTTGTTGGTGCTAGGAGGGACAATGACTCAGGGAGTTCTGAGCTTTGCATAACTGAATCACAGGCTTCCTGATAATTCCCCAGTAGCCTTGCCTGACAGGAAAAATCTCTCATAAACTCACTAGCAGTTGCCTTTCTACTAGGATACTCAGGGAGGTTTTATGTGGAAAACCTTCCAGAGAGAAAATAACTTGAACTTGGGCTTTATCTCAAATTGTCGGTGAGCAGCCCTGAAGGGAGGATAATTGTGTTAGTGGGTCGTGGCATACAGGAAATGTTATTTCCATCTTTTCATAGACAGTGAACCAGCTGGCTCATGCCCTTCATCAGGATGAACATCTGAATGCTGGCAGCCTAGTCAGTGTAATGTGGCCCAATTCCAAGTGCTCTCTCCTAAAGGATGACCTGGTGCTGATGGACAGGTGAGAAATAGCTTTCTTTCCTTTGCTGCTTATCACAGACTAATTACGGAAATGTTTCCAATATATATTTAACAAACCTCAGGGGAGCTGGCCCTGTTCTAATCTAAGACACTGACCCAAGTCCCTGTAACTGTAATTAACAGTGCAATTTTCTTAGCCATTACTTCCTTTTAGCCTGTACTCTGTCACCTCAGGGCAGTGTAGCTCAGATGTGGGAAATTAATGCTCTGAAAAGCTCTTATTAACTTTCTAAATTCTGTTTTTGCTGTATTCACGGCACAGTAATATCTCATTTCTTTTTATTGCTAGCCCTGGCATTGATGTAACCACGGAGCTGGACAGCTGGATTGACAAATTCTGTCTCGATGCTGATGTATTTGTTCTGGTGGCAAATTCTGAATCAACATTGATGCAAACTGTATGTGCAAGTCCACTTGTTCATTGAATTTGGCTAAAGGTTAAAAATATGTGACATATTAATCTAAAGGGGTTTTGTTTCATTTTCCTTAGGAGAAGCAGTTCTTTCACAAGGTGAATGAACGTCTGTCTCGACCCAATATATTTATTTTAAATAACCGTTGGGATGCATCCGCCTCTGAACCAGAATACATGGAAGAGGTTTGTCACGTGTTCAAACTACTTCTCTTTGCATGGATATTATGGAGTCTGGTCCTTGAGGATACATACAATCAGTGCTCTGTGGGATTGTTTTGCAGGTTGGATTTTTATCACCTTAGTGTGGAGACTAGGGGGAACATAGACTAGTGATCAGGACGTGACTCTTGAAATATCTGAGCAGGAAATCAAGAGTCTCACAGGGGCCCTTTGAAGTTCGATCCCTTTAGAAAACCTCTGCAAAATTCCGTAAAACAGCAGCAATTATTTTTTTTTCGTGCTTTTTTGGTCACTTAGACCAGCAGAGGGCATTTGGGTGCCTGGTGTAACCTTTGAGAGGCGGATGATGTGATTTAACTGCAGGTGTGGTTTGCCATTTCTCCCCCAGGTGCGCCGGCAGCACATGGAGCGCTGCACCAGCTTCCTGGTGGACGAGCTGGGGGTGGTGGATCGAGCCCAGGCAGGGGATCGCATTTTCTTTGTGTCTGCAAAAGAAGTGCTGAACGCCAGGATTCAGAGGGCTCAAGGGATGCCAGAAGGAGGTGAGGAGAGCTAGCAGAATCTTCCCATTGATTCGTAGAGAAGAAAATAGAGTATCTTTTTTCCAAAAATGTGTAAAATCGGGGTAGGCAAAATCATTAATAAGGCTGTCACTATGGAAGCTTCACTACTGGCAAGAGCGTTTCCTGATGGCCGACATCTGGTCGCTTTCTCAAAATTTAAGTGGTTGTTTTGTGCATTCCTTCTCTCAGGTGGAGCATTGGCGGATGGATTTCAAGTCAGAATGCTTGAATTTCAAAGCTTCGAGAGAAGGTTTGAGGTAAGCATTATGTGTGCTGAACCTTTTGCTTAGATTTTACTCCTGAAAGACTGGAGAAGTTGTGTTAGTATGGTCCTGCCCGCTGCTAATCTTGGGCTGCCTTTTATATACAGGAGTGTATCTCACAGTCAGCAGTAAAAACCAAATTTGAGCAGCACACGGTGCGAGCGAAGCAGATTGCGGAAGATGTTCGTGTCATCATGGACTCTGTGCACGTCGCTGCCCAGGAACAGCGGTGAGAGCTCCTGCTTGGTGCTGGCCAAGTTTGTAACTGAATAATAACTGCAGTTTGTGTTCTGGGAGAGATGTAAGGGAGCATGAGCACTGGAAATGCAAAGCAGAATACACATTTGAGAGCAGGAAGGACATGTTCTGGTGGTGTTGCTTCTAGTGAATTATGGAAGCATTGGGAAAAAGATCTTATTTTTATTGTGCCGTGACTATGTAATGTGTTGCAGATATTGGCATATTTCGTTAGTGGGCAGGAAAATCTGCTTTATTTCTGTAATTCAGATATATTTATAGATGAAAAATGCATTTATCTGGCATTTTGATGGACAGGTTTTTTTTCTCACCAGGGTTTACTGTCTGGAAATGCGAGAGGAACGTCAGGATCGTTTAGGTTTTATTGACAAACAGCTGGAGCTCCTTACTCAGGACTACAAGAGGAAAATCAAACAAATCACCGAAGAGGTGGAGAGACAGGTGAGGAGGAGTGCCTGCAAAAACTGGATTGTCTGAAACAGCTACCAGCATGCTGGGGAAAATGCACAGTGCTGACAAAGCTTTGAAGTACTAGAAATGTGGGAGTTACAGATGAGAAGAGGGAAAAAAGCTTTCAGAAGCTCTATTTTCTCTCCTGTGCTGTTTCTCTAGGTGTCCAATGCAATGGCAGAAGAAATCAGACGGCTCTCAGTGTTGGTAGATGAATACCAAGCAGACTTCCATCCATCTCAAGTAGTTCTTAAAGTGTACAAGTCTGTAAGTGATGTTTGCTTAAGCAATATGAGACAGCTTTTTTAGCCTGAGTAATTATGCCAGCTCATTGAGATGTTTAACAATCTTCCAACTAGGATATGAGCTGATACTTTAGTTTTTTAATAATCTCAGTGATAAATTGATACACGTTATATACCACATTATATGGAGTGAGCAGAACTACTCCTGAACTAGAGAGTCCATGTGAGATTTTTTTGATTTGTCTCTTCATCCCCTCCACTGAAAAATGGGGGAAAGTATGGAATTAATGTTAGAACACTGGACAGACAGATTGTGTGCTCCTGTTCTGGGAGGGAACAGTTCTTTCTAATTAGCAAGCTCTAGCACCTTCAGCCTGCCTCTCAGCCATGTTTATTCTAATCTTAAGAACCTTTTCTTTGTTTGTCAGGAGCTGCACAAACACATCGAGGAGGGCCTGGGCCGTAACATGTCAGATCGTTGCTCCAGTGCTATCACAACTTCCCTGCAGACAATGCAGCAAGAAATGATAGGTCAGTTCCACGGGCAATATTGCCCTTTCTCTTCCCATGAATTATGCAGTGCAAAATAACTGGGTCGCTGTTCTGGGTTTCTCATTCATCCAACGGCTGATGTGCAGCTGGCACCAGCTTAGTTTCCATCTTGATGAGTAATGCTGTTGTACAGAGTACGAGCTCTGTGTCTGAACTTGTGCAGTGATTTCCTAATGAGTGTGTACAGTCACAGCTTAATCCTCGTGACAGAGAGGAGCTGTGGCTTTGGAAATTTGGGAGATTCTCACACCAAGTCCTTATGAAATGCAAATTATTTGTAATTAGGTGCCTGTCTGAATATGGAACTGTGGTGCCTAAAGATTTGAAGAACTGGGTTTCAGATTTTGTTTTCCAAGGTCTTGCTGATCTGTAAACTTCACCAGTTACCTATCCTTTGGAGGGTCCATGAGAAGATTTCCTTCTGGGTTGGTCTGAAAAACCAAGAATTGCACAATAATTGATGATATATCTCTTACTTTGCACCATGTTTGGCTTAGGAAATTTAACATACTAAGGAAGCTAACTATGGAGGATGAAACAAGCCATAAACACCCTGGTTGTGGAATATAAGTTAATTCTTGCAAACTCAACAGCTGTTTTTTGCATGTTTTTGTTTTCTGTCTGTGTAGATGGTTTAAAGCCCCTCCTCCCAGTGTCTGTGAGGGGCCAGATAGACATGTTAGTTCCCCGGCAGTGCTTCATGCTCAGCTACGATCTCAACTGTGACAAGCTTTGTGCCGACTTCCAGGAGGACATAGAATTCCATTTCTCTCTTGGATGGACAATGCTGGTGAACAGATTTTTGGGACCAAAGAATGGTCGTCGGGCCTTGATGGGCTATAATGACCAGGTAAATACCTCGTTGAGTGGTTGGGGTAGATATTCATTATTTCAATGGCTGCTCAAGTTCCTTTGCTGGGAAGAGCAGTGGTTCGCCTCCTCTGATTTTGTTTTGTCCCTGCTTTTCTGATTAGGTTCAGCGCCCTTTAACACCAGCAAATCCCAGTCTGCCTCCTTTGCCTCAGGGCTCTATGACCCAGGAAGAGCTCATGGTGTCCATGGTGACTGGACTGGCCTCGTTAACTTCCCGAACTTCCATGGGGATCATCGTGGTTGGTGGTGTGGTATGTGTGCATTCTGGGCAGCATTTTTATAACTGAAGTTGGAGCACTGATGTCAAAAGCACTTGCACTGCTGAATCCTGTCGAAATTTGCTTCTCACAGACAGTGACCCATTTTCTCCTTTGCTCTTCCATTGGGTACAGTGAGCCGATTTTGCAGTGCTCTGTGCACCGTTGCTGGGTGCCAGCATCGGTCTGAGATGACGGTTGTGTCGTTTGTGCTTCTCTAGGTGTGGAAGGCTGTGGGTTGGAGGCTGATTGCTCTCTCTTTTGGCCTCTATGGGCTGCTCTACGTGTACGAGCGCCTCACCTGGACCACCAGAGCGAAGGAGAGAGCTTTCAAGAGGCAGTTTGTGGAGTATGCTGGGGAGAAACTGCAGCTCATCGTCAGCTACACGGGCTCCAACTGCAGCCACCAAGTCCAGCAGTGAGTTCCCTACATTCAGCTAACACGGAAATTCTGTTGTTAGGGGTTTTTTTAAATGCTTGCTTTAAAAAAAAGGTAACGTTATGCTGCATTCCAGATTTTAAAAAATTTAATGACACGTGTTTTAAAATAATATTACTTTTATTTTAATAAGTACTGTTTGGCTGCTGTTAGGCATTAGTCTTAGTGTCTTCCATGTCATATTCATGTGCAGAGGTGAAAGGATGAGTGTCTGAGTCACAGTACTGTCATACATCAAAGGGATTTTTTCCTTGAATGTGCTGCTTGATCTTACTTTCCACTGTATTCGACTCTTCTTGTTTCATAGAGAGCTTGCTGGAACGTTTGCTCATTTGTGTCAGCAAGTGGATGTCACACGGGAGAATCTTGAGCAAGAAATTTCTGCCATGAATAAAAAAATTGAAGTTTTGGATTCACTGCAGAGCAAAGCAAAACTGCTCAGGTGAAAATTGATTTTTGCATGTAGTTGTTTTTCCTATGATTGCCCTAGGATGTTCATATGAGCTGTAGCTTAGAGTTCATTCTGCCTTTGTCGTAACACTTGATGTGCAGGTGTCAGCAATTTCCCTACCAAGCCACGTTCCCTTTCACTAGGGACTTTCCTATGGGCTGTTGACAGTCATTTAAAGCTTCTGTCTCACAAAAAACCTTTTTATTTGTTTGGAGTTACAGTTCCTTCCCATTTATGAAAACTTAGTTTTCCACTCCTACAAACTCCTTCAGGTCCTTATAAAATGATGCAAAAAGTCTCGCCTTTGCATTTGTACCCAGTTTTTGTACAGCTGAGGCTGTTGGGAGCACTTTTTCAAACATTCCTTACCTACACAGTAAGACCAATGGGAAGTTGTGTCCAAGATCTCAGTTTGAACCTCAAAGCTTAGGAACTGACAGCAGGCAAACATTCTTGACGTGCAAGGAATGGCAGCAGCCTTTTGGAATGAGCCTCTGGCATTCCGTGCCTTGCCTTGTACTTGTTTTTGTCGCACTTCTTTGAGAAGAGCTGTTCCATTCACCTAACAAAACTTTCTGTCCTTGCAGGAACAAAGCAGGTTGGCTTGACAGTGAGCTCAACATGTTCACACATCAGTACCTGCAGCAAAGCAGATAGTGTGAGAAGAAGAGAAAAACAACAGTTTCCCTTCAGTGCTCTCTTAATTACTGCAGAGAACATGGTGGGTGATGGAATTCCCTAAAGGGAATGAGCAAGAGCATATTGCTGTGTTTCCAGTTGCTGTATGAACAGTAGGATTCTGCTTCCCTGTTCTGTGTCCCACCTCTAAACACTAGCTGTTAATAACTCTTCTTTTTCCTTGTGAGACCAGGCTACTTCAGGAGGAGTGTGTGCTTTATACATTTACAGGGGGCTTTTACTACAATTCATTTTGCTTTGAACAAATTTAAAGCAATCGAGCAAATGTTTGTCAGGTTAAAAGTTACTCTGACACATCTTTATGGAGTCATTTGTTTTAATCATTTCATCAAGAGAGAACTTTTGCCTTCCAAGCCCCAGGTTGATGTATGTGTGACAAGCAGCTGTTTGACCAAACACGGATCCCACGCACACGAATGCGATGGTGGTTTCACAGAGCATTTATACTTCACACAGGCTTGTCTCTGAGGTTAATATTCCATTATTCTAGAACATAACAGAAAATCACAATGTCCCTTCATAGAAAGTTTTATTGCTCTCAGGATGCTTAAACCTGTGAACAAAAGCCAGTTCTCTTCTGAAGCAAGAGGGACTGAGATTGTGCTTTGGTAAGCTTAGTGAATTTGGAGTTAGCTTCTTCCTCCTGAGAGTTCTTGAATAACACAGAGTCTGGGCCATTTCCTTTCGTGGACAAATAGTTTGCAAAGACAGAACTAGTTCCTGTGAAGGAGATAGTGCTGCTAATTGGGCAGTCTGTTGAGGAAGAGAACTAGGAAAGACAAGCCAGTTGACACAGTGTAAAGCACTGCATTATGAGCTCAGCTGATCAATGTGGGTTTTCTTTGGAAAAGCACAGCTGTGTTTCTGGAAGCAGGCCTGTGGAATTCCATTACCACTCTTTGGCCACAAGAACAGCATGTGGATTACACACTGTAAGAGATGTTGCTTCATGTAGAGCTCCCACAGGATGTTACAGTCTGGGCAGCAATAGGATTTGCTGTTTCTTTTCTGTTCAGAGTATCAGAACATGCTGTCAAGTACAGCTCCTCTGGCTTGGGGCCTTAGAGTTCATGCCTGGGCAAGAATGGCTTCAAGCAACTTAGTTTTTCAATACATTATTTATTTGCAAATACGTGGAATTAATTGATGAGTTTTGCCCTGATGTATTTAGAATATAATATTTGGGAATTGTAAGGACTTGAGTCTCTTCCTATTGGAATTGATAGAGAAGAAATTCCCGCTGATTTTAGGAGCCCAAGTAGGATTAAGTTCCTCTATTGCAAGCTCTCTTTTCCTCTTTGTGGGCCAGTATTTTGCCATGTGTTGGTTACAATCTTTCTGTTGCCTACAACATGTCTGAGGAATCCAGAATCAATAACCTGAGGTTAGTGACAAGCCAAATCTCTTCAGCATTACACACATAGAATATGGGCTGTCTCTGGGCAGGTCCCAGCTGAACTCAGAGCTGCTGAGCAGTGGGGTGTTTTTCTTATTGGCAGAGAGACTTTTCCCTTGAAATTTGCTTTAGGATTTCTCATTCATGCTCGGGTGTGAATATATGTGCCTGTGATAAGGCCCAGGACTTTCATATCATGGAAGTTCCAGAAAGAAGCTGCCTGATACTTGAGGGAGTAAAAATAGTGAAATATCAGTAAGTAGTTCTTAAGTAAGACTGCTCTGAGATTTGCAGTAAGACTGGAAGTATCTTCATTGTGTAGGAGCTGGCAGTGAGCCTTGTACATCCCTAGAATGCAGAAAGGAAACAAACCTGTCCCTTCCAGTAGAAGGCTTTGACTCCAACTCGAACTGAAAAGCTGTTTCTTCAAAAAAAGAAGGTTTTTGGACCTTGATTGAGTTCCTCAGGCATCCACCAGGATGGGAATATAGATTGGATCAAATCTGAGAATGAGAAAGAAATTCGAGGCTTTGCTTCTGGAAGTGTGAACTCTGAGTCTGGTGAAGTGGAATCATCGGGTCTTACTCTGCTGCAGGTCTTGGTTGAATCAGTTTGACTCTTTAGTCTCTCAAGCTGTCACATACACAGTTATAATAAGCTATTATTATAACTATTCAATTAAAATGTTAAGCACATCCCTTAATACACCAGGATCTTGTCAATTCCAGGTCAAGGCAGAGGATGATGTACTATTGCTCAGCAGCTCACGACTACTTGAAATGCTGATCTTGCTTTTGAAGAGGTAGTGTTAGCATCTCTGCAGCAGCTCTTTAGGGGAAATGGGATAAATGAGCTGATCTTTAAGCCAGTGTCTTATCTGTGCAGGGCAAAGAGATCGCTGGGTTCTCAGAACCCAGGGTCTTGCTGCTGTGTGTCTGACGCTGCTCGGGCCCGGCTGCTGTCGGCATTCTCCCTGCACAGCTGAAGCCTAACCTACAGAACGGGGGAAGGAACCGCTTGGACATTTTCAGAAGCAAAGCTGCTGACATGTGTGGGTGTAACCCTTGTCCTGGAAGCCCAAGTGAGTGAGAATCAAAGTTTTAACAGACAGGCCTATAAGCTGGATCCCTCTGAAACAAATGACAGCTGTACTTCTTTAATGGAGAGTGGTGGAGGAATGAACACTATCATGAGGAGTTTGTTCTCTTCTGATTTTTCATAAAGAATACTAAACTATTCCTCAAAACAGGTAATTCCAAAACCAGTCTTCCCCAAAGTTCCATGCAAGAAGGTCAGCTAATGCACTTTTATCTTATTGCTGCTACTTACTTTTCCTGTTGCATTATGTTGATGGAGCTCTTCGAAATACTCTTACCGGTGGTTTTCTCTCTGCTGTATTTAAGGTGATAAATTTGCATGAGTTAGTCCTGTAACAGTGCTGTAAACAGTGGAAACCAAAATAAAAATGAATTGGAAAAACATTTCTCCTGATGTGTCCTGCATGTTGTGATACAGTCTTCCAGTGTGTCAGCTTACATCAGTATGTACAGCTTTGCTGCTTTGTGGTACTGAATTGCATGTTTGACACTAGTGACCTTTTTCTGCGTCCTTACTTCGAAAATTAACACGGACACCAATGATACTCAGTTGTCTGATAGAAAGTTTCAGTTGCACTAAAACCGTCAGCATTGAATCAATGATTTCTTGCGAATGCTACAGGAAGAAATAGCGAGCGGCTGCTGAGTTGGTGGCCTCAAACTGTAGCGGATCAGCATCCTCAGCTACATCGGGCGGGTTAGAAAAGCGCTCATTTCCCGTGCCAAGTTCTCAAACACCTCCCTGGGGGCTCTGGGGGCGCTGGGATCCCGCCTCCCTTCCTCCCTTCCTCCCTTCCCCGCTACTGCCGGCGCGTCCCGAGCGGCCCCGCGGGCCCCGCGCATGCCGGGAGTGAGGGCGGGCCCGGCCGCTCCTCGGGCCCTCCCGGCGGCGGCTGCGGGGCGG
>VWZN01001199.1:437028-453276 GCA_013396955.1 Regulus satrapa | reverse complement strand
GGGGAGGGCTCCCCGCTCTCTGCCCGCTGCAGACCGGCCTCGGGGAGAGGAAAGCGGCTTTGACCGTGCTCGGGCTCTTCTCGTGCCACGCAGGGCCGAAGCAGCGCGGAGCGTTCAACATCTTCCCGGCGGGGAGGAGAGCGCTGAGCTGCCCAGGCTCCTTTTCACAAAGGTTTCAAATTAGAGCCGTTTCATGAACCTGAGCCCCCAGGGTTGAGCGTGAACGACTTGGAGATTATGCCAAGAGTGGACCTCATCTGGTAAAACCCTTCCAAAAGTCCCTTGGCTGATGTTATTTTTGGAGTCTTTCTGATAAGTGATGATGAGAGGAAGCTCATCAAAGCTATTAGCTTTGTCCTGTGAAGGCCGTGAGAACTACTGGTTTTTCCAAACTGTCTCAAATTTAGTGCCTCAACAGTAATATTTCTATTTTATGTTCTTTAGTGCACCCATCCCTTATTTTTTGTACAAAGAGATGTCTTTTGTTGACTGTTAGCACTGCTATTGATTTCTCCCACTGCTGTTGTACTACATGTGCATTTGATTCTTCCTGTCCAGTTGCCAAGGTAGCAGACACAAAAACAAATCAGATGAGCTTTGCAGAAGGTTTTGGAGATCCTTTAGAACAAAAAATCCCAGAAAAACACATAGCTTTCCTGAGAACATAATTTATCAGTCCAGTCAAAAGCAATGGGGGAGTTTGGTTTTAGGGTTTGCAGCTGTTTTATTTTAAAAATCCACTTTCTGCAAATTTAGAGGAGCCTGTGATATTCTAAAGATATTGAGCAGTGACAGCCTTTCAGTCAAACTATGCTTTATTTATTTATCTGTTTATTAACTCCTTTTTACCTCCCTCTTCTAATAAAAGGGCATTCCTTTGTGGGATTTAATTTAATTCATTAGTGTGATTAGAATTACCTAAACTGTAGTCCTGAATTATAGCTGAGCCTTTTGAAGCCTTCTGGCCCAGGGAACATGGAAGATAACCTTGACCCTTTTATTTCTTTTGGATGTAGCAGATGCATTCATATTAATTACTTATATTTTGAAATTACAATCATTCTGGCGTTATCACAATATAAATTTCAATTCTTCTAAAGAACATTACAGCAGAATTGCATAAGTATATCCTAAATAACAACCTCTAAACCACACTTCTCTTATTTACCTTTTTGATGTGAATTTTTCATGTTTACTGTTTTCTCTGTCAGAGTTTCTTGTCTCTGTTAAGTCAGCTGCCAGTTCCTGAGTGCAAAATACTTGACAGCATATCCAAGGGGAGATAAGCACCTGGTGGTGCTGGTTCTGAGCACAGGGAGGTTTGAGACAGGCTGATTTCTCAGGGGCAAGAATCAACATTTCAACAGCTCTAAGTATTTTTTAGGAAAAGTTCCCTGAAAGTGGTTTCACCCGTGTCTGCTTCTTCACTTAATGTGGTGAATTTATGTAGTTCACTCTCCTTCTGTCTTTACATTAAAATGTTTTTGTAGGATGGACTTTGAGCTCCTGCAGAGGCTGCGCCAGGCCAACCAGGACCTTCTGCAAAGGCTGAGAATGAAGCAGGAAGAGATCAGAAAAGGACTTCCCAGCAAGAAACTCCTTCCAGCATCCCTCCAGAGCAGCACAGCTGCTGGCAGATGTGTGCCCTTGCCCAGCAGAGTGGTATGTGTGGTGCCTGTGCTACACATTCAGGGAAGCAGATGGGCCTCTCTGACAGACAGCAGCTCTGCCTATGGTGTGCTGTGGTCAGTGGGACACAGGGGCATGAAAGAGCTCTTGGAAAGTGCTGTGTGGAATGTGGAGTCTCTTAGAAAAGTTGCTGCCCTTTGGTTATTGTTTATTCAGTGATCTCAATCTGTTCTCCTGGCAAAGGGTTTGGAGATCAGTTCCTACCTAAGAAAGGCAAGTTTCTTCTTCTAAGATAGGAATGAACATTGTGGAACAAAATCCTTTTGTTTCTTCTAAACACAATGGGGGTGAAAGTTCAATGGTTCCTCAAATTGGAAAAAGCTGCATTTATCTGGAAGTGGATCTCTTTCTTACACTCTCCAGAACATAAAGATTTTTCTTTTTCCCCTACAGGAATTTAAAGGAGTGAACAGACTAGAATGAGAGGTTGATTTAGTGAGCAAAATGTTCTTAGGAAAGGTAGTTGTAGTCTGACTGATGCTGTGTGTAAAGAGAGTCTCTGTCCTTACAGAAGGAAAATCAGGTCAATGCAGTAAAGTCTACAGCTGACCCTGGAATAGTGGTGTTTGTGGAACCCAGAGCTGGCCCAGCCCTCAGTTCATCTCTTAAACACAGCAGCAGTGACAGAGGGGTACAACCCCAACAAGAGAAGACACAGGAAGGAGCAGGTCTCAATTCCAGCCTTCTTGGGCAAGAGAAGAATGTTATGCCAGAGTCTGCAGTCATTATGTGTGGCAGAGAAATCTGCAGAGTGGATGGGGATGGCCATGCTCAAGGAAGTCCAGAGAAAGAATCCCTCCTCCTGGGACAAGGAGAGAACAGAAAACAGTCTGCTCTTCTGCATGGTTTCCATGAGAAAAGTCCTGCAGGGCCATCACTGAGCAGAGGGAGTGATGAAGAGACCAGTGAGCAGCAGGAGGTCATCGCAGAGCCCCAAATCCCCAAATCTGTTTTGCTGACATCTCGGTCCAAAGAGCTGAAGGTAAATGTCAAACCAGTGCTTTTCTTATGTTCCTGAGTCAACAGAATGATGGGGAGGAAGGGCCAGGAGGACGTTACCTGCCCTCTTCCCACTGTGTAAACTGGAGGATGGCGTCACAACTGGTCCCAGCTATGGCAGCCAGGGGCTGTTGGCAGTTTGGTCAGGCCCTGCTTTCCTTAGCCAGTGAACTGAAAACCAGGAATCCGTGACACTTCACTGTGAAGTTCCTGGTTTTTGCATATGTCATCCACATGCTGAGGGAGAACAGGCAGGTGCAGAGCTGCTGTTCCACAGCTGTCTCCTTAGGCATGAAGGGCAGGCCCTGGCTGTGATCATCCTCCAAGGCAGCACAGGTTGCCTGGTCTTTGGGGATGTGCAATGCAGCTCAGCATTAAACCTCTGAAAAATCCTGCCTTGCTTGGGTAAGTCCCTGTCTCCTCTCTCTGTTTTATTTATTGGCAAAACAAAGGGCTGGTGAGCAAATTACTGGTAGGAGGCATAGATAGAATCCAGTCTCAAACTAAGCCACAGCTGTCCCATCTGAAGAGCTGCCAGTTGTTTCCTCAGCTGTACTTTTGAATGTCCTGTCAGATAATTAGGAAGTGTTTATGAATTGTTTTCTTTCAGAAGGAGGCTCGTCATGTGACTTTTCAGCCTGACCTTGAAGAAGATGCCATACCTGTCAGCAGCTGGTCTGCCCGGCCTCTCCTGGGCTATGACTGGATTGCAGGTGAGCCTTAACTCCGAAGCAAAGCTCTCAGTGTGATGTGGTGATATTAAAACAGTTGATGACCCCTTTGAGGTGTGATGGAACTGCTGTCCTAGGGCCAGCGGAGCAGGGCCCAGCAAAGGGGCTGCAGCTTTGTCTGAGACCCTTCTCCAGACTAGAGGTGACCTGTGCTTGCCTGGAGTGCTGAGCTAGCAGTGGTGTGGGAATCCAGGCAGCAAATGGCAAAGCCAAGTGGGGTCAGAAGGGAAACCAAATACCTGGAATGAATGAATGCAATAAGGGACCCAAACCACACCGTAAATCTCTGGCTTGGCATGATGTTCTGCCCTTCTAATTATCATTATTTTGTTTTGACTGTATCTTGTGAGGCTTGCTCTGGTACTTTCCCAGATTTTGTAAATCGTTAAACTTTTCCCTTGGTGTTCTCAGGGCTCCTTGATACAAAATCTGCAGTAACAGAAAAATCTGAGCAATACTTTGCTGAGCTGCAGGAGTTCCGAGAGTCCAACAGAGAAACCTGTATTCACCAGCAGCACCTGGAGTAAGTGGGAATGGCAAAGGGCTGAAGCAGCAATGTTCAATCCCTTAGTAATCCCTTAGTAATCCCTGTAGTAATGACAGCCATAGTCTGACTGGAGCAGGACACTGCAAGCGTGACTTTGAGGGTCTTTCTTTACCTCCCAGTCATGTGTGCTTGGAAAAGGCAGTGCTGTTCAGAGGGCCCTCTGTCACTGACTGATTTTCTTGTGTGTTTCTTTAGGCCCAAGGCTCTGGATTGCACAGGTCCTGAACAAGAACTGGATTTGATAACTGGTTCTCATAAGTGTAAGATGATATTTCTTCCTCATGCAATTTCTGTGAATAAATAGCTAAGCAGTCTTTACCTGTCACCCCGAGAGAGCACCACATTGTGCAAGACCAGCAAGCATGTGATATTCTCAGCTGCAGCTTATCAACCAGAATCTTTTTCAAGATTCAACCTCCTACTCCAAACACACTTGAGTCCTCTCAGGATCCTCTCTCAGTGTCATTTTAATTCATCACGGTTCCTTGTAATTGGCTAATGTTCTGTTACTAAATTGAAGAGCTTCAAGTTTTGGTTTTGCTTTTTAGGAACTTATTCGGGGACAGGAAATGTATAAGATATTTCAGGAAAAGCAGCTCTCTTTATAGAAAGCAGGTGTGGCACTGTGGTAGAACACAGCTTTTTTGGCTGGGTTCAGGGACCTTGTGCCAAACAGGAGCTGCAGTGAAGGTTTGTTGCTCCGTGCAGGTGTTTACTGTTACCGGTTAAACCCGCGCCTCTTCACTGTCCCTGTGCATCCAGAATCTGCCTGCTCTGTGTGTAAGATCCCACGTGCTCACCAGCCCCCAGGGACACTGGAAGAGCCAACCTATGTCAGGTAAATAAGAATTACTGCTTTGGAATATGCACAACTCAAGGAAACAATGGGGAAGAAAAAGCTGATCAGGTGAAGGAGGAAAGAGTGTCACACCAGTTCTGGAGAAGGTTGCTGTTTTCAAGGCAGGGATCTCTTGCTTTCTCCTTGCTGGTCTTTTCTAGCAGCAGTCTTGAAATCAATGAGAAATGCATGTTTTTTCTGAATTGGTCCAGAATCAGAATGCACATGTAAAGTGTCTACTCCCCTAATCCAGAACGGTTCACTTTGGGGTTAGACCCTTGGATTCTGAGTGGGAAGGCATGCAGATTCCCCGGGCTTTGACAGTGACTTCCCTTGTGTGGTTCCAGGGTCAGCATTCCCAGGTGTGCCCTTTTGCCAGCCTACAAGTACAAAGCCCATCGCAGGAGGAGCTTTGAGCCAGCAGATGATCTAGCACTGCCTTCAGTAAGTTGCTGTTTTCCTGTTGATGGCACCACCCCAGCTGGTCCTTGCCTTATAGTAAGAAAGAAAGAGAATCTGGGATTCGTTCCCTTGGCAGAGTTTCCACTAAAATTTTTGATACACAGCAGTGAGATAGCCAAAACATTCTTTGGTGTGTTCTGAGTTCATTCCTTTGAGTGTATATAAAGTGTATGAGATATTTCCAGTGCTTTACACTGCACAAAAGAAAATGCCATGTGGAGCTGCTTCCTTCTGGGGCAGATTTGGCTTGCCTTTGCTTCAGGCACTGGTGATGAACCATAGCTAAGAGTGCCTGTGTTTGCTTCCACAGATGTGAAGGAGTCTGAAAGGCAAGTGTCTGTGGAATATTCACAAAATCAGTCGTGGCAAGGATGGATTTAAAGCTGCTGTTGTACTGCTAGTCCTGTATTCCAGCCAGTAGTCATTGCTGCAGGCAGTATTGCTAATCTAACCCAGGCCAGGCCTAGAGATTTTCAGGGAAGAGGTGGGTGGAAGCTTAGTTTTGAGGTTTAGGGAACTGGATGAGTCAGTTGAGACAGGTTCATATGGGTCAGGTGCTTGAGTTCACAAAGTGGGAGATCAGTTTAGAAAGATGGAAGAGAGGGCAGCTGTGTAGTTCTCCTTTATTTGAGATTTCATTTATTTCCTGCTAGTCAAATAAAACTCCTCCAAAATAACAGATTAATTATTCACTTAAACCTGCCTCTGCAGAAGTTCTAAATAATAACAGGCCACAATAGATTAAAAAAAGGGTAAAGCATTCCCATCTTTTTTTTTCCACAGCATTGCCTGGCTGGCTGGGAAAACAAAGTCCCTTCCAGCAAGGTCGTGCTCAGCAGTTTGGATCTGCGAGCCTCCCTGGAAGAGAAGCCTTCTCCCTGTCCTGGCCTGGTGAGCACAGCCCCCAAGGTCCCAGGAGATGGTGGGAATTGCACACGTGGAGACTGTGGCCCCTTCTCTAAAGAGGGTGGTGATTACTGAGGGCTGAGCAAACGAAAATGCCTGGAGGAGTATCTCCTTATCACTGCTGGGAAATGGTTTTCTTCTGCTGATTGCTGGTGTGTGCAGAGACAAAAAAAAGCAAATGGAGCTGAGCAACAGGCAAAAGCCTGTTCAGCTCACCAGTCTTCATCAAAATGGGAAAAGTCACTTTGGCATTCTTTGATTAATATCCTCTTTATTTGGATTCCAGGGCTCCGTGTCCAGAGTGTCAGGAGAAGCCTGAACTGACAAGTCTCTACACCTTGCTTGGCACACCTGAGGTTTAGCAGAGCAAACCTGGACAGCAGAGAACAGCTCTCAGTTCAGACCCCACTCCCTCAACACTCTGCACCATTGACTTGATTGCCCTGGGGAAGGGATGGGCACAGCATGTGGAAACAACTCGGGAACAAAGCAGTTTGGATAAAAATAAAGCTTTGGACAGATTATCCCCAGTTTTCATAGTCATGCATGTATGGGAGCAACCAATGCACAGATCTGAGTTTGTAGAGTCCACTGTGTTCACTTTGCATTTTTTACCTTTTACAGCTACTTTTGAGCAGCTGCATGAACTGTCCCAGCTAGGGCTGGATAAATTCTTGTGTCCAGGATCAGGAGTGCATCTGCAGTGAGCAACCAGCAGTGTAGCATTAACTCTGAATGCCAGGGTGAGGAATTGGCTTGTGAAGGGCCTGGCTCAGTGGAGTGACACAAATATGTTTACTTCCAAATATTTGAAACATGACACACAATTTTCTAGTGCCTTCAACTTGAGTTCCTCAATAATTTGTAAAAATGTTTAAAAATCCATTTTATTCTCAGTACAGTGTGTGGAGCTACAGAGTGTATTGCATTAGAGTAACTTTGAATGTGAAAAAATGTGTTAAAGTAAACTGAGATTTTATCCATCAATGAGCTAGATAATGCCTTAAAATGTTTGTAAATTTTGCTTGCCTCTATTTTTCCAAGTTTTCTGGAGATAAACCAAAAAAGCATTTTAGAATTTTCAAATCATTCCAAACTACCTCACATAGTGTGATTTGTTTGAATCTTACTTTCTTTGTCTGAAAACAATAAAACTGATGTTTTATTTTGCTTTGAATTTTCTGAACCAGAAATTCTTGCCTCAAACATATTTCAGGGAGCTAACTCAAGAGAATATGAAACTGTGCACCTTCTTGGCATTCACTTACTTTTATATCAAATACATTTTTATTAAATAAAATGCATGAATAGACTTTTTTAAACAAGGAGAAGAGTATTGAAAGTTTATGAAATCTCTGTGTAAGACTTGGAATGAAATATTAAAAGCCTGACTTTTAGCATGACTCTAGCTTTGGGTTATGTATCTGTGGGGTAAAGTGAATGGAATTGGTCAGGTAATTTCCATTATTGGAAATACAAATTTTAAAATAAATGAATCCAGTTCCTATAGAACGCTAGGTGCTAAATTTTATACCAAATAGGGCAAATTCAATGTTTTTAATACCTCACTTTGAAACTCAAAACATAAACCATCATCAACCTTTCCTTATTTATTTATCCTGAAATAAATCACAGCAAGCCCGTTCCACACTCTCAACAGAGGAAGGGTCATGCTGTAGATTCAGTGACCCCTGTTAGATCTCTCTGGTGGATGCAGGCTGGAACCAGGGTTGAATCCCAAATGTGGCGTGTGGGGGTTGTTGGGATTGTGGGTCAGGAACACTGAAATGTTTTGAGGCCAAGGGTTTCCTAAGCCTCCAAATAATACAAACGCTGGACTGGACTGTGAAGGCACAGACCTGTGGGATAGCTTGTCTGCTGCTCCTGGAGGTAGGCTTGACCTGGATTTATTTTGGTTTTTTTCCATTTCCAGCACTTAGGAGCCTTCTGGTTTAGTCTGGGCAGTTGTGTATCCTGTCAGTGGCTGGCTCTGTGTGTGCTCACTTGTGTCACTTTTCTGCCTGATGTTTTGGTAGTAAAGCTGGTGGTTTAGTTCTACTTTCTGACTATATTACATGTACAGAACACTGATTCATGAGATGGGAAACCCAGCTTTGCCTAATTAGATGAATTAGATGCAGTAAATGATGTATTTGTGATTGGTTTGAAGCAAGGAATGGAGTTTTAGCTGTTAAAACCCAGCTCCCACCTACTCCTCAGTACCAGCATTAGATGGCCTTTAGTGTTTGCCTTCTCCCATTAAGATAATTTTCGTGATGTCTCAGGATCAGGTGTTTCTAGCTGGCAGTACACTGTAAGAGTTAATATCAAGAGTTTTGAATGAATGTAATGCTGATTTATGCATTCTGTTTTGCTATCAGCACATCACGCAGTGACTCTCCCCAGAATCCCGGGTGAAACAGCTGCATGTGTCTTGAAGTTGCCTTTTAAATCATTTGCAAACTTTGATTTTGGGGGCTTTCATCTTTTTGGAACTTGTGTTTTCAAAGCCCATAAGGATTTGTTTTGTAGAGTGTCTCGAATTTGAAAACACAAGAGAAGTTCTGCCCCTTCTCTTTGGAGTCAGACCCCTCAATTTCACCAGCTCCTTAGATAATGGCTCACCAAAACTGAGGGCTTGGTTTTCTCCCTTCCATTGGTTTCTGCAGAGCAAAACTGCCGGGAAGAGGAAAACAACACCCTACATTTTAAGGCTGAGATGCTCAATTTGTCAGTAAATTTTAACGGTCTTCAGAAAAATTACATCCTGAAAATCTTCCCATTTGATTCTTTCACAAAAATTATTTAATATTTCCCAAGTTTCTTTTTTTCTTGTCTACAAAGGAAAGTTCATCTGGCTTTTGTTACTAGGTTAGCTTTAAAACTGGTTTGAAACAGCTTTTGGATGAGGAGAACCAGAGTATCAAGAAAGGATATGAGCTACCCAAAGGGTCTGTGACACTATGGGGAAATAATAAATCCCACTTCTGTGTTTTAACCATCAGTCTTTCCCCAACTTTTTATTTTCTATTTGAGATTAAAAATGGGTAGAATTGGAGCTCTTGGTGCTTTTTCAAATTGCTTCACCGAGAGTTTTCTCTATGGAGAATGACCATGTGTAACTGTAGCACCCTTCCAGAAGCTGTAGTCAGAATTACTGAAAGTACAGACATGATGTGGTCTCTCATTAAGGTCATTTCTCTCTCTCCCTCCTTCTCCCTCTGTCTCTTCCAGCCTGTGGGCACAGTAATTCTGTGATATGGTTTTGGTTTCTTTCATGGAAGCCATGGCTTTCTTGAAAGAACTGAGTTCTCTGTCAGCTTTTCTCATTTTTCAGTCTGACTCAAAATGTACTTTAGTTTTGAAGCTACTATAGGGCAGTAAAAGACATTTGATACAGACTTTTTTTGTTACATTAGTTATTTTATCCCTTTATGTCAGGCAGTAGTATTAGCTGAGATAATAAAAACATAGGTATAAGATTTTTTTATCCAGGTAAAATCTCTAAATGACATATAAAGAAGTGTAAACAGAAATAAAGACGTGTTATCTTTATTATTAACATGGTAACCTTTTTTTTCCTGATGGTAACTCATTTTAAGCCATTGCTACATTTTAACAAGTGTGCAACAAGAGCCTTAAACCATCTTCATTGTGGATCACAATGGACAAGTAACACCACGGTAAATTGCTGAATCAATACAGCTCTCAGATCATCTCAAGAGCACCTGCAGTGTATTTTATCCATTAAAGTGATATAATTAGATGGATTGCCAAATGTTTAATACTAAGAATGAGAAGTGTGTGTGCCAGCAATTAAATATCAATACCAGAGTGGCATCAGGGACAAAATTTTGCCAAACTGTGGCACAGTTGAGGTTCTATTTCTTCTTCCAAGTGTGATTTCCAGTGCCAGCTACAGCCAGTTCCAACGCTGGTTGCTGGCTGTGTGATGTGTCCCAGTGAGACCCCAGTGCCCTGGTGTTGCTCTCCCTCTTCTCTGGCCTCTTTGGGCTGTGGGAAGATTCCCTGGGAAGTTCAGTCTGTTGGCTTTTCTTACAATGCCTGAAACACTCGGGGTCCTGCGTGATGTAACCACGGTGTCATTTTCCAGCCAAGAACAGAGCTCTCTGATGGCTCAAATGCCTAAATAGATCAAGAAAGGCAGCAAGAAAGTAATTCTTGCCTTTCTTCCTCTCTTCATTTCTTGCTTTCCTTCTTTTAAGCATGAGAACCTCCGCACTTTTCATTGCAGGAAATGCCTTAATTTCTCTTTTTTACTTTGTACCCCCCAAGGTATGTAGCATGTATCTCAACCAGCCCTGCCTTTAGTACTCCTCGTGAAGTTTCAAGCTCTGGCATTTTTTCATCTAGCTAACAATGAAGAATTTGGTGATATTTTATCAGCATACTGCAGACAAAATGCTCTTGATGCTGTTTCACTGGTCCCAAAAGCACGAGCCGGATGCAGTTAGGTGATGGTAGGAGTTACCTTTGTAAGGATCCTTATAGCACACAAAATGTGTGGGAAGGTGGAAAGTGCCAAAGATGCACACCTAACATAAAGCAGATACAATTTTTATGTGTTTAGCAAGTCAGCATAACTGAGAAGAATCCCCAATTTGAGGCATAGGTGATGAAGTAACTCTTTCCTGTTTCAACCCTTTTCTGAAACCCTCCACCCTCTTCCACAGGAACTCAGTTTTGTTTATGAAAATAAACAGTTTCAGCCTTGGCTCCCAGAGAGCTTAACCTTGGACCCCCAGGGCTTGGAGCCACCAGGGAATTTCTTTTGTCTAACGGAGTGGGTAAAATGCTAGCTACAAATACAGTAATAGGCTGCAGAGCTACAAATATGGATGTAAAGAATATAAAGAATATATAAAGGCAAAAAGGACAAAAATCAAGTTGGCATCACTCTAAATAGCACACAGACACTGAAATACAGGTTTTAGACAACATATTTTAATACATATCCTTTTTAATTTCATGGTATCTTTTATCTGTCTGACAGAAGTTTAGAGATGACACCTCTTGGTGGGTTTTTTTTCCTCTTATGCAGCTAGATATACATTAACTGAACACACATGTTTAAAAGCAGAAGAAACCATGGTAAGAGTACAACACGAGATTAAAATCAGTGTGTCATGAGTACTTTTGCTTGAGCACGTGTACCCATGCTCCTTCTGGAGTATTCCATTGCTGGGCTCTCACTGTTGGGGCACAGTGAGCAGGCATTGCTGAAGGGGTGTCTTGGGCACGTGGTGGAGACTTTCCCTCATGCCTTCCTTGGGTCTCTGCATTCTCTTGCTCTGAGTGGCATCTGAACAACCCCTGACTTACAGGACGTTTTCTGAAGGAGTTAAAATAGAAAATGCCAAGAAAGCTTGTCTGAGGGCATCACTACCTTTAACAGAGCGAAAATGATCCAGATGTCAGAGACAGATACATGGAATCAAACATTATAAATAATAACAGCATGCTCACAGGGGCTTCCCCTTTTCTCCTGACAAACATTTGATGGAAGACCTGAGAATCAGGAGTTGGTTATTTGCTTCTATTTCTTCTCTGGGGTTTTTTCATATAAACATAGGAGATTATTTTCTAGGAAATAGAGCTGCCATGTAGAGAATATTAGCGTGGGTTTGTTATAAAATGGAGGTGCTTCTTCCAGTTACTGATAGGGCTTCTTTTGGAAAATCCCTTTTGTTGTATTTGACATCAAAACACACAAAATCTGAAAAAAAATCATTCACTTGGAAATGCATACAGGCTTTGATGCTCCTGTGGAACAACCTCTTCAGCCTCTTTATTGTTGCAGCTTTTATTACAGACTTGTAATACCATTTTGTCATGTAACAGCCTTTCTGAAAAGCCAGCAGCAACAATAAGCACTTCCCACTTATCCTTTTAAATATTTAGTACGATCAAGAAGGAACTTAAGAGGTTCAAAGAAGATTGGCAGCTAGGAAGCCCAGTTTCACTTTGGATGTGTAAATGGAGTTTTTCTTCTGAGGAGCACCCTGGAGCCTTTCCCTCAGTGAGTGCCATGAGCAATTTGTTTCTGTATCCAAGTAATCTTGTTCCATGAACCTTTGTAAAACTTTATGTCATTGCCATCTCAGACAAATTTGGATGAAGTTATCCAATGGGTTAAAAAATTATTGATGCCATTCATTAAAAATGAATTATTATACATATTTTAAAAAAATGCTCAGTATTCTCATTTCAGTCTTAGTTCCTCTGGAAAACAGGCCAGAAAACTCTCCCTGGAGCCAGTTCTGGGAAAGTCTTTTACACAGAGATTTCTGTGCTCACATTAGTAATTGCTGTATCAGATACTCTGACTTCAACCGTGTAACTTTAACCTTCCAGGCTCTCTGTGATGTTGGTGCCTGTTCTTTTGCTAGAAAAGCTTGGATAGGGCCTGATAAGAGAAGAAAAATCCACAGAGGGGAGGGAAAAAATACAAACAGATCTCATCAATTGTCCTGACTACTATGTCATTTGAAACTGCATTAATAAATTGGGAGAATTGCCTAATGGCATATTATTAGAGAACATTAAGTTGTGTTCTAGCCCACTACTTAATTAGGAAAATTAAAAATGTAATAATCTGGCAGGGAAATTCTTAGTTATCTCTAGATCTATAAGGCATAGCTACCCCAAGAGCTTCTATAGCTCAGAGGAACTGAGCAGAGCTCACTACCCTGGCAGAGCAAAGAGAGGAGATTCACTGAGTGTCACATCCACCGTGTGTGGTGTGCTGAAAGTGCCTGGGGTTTCTATCATGGCATTCTGGAGAAAGAAATCGAGGTAGTTAAAACTGCTGGAGTTCTGGGTTGAAGATTCCCTTGAAGGCACCCTGTGGAAATGCTCATTTTTGGTGCTTGGTTGTGATGGCAGTGAGGTAGCTGTGGATCTTTGGTAAAATAATCGTTTATGTGACTTTTAATATTTTCTCATTTCTTTTGTTGCTGTTGATAAGGGTGAGAAGCAAAGAAAAAGCAACCCAGAGAGGTGAGAATTTAAATAGTCATTATTTTCCTGTGTACCTCAGAGGGCTTACCAGGCACTTTGCCTTTTTGAAGTGGCTAACCTTCACTTTTGGCAATACTTCTAGGGCAGATAAGAAGGCTCCATCCTCTTCAACCACCTGAAATATTTCCAGGTATCAGAACAAAAACCATCCATAGTGACAAATGAAAGCAAGTGAAACGATGAGTAGCAGTCCTAATGATGATTGTCATCAACAGGAATTAGTTTCTCTTGGGATAGCAGCAAAGGAAAGGCTTCTCAAGGGGAAGGTCTGTAGTTTGTTAGTGTTTTAAGTGGCAATGTGTAAAGCCTAAATCTTAGAGGAGTCACCGTGGTTGAATGTGAGTCTTCACCCACTCATCTCAACAGGACGAAAATGACTGTACTGAAAGAATTAGTGTTTCTTACTGGGAACTTCCTTGAGGTTTTGGTTGCTACTCTTGAAAAAGTGACAGCTGGATGGGGCAGGGCTTGGACTTGTGCCTGGCTGAGGTTTCGGGGTGGTGAAGTGCTCTTTGGGGGCAGCCCAGATGACTCAGGAGCCTGTGCACAGCCAGCCGTGTGCCTTGGGTGACAACCTTGGTTCTCACAACGGGGGCACAGGAACTGACAGCACCAGGACTAGGCATTGAGGCACTTCAGTTTTGTTCTATTTTTACTTTTCGCTTTCGGGGCAGCCCCCCTCCCCCTTCATTCTACATTGTTTTCTCAACTCAGTGGAGTCTCAAAGCCTGTCTCCTGCTTGTCTTGAACAGCTGGAATGTCTCTGGACTGAGTGAACGGGCAAGGAGCATGACTTGGTGGGACCCTGGCAGGGTTTTGGCCTCCAGAAGGAACAATCCATCTGTGTCACCTGCAATGCTGGGAGCCAGGGCTGTTTAACTCCTCCTCAGATGGCTGCCTGCAGCCTGCCTCTGGCACTGTGCCTTCTGCTGCTCCTCCAGGACATCCAGACAAGGCCACAGGTAAGGCAGGGAGCCAGGAGGATCCTGCAGCTCCTCGGAAGCCCGGGGAGCTCTGGGGGCAGCTGGGGCTCCAGAGCCATCCTGCCCTCCAGCTGGGTGTGGGGTGGGTGTCACAGGCAGGGTTTGTGCAGCACAGGGGGATGAAGGCGGAGAGCAGAGCTCTCAGGAGATAAAGGTGTAAAGCAGAGCAGCCAGGAAAGTTTGTCCTCTCTGGGATCTTTACAGGCAGGAGGTGGGATATGAGCTCTGCATCTCGGTGGCACTGCTAGAGCTGCTGCAGCTGCAGGCGCAGCCCAGCTGGGCAGTGAGGAAAGGTGGGGGGCTTTTCTTTCTGCCTGTGTGCTCGGTGACAGGCACACTCCTTGCAGAGCTTGGTTCAGAGGGCTGCTGCCCACTCTGCTGATGCAAGTCAGGAGGGGCAAACTGAAAGGTGTAGAGGCTAAACAATAATAGACCTTCCTTTGTACACCCCCCACCCTCATGAATCCACTACTATTTCTGAATTAAAAATCACTTTAAATAGACGCAGCCCAGCAGCTGCATTCAGCTGATGCTGTAGATGCGCACCAGCTCCCTGTTCTGATAGTATCAGCTCTTGTGGGTTTGCTTCCACCCCCACGCTGCCACTTACCCCCTCCTCCTGTGGATCACATGGCAATGAGCCCTCAGCACCTGGCATAAATCCAGGTGATTTCCCTGACTGATATTTGAAAATACGCATTAAAAAAAATAAAAAGGTCAGGCACAAAGAGACTGCTCAGGTAAAGTCAAGTAGGTGAGCATTTGCACAGGGTGATGGATTGGAAATGAGCCATATTCCCTTACAGTGGAAATAAAAGAATAGATTAGCCTAAGTCACCTGTCTGTACATGGTAATTGAAAAATCCAACACATCACTTGGGCTGACAGATTTTTTTTACAAGATGCTGACTCCAGTTAAACCTTTGAAAATAGCCAAATTCTGTACCCCCTTCACAGATATTTGAAAAAGTTCCTCCTGGTTCTTTTGGTAAGAGTAGGAGTTTGCTCTTGTGTCTTTAGTTGTAAATTCCCCTCCCACTTTGCAAGTTTGCTTTACTTTCCCCAGGTTATCTGTCCTGCCACTGTCTCCCCCCTGAAATGCAGAGGGATAAGTGCTGAAGTCTGTAATTCTTGCTCACCAGAGGAAGGTTTGGGAGGGAATTCTGATAAGCTTGTCCAGTGGGCTGCATGCAGACTGCTTTAGGAGGAAAGCCAATAGAAACAACAACAACAAAAAAGATACTTTTAAACATCACTTTTGGTGGTTTGTTCACAGAATGAATGGGGCAGAGAGAAAATTTGGTTTTCTGATGCTCATTGTCAATATTCAAACTCACTGTAAAATAATCAGTTACCTGGAATAAATAGATAGACATTCCTGGCATAAGCAACTGGCTTTGCACAGTCCTGCATTGCCCCTCTCTTACTTGCTCTTACTGCCAGTGGAGTACAGCTGTTACTGTCTAATGTGAGCAAGTCACTCCTTACTGGTCATATTCTTAAACCATGTTCCATCTTATCTCAGTCCACAGTTTGGATTTTATATTCAGAGAACTCTGAATACTGATAGTGTCTTTACTACCAAGCAAATGAAGCTGCCCAGCTTACTTGAAGCTGTAGATTATCAGCTTTTTCTGTACTGTCAGAACTTGGATAGAAGCTTGAGAGACAGTTAACTGTTTCTGCTGCAGTATTAGTCAGTTCTAGAATAGCCACTGCTGGTAATTTTATTTTTTTTTTAAGAGTAATATGCTTTCTTCCTGACTTACAGCTCATTTGTAGCAAGCTGATTTCTTACTCTGCCTCACAATCATTTTTTCTCTATGAGTTCAAAAAACCCATAAATAAATGAGTCAAACATTGTCCTGACTGAATTGCAGAGTAGCCCACTGAATTCAGCACCACCTTGACAACTGCCATTATTTAAACTGGAAGAGCAAGCATTTTTGTAGAAATAAGGAAAGTGAGAAGAGCTATAAAAAGCCTATTTTCTAAAACAAATTCTCTCAAGCAAGTGATGAAAAACCCAAACCCTTCTCATCTATAAGTTTA
>VWZN01001199.1:421968-436938 GCA_013396955.1 Regulus satrapa | reverse complement strand
AAAAAAAAAAGTTGTTTGCTTGGTGGATCCCTGAAAGCTCTAAAGCAGTGGGCAAGGTGTCACAGAGCACTCCAAGCTGGCGAGGAATTGTCATCGTTCCTTTCACAAGATGTATTCCAGCTCCTGCTAAATCCAAAACCTTTATTTGGAGAGGAAGTCAGAGGGAAGGATAAAGACCTACTGTGCACCACAGCCACATGCCTTACTCCTTGAATGTTAAAGGGGTTTTTATAATACACTTTAACAAACAGAAATCTAAATTCTAGTGACAATGGCAGATGTAATTGGGATAAAAGCTGATATTTCTTCATTGAGCCCTTAGAGAATGCTGGGGGCCAACCTTCCTGCTGAGTTAAGAGCAAACCTTTGCATCACTGTGGTGCTGATACAGGTCACAGTAGGAGTTCAAGAGCTTCAGAATTTGGAGGGAAAAAGATGACGAGAATGGGGGCATGGCCAATGCTGAGCATTGACACGAACATTATTTATCACTGACTGGATCTGTACTAATTTTTACACTCATGAAGCACCTCTGCTGAACAGATGGTGGCTTGCAGCCATTTTGCTTGTGGATTAGCAGCAGTGGGGTATTCAGAGGCTGCTTTCTCAGTCATAGAGATCCTGCTGTGATTTTTAAAGAGGAATTCCTCCCCCAGCAGAGCCAAACCTTGGGTTTGGCTCACTACAGGTGGCTACAGAGCCGTGCTCGTCGCTGGGCACTCGAGAGCAGCATTTGCTGGGGAGCCAAGCACGACCCGTGTGCTGTGGGTGGCTGCAGTGCAGAGCTGCCCTCCCGTGGAAAGGGGGAAATGGGATTGCCTGGATTGCCTGCTCTCTCCCTCCAGTGTCTGCATCGTTTGTTTGGTGGGCAGGCCTGGTTCATGCAGGGATTTATCACCGCACTGCCAGCAGGTCAAATTCCCAATCAGAACGCGCGCTGCTGGAACCAGGAGCAGAATCTAACACTAAACTCCTGATTTTCAGATTCTTGGCAAGGCAACTTTTCAAAAAGCAGTTCTCTCACATTGTTACACATTTTCACAGGCATTATTCCTTTATTTAAACCCCCAAACAATTAAATCAGCTGTAAGTTTATGTGCTGCATAATTAATTTAATAATTCAAGGGTTCCTACTCTTGTTTGAAATTAAACTTCATTTGCAGCCTGAGTTGGTTGCCCAGGAGAACCAGGAAGAAAAAAATAGGTTCCTGTTTTCTGATGGCAATGAAATATTTTTTATGTTTTGTGCATATTAAACAGGAGGACAGGCTGTGAAATGAGTTAAATAGTGAGATTCTGCACAGTGCACAAAGGCAGCAGGTGACAGCGAGTATTATTTCAAAGACCAGTGGGAAATTCATTGGCAGAAAGTGAGATGTAGAGTTTCTGAAATATTTAACTGCTCTACCAGTATCGTGTGGGAAAATCTCTGGGGAATCTGCATATCAATTCTTGACCAAAAAAAATTTGCTGTTCATACCTTCTAGTAAATACTGAAAATGAAATTGAGATAATAACATTTTTAGGGGATTCTTAAGGGAGATGCCAAATTCAAAAAGCAGATTTTTCTCATCAGAACACTTGGAGCACTGTAATTTCCCAGAGCATGTGGGGGCCCAGCCATACAAAAACTAAATCTTATTATGTGCTTCTTGTTACAAGCTGTAGCTGGGTCTCATTTTGTAAGCTAATATCACAACTATTTTATGGTGGTTGTTTTAAATTAAATAAACATTGGTTATGTAGTGATGAAAGGTTATTTCTGAAAACCTTCACTCACAACAGAAGTGGGATCAGTTATGAATAAGGGCTTCATCGTGGGAGTATTTGCAGCACTCTTTTCAATGAAAAATTCTCTTTTTTTGTAGGATTTGTGCCTAAATGATAAGTGAAATAATTTATTGGTTTATAATAGACACTTAGGTTGCTAAATTCAAGCAGTGTGACTGCATAAGTAACAGAAAATTCATGTGCTGCAAACAGGAATGACCTCTGTGGACTACACCAAATCTACAAAGATTTAGATTATGCTGAACATGTTATCACCTCTTACTCCACTGCACACAGACCTGGAGATCTGTTACAGATGTTAAGGGTTTTGTTCCTTTCCCTAAAAAAAAATCCTTAGCAATTAAAAAGCTCCAATTAACATGACGTCCTTTTAGAACAGTAATTTTTATGGGTTTTTTTTTTATTACTTTCTAACTGCTGCAATATTTCTAAGGGAAATGCAGACAATAATTTACTTACTTTCAGGATATTTGGGGTTTTTCCATCCCATCTGCAGCTGCCATTGCTTGAGGCAGGCACTGGGATCTGCTCCAGTACAGAACTGGTTGTTTTCTGATTGTGTCTTTTGTCTCTTTCCCTTTCTAGGCATCATTAACCGCCCCTCATTCCTGTGATACACTGGAGAATTGGTTCTATGACAAAACTTCCCAGAGCTGCTGTTACCGGTGTCCCTCAGGTATGTTCATAATTCAGTCACATTTCTCTGGAGCCCTTCTGATAGAGACAGATCCCTGTGTGCCTGCAGAGCTGTGTTTTGTCCCTGAAGAAAAGGGCAGTTTCATGAATCACTGCCTAATGTGGCTCCAGATGTGGATCTCCTGCTTCTGCATGCAAACCAGATAATGTGGTAGAATTTATATGGAATTTTATCACTTCACTTGACACTGAAGTAGCCAGGTCAAAGAATTAGTTTCAAACTTGCACCTGGGTGTGAATTAGCACAGTGAAATTAGGCTAAATGAGTTTCTTCTCAGAGAGAAAAAAAATAAAATCTAATGAAGGTATGGAAAATCTGACATTATTCTCATTATCACAACAGATCAGAAAGTGTCTCACAGGAGGGAGGGACGGGCCCTTGCCAGAGGACATTAACCTGTGCTAGAAGCTGGGTGTGACTCAGGCACATGAGGTCAGCACCAGCAAAGACCTTGGTGAGACAGGAGTTCTGGAAATGTCTGAAACGGCCCCATTGGCCAAAACCCCCTCAAGTGGGTGGGTATTTTGTGGTACTTCACCACCATCTGTATCTTCTTGCAGAAGTCTTTTTCTTTCGTTGTTCTTAAAGGACATTTCTGACCTGTATTTGTGTTCTGATGATGCAGAGGGCTTTGGGGTTTGATTGCCAGTATTTGCATCCAGTTCCAGCAGGATTCCCACTGGGACATCCTGTGCTGCTGGCCACACCATTAGAGTCCTTCAGGAGCTGTATAATCAGAGCAAGGGATGGAGAAAATGACCCAATTAAAGAAAAAATGAATGGGGATGTGACTTTGACAGTCCCAAGAAAAGTTCTTTTCCTCCTCAGAGCCATACTTTGCCAAATGAGGGGTGTCCTAGTGAGGCTGGGTGGGAAGCAGAGGTCTGATTTACACCAGGCTGAGATGAGCCACCAGGATCCACCCATTCACCTCTGCTGATTCTTCACTGCTACATCCTCATGTGAGCCCTGGACTCCTCCACAGTAAAAGTAATAATAATCCTTTTCTACCTTAATTATCCACTTAATTATTTAAGCAATAACCTGTTCATATCTACTACTAACTCAGCTGCTCACTGTGAAGAAGGAGGAGCTTTTCTAAAAGTCCTTTTAATCTAAGAAAGGAAAGAAGGAAACATGAAACCCTGGGAACTTAGTACTGGCAGGACAGTGGCCCCCATGGAGACTTGGTTGTCTTTTCTGTCAGCAGATGACTTGCCATCTGCCCATTCCACAGCAGCCCATTCCAGCTGTGATTATGTCCTGGTCCTGTACCTTAACACTTGAATGGGAAAGGCAGAAATGTCCTTGAGAAACCAAATGACTAAAAGACTGTGGTAATGTTTCTAACAGGTTAACAAACAGACAAGAACATTTCAGGATGCTTTTCTGCCCATATTGGATAGGTATTTTGTATATTTTGCTTTTTTTTTTCTTCCAGGCTATGTTAAAAAGAAAGCATGTCCTCAGGATCCAGCTGAAGACTGCATGACATGTGGACCTGATCAATATTTGCACAATGCATCCCAAAAGCCACGATGTAATGCCTGTGTGTCATGCTCAAAAGGTTTGCTTTTCCCCACACATACCTCACAGTTACATTTTGTGTACTTTATTTACACTTAATTTGTATTTTATTCATTTAGAATTTCCTCAGCAAAATTATCCACCCTTGGTTACTGAGCTAGACAGCAGAATGTTACCTTGCATGTAATCCATGTTAACTTCCTGTGTGACCCGGGACTACCTAAAAATTCTCCCCTCCAATGCTATCCCAGTCTGGTTTCTGCTTTCTGTCTTATATTACAAGTTATTACCTACAGGCTTCTCTAATTATTCATTACTTAAATTACAATCATATGGCTTTAATCTGAAAGAGGGCAGGTTTAGGTTAGGGAAAAGCCCTTCCCCTGGGAGGGTGGGCAGGCCCTGGCACAGCTGTGGCTGCCCCTGGATCCTTGTTCAAGGACAGGTGGGACAGGGCTTGGGGCAGCCTGGGATGGTGGAAGGTGTCCCTGCCCATGGCAGGGGTGGGCTGAGATCCATGTTAAGCTCATCTTCAACCCAAACCCATCTGTGATCACGAAGAGGGACAACACTTTCTGCTTCCCGTGCCTCAGAGCTGGTGCTGCTCAGCTTTTGGCCCCACTTTACATTTCCCTTGCGAGGCGATGCCTTGACACTGCGTGTGTTCCTTGCCCACAGACCTTGTGGAGAAGCAGCCCTGCTCCTTCAACTCCAGCCGCACGTGCGAATGCCGGCCGGGCCTGTTCTGCCTCACGGCTGTGGAGAACACCTGCACCCGCTGCCAGCACCACTCTGCCTGCCAGCCTGGCTTCGGGGTCAAAATCAGGGGTAGCCACTCCTTACCTGCCCACTTTCCCTTTCCTGCTCCTGGACATAGGCCTGGAGCTGATGCATTTGATTGGGTCAGTCCTCAGTCATTATTTTTATTCAGGCACCTCAACAAACGATGTCACTTGTGAAGAGTGCCCTCCTGGGACTTTCTCTGATCAAAACTCCAGCACAGACATCTGCAAACCCCACACCAAGTAAGTCTATGCTTCTTTAATGGGACTGCCTAATTAATTGAAATTAATAAAAGATGCAATAGGGTATGACACTTCTGGTGCAAAGCATACAAATTCATCTTAGAGGCAAGGGAATAACTTTGAGCTTAAGTGCGGAGGTCAGAAGGTCTCTCTTTGTACCTGTTGCACCATTCTGGGCTGGAGAAACAAGGGAAGGAAGGAATCTCGCTTGCCTAATTTTTAGTTCATTAAGTACAGTGGGATGACACATCTGTGTGAGTAGCAGCTTTGCTTCCAGGCCGAGAATTAATGCCCCAGGGATGAGAAGAAAAATGACTTTTACACCAAAGGCAATAATAGTGGTTGGTATAAAAATGGCCAAGGGCATGTTTGTCCCATGGAAAACACCTGGACCTTGTACCGTGGCAATGAACCTGTTCTTTTTCATTCCCAGCTGTGCCAAGCTGAACAAAGTAACGCTAAGGAAAGGAAATGCCACACACGATCAAGTTTGCCTGGACCAGTTGCCCACTTACCTCACCCCAAGCACTTTGTCCGTGAGATTCAGCAATGAAACGAATAACTCTGGCCTGAAGATGTTTAAGGAGAACCTGGTGACCTCTGCTAGTGGTGACCTTCTAAGGGTCCCAACAACTGAAAATCCCAGTTCAACTCCTGAGGACAAAGCTCAGGCTGGCACTTCTCCCACCTCAGCCAAGGGGGAGATGACAACAGGAGGTAACAAAGACACAACATTCACTCCCTCTAGCACTTTTTATTTGGAAGTATCTTAGGTAAACACAATTTTTATGTGGGAACTTCCTGCAAATCTCCTCTGACTTAGAAATCCCCCTTAGAATCCCCTCTGACTCTGACGTGGAAATGATGTCTGTGGTCCTATGTTCCAACACATGGATCTACTCAGGGTTTCCCCTCTGCCTTTTCTCAGCCTGCCCTGTGCCCTCTCTCCGTAGGTGTTGTGCTTTGGGCAGTGCTTCTCTCTGTGACAGTGCTTCTTGGGAGCATGCTGATATTTTGGAAGTGGAGGGTTTGCAAGAAGCGGATCCTCATCCTCAGAAGAAAGCGTGAGTTTTTCAGGCTGTAACGTGGTGTGCCAAACTGCAGATGGGAAAGTCAAATACAGGGATATTTGTGAAGGTCATCGGGGAAGAGAATGTTCTCCACGGTCAGATAAGGGTTTTAGACAAGCTGCTCATGCAGGATGTTGAAGGACAGGAAAGATGGAAGCGGGTGGGAATCTGTGGAGGGAAGTGGGCGGGTGACCTACAAGTGGGGAAAGGGTAGCTAGCTGTTTCTCCTCTCAGCATAGACACTAGTATTAAATGATACCTGAAGGGTTTGTGTGAGTAGTTTGTGGTTCTGGGAACAGGGCTGGGCTTTGAACATGAGAGGAAGGGTGATTTTTACTGACAGTGACTCCCCACAGCTTTGCCTAGAGTTACATGTGGGGTGTGCCTGCAAAACCACATTCCCTCATTTATAGAAAGCAGGATGTGCACATTGTAGGCTGCTTGTACGTCTGTGGGTGTGGTGAAGCTGTTGGAGCCTTCAGGCTCCATGGTGTGTGACTAACTGAAAGGTTTCTTTTATCAGCACATCTGCATTCGGTCATCGCACACAAATACGTGCTCAAATCTCAAGGTGAGTGACTGATGGGCCAGCAGTGTCACCCTTCTGTCTGAAGAATAAGTGGATAGCTTAATGGGAGATTTTGTTTTGTGGAATTTTAATTTAAAAAGTGCAAGTTCCTCATGTCACTGTATGTCCCTGCTGCCATGCAAGAGGCCAGTCCTGTTCCTCCTGAGTCGGCAGGGCTCAGGCTGGATGTGACCAGGTGCCACCAGATGGCACTTTGATCCCATGGCAGCTGAAGGGGTGGGTGATGTGCCAGTGCTGAAAAATGCCCGTGTTCAGAGAAAAAACCTGTCCAGATCCCATAAAGTGCAAACATTTTACCCATTAGCTGATCCCCTCTCAGCAATTTCACTGCCAGTGACAGATCCATTCTCAGTTGTGTCAGGTTCTAATCACCACACAGCAGAGCTTTTTATATTCATTCATTCAGGAATACAATTGAAAACCTCTCGTGTTCAGCTTAATTTTCTCAAAATTGAATTTTTTTCTCCCTCGCTTGCCTTGCACAGTAGAAACTATTGCTGTGTAGCATCACAGAGCTGATGCTCTGAAAATAAAGGTGACTGCACATCAGTGTGAAATTAGACAGTAGGTCTGAGCCCACTGACCTTCATGGTGCTACAGAATGTTGTACACTCCCTCCTTCTCTCCTCTCTTCTTTGCCCAGTGTTCCCTGGCATCGTGAATGGAACTGTGCATAAAATCCCACCCCCTTAATAATCATCTGACCTTATGATAACCGACCTAACTTGTTCAACCAGTAGAAAGTTATTAACTTTTTAAAAACCTTTTTTTTTCTTTTAATAAGCTTTTCATGTTTAATAAGCTTATCTGGACAGTTTCATTAGTTCATTTTTTCGTAAGATGAACATCAGTGGTGGATGTGGGGACAGTGATGCAAAAGGGGACAGCAGGATCTCAGTCTTGGCAGCAACCTGCTGCTGGTTCACCTCAGGAGTGTCATTTCACGAGTTTTAAGAAACCCACCATGTATGTGGGGTGAGCAGTGGAGTGGTTTAGGAAGCACATTGCTAGGTGATCTTTTCAGAGCATGTATTAACATTCTGGTGATTGTATCAGGTTTCTTCTGATCATGTTTTTACTTTCCATTCCAGGTCCGGATCTCGTCAACAAATGGGCAGTAAGTGTGAACAATATTCCAAAACAGATCACTTTGCATGACAAGGTAAATGTTATTTTCAAATGTCCTGTCCAAAAAGTGCCAGCCTTTTAGTTTGGACTTCTCTCTACAATATTGTAATCGTTTAGGTGGGATGTGCTAGGATTCATGTCTTGGGCTGAGGTTAATGTGGTGTTAAATAATGCGATGCTGCCAGTGTTGCTTGTGAGGGGATTTGGTGTTAAAGCATTCGTGGTGCATTCCAGGGGACAGGATCTGGAATCACAGGATGAACATGCCTTTCTTCCTTCTGGGAGAACCTTGTGTGTCAGTCCCATTTTATCTTACTGCTCCAGTCACCCCGATGGGATTTGTGCTTTTCTTCTCTCTGCCTCCCCTTCCCCCTGCAGGATTTGGCGTGGCTGTGACGTGGGTACACAGTGGCTTTGCTTTGTCATTCCCTCAGGACAAGCTCCTGGTGTTTCAGTACAGTTTGCAGATGAACAGGACAAACATCAGCCAGTATGGCAACAGCAGAAAGCAGTTCCTCAGCTGCTGAAATGGTCACAGCTCTGTTTGATTTGCCCTCTGTCAGTGAAATTACAGCCACTTGCATTCTCTGGGTCTTCTCAGTTTATTAGGCTTGTTATTTTCAAATGCCAAGATCTGCTAAACTGTTAATTCTGTTTTGTTTTCAAATGAGTTTGCTTTTAAATGTTGTGCATCTGCACACACACAAGGTACTGCTTTTCCCAGTCACTCTGGTTGCAATCAGCTGTCAATTTCGGTGAGTAATTGTTAATTCCTGAATTGTGAGGAGCTTCAATTCATGCCTCTATATAATGTCAGACATGAGCAAAGATTATAAAGTGCACATTTCAAAATCTCTTTTTTTCTTTCCTAACCTTGTGGAAAAAGAAGAAGATCAGAACCACCAGAAAATTGTGATGCAGAACCTTTAGCCTGTCTCAGATTTCTGTTCCTCTTTTAAAGAGCTGCTTATAATTAATTCTTCATGTGTTAAGTAGTCTGAGCTTATTTCTTCTACCTGACGTTCTGCTGAGGCAATTACATTTTGAAGTTAAATCAGTTTGGGCTCTGGCTTGTTCTGTTCTTCCATAGGAGCATGATAGGTCTTTGCACAGTCTAAGAGGCAGCTAAATCATATTTTCTTCAGTGGAAATGAGATACATTCCTGAAAATATCACCAGAAATCTGCGAATCCAGCTTAGAAACACTATTTTGAAATAGGGTCTAAAGTGATGCAGGAGCCTAGTTTGAAGTTCCCATATCTGCCAGGAACTTTGGAACATTTCACCCCTGTGCCAGTGGTGCTGGGAAGTACATTCTGTTACCCTGACTGCCCCAGGAGCATTCTGTGGATTTATTGCAATGTCCAAAGGCTTTTTACACTCACCTCACTTCTGCTCTCCTGTTTGTATTGGCAGAAGATCATCCTGACCACTGACACTGGGCTAGAAGAGGAGGAGTTAATTGGCAGAACCCTTCCTTTGGAAACCAACAATAACTTGGTGTCCAGCACAGAAAAAGCACAGAGTCCTCATCGGGGTGTGGCTGATGTGACACCAAGCACTGGGAATGCCTCAGACTGCCCTGTGGATTCTCGAGTCAGGGACCACACAAATAATAGAATTGGTGAGTCTTGCTTTGGTTTTGGTTTGTTGTTTTTTTGGTTTTTTTTAAACTTTTGTCATCTTCTTTTTTCAGATTTTCAAACATGGCACATACTGTCATTCCAAGATTACTGGTAAACTTCAAAGTGTCCAAATCTCCTAACAAAGATTGTGGTGAATCTCCAGATCTTTGACACAGAAATACCTATTCATTTGAATATAACGCTTGCCTTTTTTCATGTTTGTCTCAGTCACTATGAATTTGACAGAAAATTCCCTCCTTCCTCCTTTTCATTCTAGAAGATGTCAATTTTACAGCAGAAAATTGAATATGACAGCTGAAAGATGATGCTGTAATACTGAATGAGAATTGTACTTAGCTATCATTTTCCTCTCTGCTTTCATAATAATGGCTTGAAATGTGTCTCCCAAATGTTCCCAGAAAGTCTTTGACCATGGCACAGGGTGGGAGATAAAGTCAGGCAAGGAGCTTATTCACAGGGGGAGAATTGTTACATGAGACATTCTGGCAGTGCTTCCAAACCCAGTTTTGAGATTACTTGAAGGTTTTTATATTTTCATATAACAAAAACTGACTTTTCCTTACTACAAACCCTTTCAGTTTTTACTGTGAGTGATGGATTGGGATGAATATGGTGATTTGAGATACTATATGCAAATATCTCTGAGCAATTAACCTACAGTGTCTGATATGTAGTATCCTTCTGAATTAAGTGCAGTGATGCAAGCCTTTGAAAAGGTTTTATTTACCTTTCTTTGAAGGAGTAAGACAACAAGTTGGACCCAAGATTCATAAAATTTTGTTGTTTATTCTCAGCTAGGAAGAAACTAATTTCCTTGTGGGTCCTAAGACCCCAAAACTTCTGTACAGTGATGATCTTTACCCAAAAGTTTATTTTACATGACGTTGTTTCTTGAAACAGCAGGAGCATAAACCTTGGATTCTTCATATCTAGATCCCAATTAGTTGCTTCTTCAAACAGATTCTTGTGAATATCTTCTGCCTTTTCCTCTTTGTCTTTCTCCTATAGTCCCACCTCTAGCTCAGTGGCTTAATCCCGTGGAAGCTCAATCTACTTGATCTGAAACGCCCTAATAAAAATGCTGCATGAAGCAGAGCCATCTCTGGGGCAGCAGGGGCTGTTCTCCATGCTCAGCACTCCCTTTTTTCCTTCCTCAGAAAAACTCTACATCATGAAGGCCGACACTGTTATCGTGGGCTCTGTTTCAGAAGTGCCCAGTGGCAAGAACTGTGCTGCTAGAGGATGTGAAAGCAACCTCGATGCCCAGGAAAGCTTGGAAGAGGAACTGGGAATGCATTACCCAGAGCAGGAAACAGAGTCTTTTCCAGGGAATGAGGTCCTGGTTCCTGTGGAAGAGGAGGGAAAGGAATTTCACCACCCCACCACTGCCACTGAGAAGTGACAACCCACAGAGATGGTGTGGGAAGATACAGAACCATCCAATGTGACACTAAGGCTGTGACAAGGGAGGAAAATACACTGTGCCTTAGATTATTGGGAAACTCCTGGAAAAACCACTGAAACACATTCAAACAAGGAGAGCTAGAACCTCTTTCACCTAACAAATGGCAGGATCATCCAAACTGTTGGCCTTCAGAGCTGACATCTACTATTTCTATGTGTCCCTGTCTCCCAGTATCATACTGAAAACAAATTTGAATCAAAGCTGCATGATTTCGAGGACAGCTGGGTGTCAGCTGAAGTTTCACAGCTTGTTTTCTTGGTGGGAAGGAATGGATTGAAATCTATGGTTCCTTCTATTAGCTGTGAGAATTCTGACCAGGATTCTGAATAAGCTTGAGACTCAGCCGTGTTTCCTATGCTGTTTCTACTCCAATACTTCCGATTTTGTCATACGTTTTCCAACATCTGGGATTTTCTCAAGACTTCAAATTTCGATTGAAAATTATAATAATTTCAGTTTTCCCTAGCAAAAACATAACTCTCAAGTTTGTGGACTTCATGTATCTTGAGGAATTAGGATGAAAAGGTGCCACACAGGCTCTGAAAACAGCAGGCAAATACAACTAATTGAAGTCCACTGTACTTTAGACCATCCTTTCTAGCTTTTGAAGTCCAATTCATATTTTTTTGACTACATTCAATCATTAGTAAGTGTACAAAACAGCCTCTTCTAACCGAAGCCAAACTGGCTCAACATTTGGCTATTGGATGAACTACGGGTTAAGCCCAATGTGGAGCCTATAAAAAGAGAAATTAAGAAAAGAAACTATTTCTCTACTGAAAAAGAGGCACAACAGTCATTTCCTATAACACTGTTAATATCTACTTGTTTTAGAATTGTTCATAATCATCACGGTGGCGCTGATTTGCATATCCTTTAAAAACAAACCTGCTTGGTGGCCAACTGGCACACATTGTGCTATTTTAAAATCTTTTGTTCTGCTTGTTCAATAACTGTAAATGCAATAGTGCTGACTATACTTTTGCACAGGACAGTGGAAAATGAGCAATGTGACAAAGTGTGCCTTAATAATCAAAAAAAAGAACCACAAGACCCATTACTTGTTTTGCAGTTTTCTTCTGATCAGAGCACTGTAATAACAGTGGTGCAGCTGCAGAACTTCTGTCTTAGAGCACACACAGGAAACACAGGGGCATAAAAACTCCTTCTTGGGCCAGGCTGGGGTTTGAGCCCAACCTCTGGCAGCTGCACTTGAAGGAAGACCATAACTGCTGCTTGCATTCATCATAGTTCTGCAGTTACAGCTGGCATTGGATGAAGGATGTCGGAGTTTGACTCAGCCTTTATTATTCTCTCATATCACCATTAGTTTTTTGTCTTTTGAATTTTCAAGTACAATCTGCCTCCATAAATACCCATGGCAAAAGATTACGGATATCATGTACTGTGTAAAGGACTTTTAGCACTTTTAAACTTGCCTCTTTATTTCTGTGAATGTCACTAGCTCTTGTCTTACAGAAGTGAGTTGCTTTTTATTTTTTCTTTTTCAACCAAGTTGCTTTTGTGATTGATTGTATCTCAGCTTTGATTGAATGAAGCCTCCAAGATGCGTTCCCATCTTTTCATATTACTCGTGTAAGTTTAATGCTCCATTGTCTTGGTCACTTTAGTTGACCTTTTCCACATCTACTTTAACTTCACTACATACATAATTTTAGAGATCAATTTGTGAATCCACAAACTGAATAACCACATTTACCTGGCTGTGATTGCTCGGGGCTGTTCTGCAATGACTGTAATTGTGTATTTCCACTCTGTATATGAATTAATCTTTTTTGTATTAATTAATCTTTTTTACTGGAACAGCTTTCTAAAAGAACCATACACATTGCAACCTGCTGGATGTGTTATAGTTAGTTGGTTTAATAATGCTGGTAATCTCTGAATTAAAAATTACATGGATTTTAAACCATGGCCACGTTTTTCCTGTTTGATATGTGAAGTGTTGAAAACGTTGAAGCGTTGAAAATTTCGGTGCCTACATCCGTCTCAGAAGAAATATTTTTTGCAAGAAAGCCATTTGAAGCTTACGGAGCTTTTAGTGGATTAGAGTTTTTCTCCGGAGCAGGGCTGAATTTATGGTAAAGTCTGTCAGACCCCGGCTGCGTTTGACACACGAGTGACTGCTGAGCTGATCATGAATATCGGAACGCTGCGGAGGTAACTTTGTACCGTGGGGCTGAGGAGCCGGACTTCAATGATCCAGCGATGACTGAAGCGTGCTGTGAGCGGGGCTGAGGGGAGCCTGCNTGAGCGGGGCCGGGCGGGGCCGGGGCCGCTGCAAAGCGGGAGCGCCGCGGGGGAAGCGCGGGCGGGCATCGCCTCACGATGGCCTGGGGGGTGCGCGGCGAGCGGGCAGCCCCTCACTGCTCGGGGAGCGCTCCACCCGTCACCTGTCCGCCCTTGTCACCTGTCCGCCCTTGTCTCCTGCCCCTTGTCACCTGTCTGTCCTTTGTCGCCTCTCTGTCCCTTGTCGCCTGTCCGTCCCTTGTCACCTCAGTGTCTCCGGGCTTGCGCTAGAATCGCCCTGATCTCTGCACCTCTTAAAACTTCAAAGCTCAGCCTTTGTCTGTGTTGTCGTTACTACTTCTTGTCTTCCCAAAGGAAGGACTCGTTTTTCCAGGATTTCCACGGGGAATGGGCTGATTTTGCAGGCTTATTTGAATGCTTGTAAAAACCGTGGTGAGCGTCCCGGCAAATGCAGAGTGTCAGCCCGTACCTCTATTACACTGCTTACACATGAAGAGCATGCTGTGCTCCGTTAGTTCCTTAAAACTCTTCCCCTTACATTTATTGTTTGATTCATTAATTTTAATTTCCAGCGGAGACGGGATGTGCTGCAGCTGTTCCTGCTCCCGACTGCCCGATCCATACCCAGCTGTTCTGCTCTTTGGCGGTGAGGGCTTGTGACAGCCCAAGAGCTCGACTCGGTGTCTGCTCTACTGACAGCACCTTCCTGCCCGATTTTAACATGTCCGCGATTGTGAAGGGAAATATGGCAATGTTGCTGAGATGTCCAGGTCACTGTTCTCATGGAATATTTACATTATTATTTAATCATAGGAATTTAGGCTGGATAAGACAAAGGTTCAGTGATATCGGGTGAGGACATACAGAATGTAGAACCTGGAATTGCACAATGGTCTTTTAAGGAGTACTATAGTGAGCTGATAATATAATAATTATTTGAACTGTTTCTCACTAATTTTTAATCCAGCTCTGGCTTTCAGGTGAGAGTGTTTTGAACCTGATTTACTGGACANATGTCCAGGTCACTGTTCTCATGGGATATTTACGTTATTTACGTGTTTATTTAATCATAGGAATTTAGGCTGGATAAGACAAAGGTTCAGTGATATCGGGTGAGGACATACAGAATGTAGAACCTGGAATTGCACAATGGTCTTTTAAGGAGTACTATAGTGAGCTGATAATATAATAATTATTTGAACTGTTTCTCACTAATTTTTAATCCAGCTCTGGCTTTCAGGTGAGAGTGTTTTGAACCTGATTTACTGGACACCTTGCAGTGGACAGGATAAAGCAGATAGAGAAGGGAGAGTCTCACAATAGTAGCAGAACTTAGCAGCAGAATTTAAGTTTGTCATGCTTTGTGCTGAACAAGGGGCTTTGGTTCAAAAAGAATTAGCTCTCCTATCACTCCAGATATCACTGAAACACAATGATGGAAATAATGACAGAATCTTTCAGTATAAGTTTTTGCACTGTGGCAAAATAAGGAAAAGCCTATATGTAAAGTTAGAAAAACAAATACAGTAGTTTCAGAAAAACCACATCTGCCACAGAGCTGGAAAAAACCATGCCTGTTATATAAATTTTTAACTGTGATCTGTTAAAGAAAACTTGCTTTATTTTTGAGGGAGACAAACTGGCAAAGCAATAGTTTTTGAGTGACACTACTTCTGGCATTTTTTATCATTTATCTGGAAGTCTCTGAAAGTTCCCAGCCTCAGACCCTGTGTTAAACACAGGAACTGAACATTATTTTTG
>VWZN01001199.1:407493-420375 GCA_013396955.1 Regulus satrapa | reverse complement strand
TCACTAATTTTTAATCCAGCTCTGGCTTTCAGGTGAGAGTGTTTTGAACCTGATTTACTGGACACCTTGCAGTGGACAGGATAAAGCAGATAGAGAAGGGAGAGTCTCACAATAGTAGCAGAACTTAGCAGCAGAATTTAAGTTTGTCGTGCTTTGTGCTGAACAAGGGGCTTTGGTTCAAAAGGAATTAGCTCTCCTATCATTCTAAATATCACTGAAACACAATGATGGAAATAATGACAGAAACTTTCAGTATAAGTTTTTGCACTGTGGCAAAATAAGGAAAAGCCTATATGTAAAGTTAGAAAAACAAATACAGTAGTTTCAGAAAAACCACATCTGCCACAGAGCTGGAAAAAACCATGCCTGTTATATAAATTTTTAACTGTGATCTGTTAAAGAAAACTTGCTTTATTTTTGAGGGAGACAAACTGGCAAAGCAATAGTTTTTGAGTGACACTACTTCTGGCATTTTTTATCATTTATCTGGAAGTCTCTGAAAGTTCCCAGCCTCAGACCCTGTGTTAAACACGGGAACTGAACATTATTTTTGCCATTTTGAACAATTGAGTCACCAGAGTTATCAGAAATAGCCTGAAGTTTTCACAAGAAAGAGCTGGTGAAATGTATGTGCTTTTCCAAGTACAGATATAATGAAATATACCTTGTCTTCCTACAAACTTGGACTTCCATAATTTCAGTGTGTTGTGAACAGCTTCCATATCCTGTACATTCCTGGGCTTTCTCATTTTGGGAAGATGTTCTCATATTTTGGTGGTGAGTGACAATGAGGCAGAACTCCTGCCAGTAAGCAGAGACACTTTTCTCAGGGAGTGGGGATGTCTGTAAACTGGAAATCTGTTGGTGTGGCTGTCCTGCTTTACAGAACTGCAATATAGGATGGGAGAATAATTCATATAATGGACTTTAATCTTTGAGAGGGATGTGCAGCACAGCAGCTTTGAAAGAAACTTGATAGTTTGAGTAAAATTGGTACAGCCTGATTTGGGAGATGCTGTTTTCTGGTAACTAAAATTCAAGAGATTTTTTTTTTTTTTAATGAGAAGTTTAAATATTTTAGACAGGATTCTGTTTTTTCCTGCCTTCAGTAAGTCTGGTAGCTCAGCAGATAGTTTCTCTGTAACTCAAGTTCTTTTCATAAAAACAGATTTTACAACAGAGTCCTCAGTGACTTCATTGTGGTTTCCCATGCATGCAGAACATTGTACACAGATGTAATTGCTCTTCCTACTCCTCTGATTGACAGCCTAAGTTTGAAGGCAAATATATGAAAAGGTGATCAATAAAAATGTAGACATGTGAGTTAGGATTAAAATGTATGCTTTAATATCTTTGTTTAAATGGCCTTGAGTGAAAATGAATGTTACATGAATGGATTTATATAGTTTAATCCATTATATAAATATGATTTATTTTTATTATTGAAGATACTTATATTTAATGACACATTAAAGTCATGTCAGTTGGTGTGGAGATTGCTGTTAGCCCTCTACTCTCCAGGGACAAATTAGGTCACCTGTATCTCTGTAGTGCAAACAGGAAAATGATCCAAACAATGCAGGAATTCCAGAGAGTCTGGAGTCACTGACTTTGTGTATGTAACTCCTTACTTATTGCTTAATGCAGAGGCATTGCAAAAATCTCCCTAGTGAGTTATGACGTCAAAGGCAAGCATAGTTTACCCATTTCTATGCCAAAATGTATTGCTTAATGTGATGTGCATAGAGCTAGATTAAATTTCATGTTTAAGAATGTTTGTGCCTCTACTGATAGACAGATGAGGCATTTTGTATCTTCTTTTACCTGTTGAATTAAATGAAGTCTTCCAAAGTCTTAATTTTGTCCATAGATATTTCTTTTAAAATCAGCTGCCAATAGACACTGAGAAGCTCTGAGGCTGTAATGCGAAATGTGCAGCACCAGCTTAGTTTCCCTTCACACAATCTGCTTGTAGAACACTGAATCCTGTAAAATCAGGATAAGGACTCGTGAGAGATACAAACACTAGCAAAATGCAACGATTGTGACATAGAATCTGGCCTCTGCTCATCAGTCTTTCAGCCCCAAGTAGCCAACGGCTCTGGATGCCGGACAGAAATTTTACATGGCCCAACTGGGACTTTAGGATTGGTGACATTGCTAGAAAATTGGGTGTTGTAGCAAAGACATCCAGAAGAGTTTGAAAACTAGCAAAAGGCCTACTACACTTCCTCTGACAGACCCGACAGCTTTGATTGAACTGTTTATGTTGAGAGTAGCTACTAAATGAATGGAATCCTTGCAGGGCACGCCAGGCTGAGCAGGTGTGCGTGGCTGTGGGTGTGTAAATTGTATCTAAGCCAGTCACAGCTCCCTTTTAGTGTCCCATAATGTTCTTGGAGGACATTTGGGAAGAAATTGTCAATTGTAAGCCACTGAGAGCCAGAGCTCATCAGATAAAATTTCAGGGAGATTGAAAGAGAGATCCTTCCAAGCACAACTTCAGAGAAACAGGTGTGAACCCAGCAGCCAACAGGTTTTCCTGTGTCAGCAGCTCCCAGGGCAGGATTGACAACAGACAGGGAAGAGCATGAGAAAATAATTTAATTAATTTTTTTTTTTGCCCGGAAGCCTCACTGGCAGGGTAATTTGTGATGTGGTTTATTGTATTTCTCCTTTTTTTTCCCACGTGTTTTCTCTTGCAGAAGTTTCTTAAAGTTTTGTTTTGAAAAGGCTCTCCACTGCTTGTTTTAATGAAGTTGATCATAGTGGCTCCAAAAACAGGATGACAACACTTGATCTTTCTTCTTTTAATAAAAAAAGTAACCCTAATGAAAAATACTTTTGATGAGAACAGAGCTCTTTTCTCCATCATCAAATTTTAGTGTCTGCTCAAGTTTGCAAACAGGATGATTTATCATTGTCCATCCTATGAGATCTAAAGTCAAGAAGACTTTTCTCTGCCTTCCCATTCTCAGAAAAGGGTTTTTTTGACACTGACTGTTGAGTGGGTTGACAAAATCCTGTTTCTGATCACAGCTAAATAAGAGGTAGAATATTTCAATGAGCTGCATATGAAAATGCTGAGGGTGGGAAACATTAATCTCCTTTGTCAGTAATGTGAAGACACAATAGATTTTCAATGTATTTTTCAGTAAGGCGGAAGGATATTTTCATTACCGGCCTCCCAAGAGCTTGTTCCTGTTTTGATTTCTCATTTTGGTAATAATTCCTCTAAATGTGTGTAGATTATGCGTGGAACAATCTCTTCAGACTGCAGAAAGCTGAGCAGTGTCACATCCTTTTTAAACAGTGCCTTTTTGGTCTAGCAGGAAACTCCAATGCTTGTCCTACCTAAGGGGAGCCTTCTTTAAGTGAGTGTATTTTTCCTTTTGAAAATATTAAGTCATCAAGTAATTTGACATTTGTTCATTGAAGTCATTGAGCTGTGCTGACCCGTGTGAGCTGAAATTGGGCAATTTCAGCTTAATTGAGCCCTGTATTTCGTGATTGCCTCTAATGCATTTAACCTGCATATTTGTCTGCGCCTTCTGCAAAGGTGCTGCTTCTCAGAACTGCAATTTTTGGAGATGTCATTTTCAAAACATCAAGGCCTTTCTTGCTCAGGAAGGAATCACAGATTATCTGTAAAGACAGAAGTCTTTTTTTCCTTTTCTTTGGAAAGACTGACTGAAGTTTTTGAGCCACTTTGCATTAAATGTTTCTCCCACAAACCCACAGGTAGGAATTCAGGTTTCTCTGGTGTTTTATCCGACGTTGTTTGAGCCATGGCAGCTGAGGATGAGGCACTCAGCCCTTTGCTTTGGGGGATGCAGAAGTGACCAGGTGTGATCCCATAGTCCCACTGCACTCTTTTGAACCTAAAACCTGGGGAAATGACTTTGTTCGTGGTGGTGGATCTTTGGAAAGCAAAGGAGCCTCAGAACAGTTCCATGATCTGTTCCTTGCCCTGCAGCCTCTTGGCATCTGCTGTGTTCTGTTTCATTGGGGCTGCCTCGGAAAGGAAGGTGCTTGTAATTGCACTGCACTTTAGGTATTTGTCTCTTTTGAGTCTCTAACTCAGGTTCAGAATGGACTTGTGACTCATGACTTCCCCTTGATTTCTCCTAGGAATATTCATTACCTTACACGCCCCAGTTTGCACAATGCCACGATCCCAGCACTGAATTCTATGATGAAGAACTTAATAAATGCTGCAGCCAGTGCCCTCCAGATAGGTTATAATTCCAACTATTACTTCACACAGCCAAATTCACTCAATTTTCAGATGATCATAGTGTATTTTGATTACTTACACATGTAACATGCATCAGATTTTTGCTGTTGTAATGCATTCTTCCTCAAAGACAACAAAACACCATGATTGCAAAAAACCTGCAAAAGAGACACACTGTCCAGCAGAACTGGAATTCTACAAAGTTAACCTGGCTGGGGCTTATCAGGAGGTAGGTTCTGAGCTTGTGTAAGCACAGCTCTGCATGAGGTTTTCATTAAAATAATTAATTTTAGTCAACATTGGAGGGGAAGTAACGGCTCAATAAGGAAATTACAAAAATTAGGCAACACAGACCCAAGCCCACTAACAAAAATATGTATTGTAAAACAGGGCATGAAGTAAAGCTTAGTTTCTCTCCTATGATATGTCACTTACCTAAGGGGCTTTCCACTGGATAGCCACTGCTCATTAAGGGAGTTTTTGTTGTCTTTTACTGTAAATCAGACCCAGCAGAGCACAGCCAGACTGGGGACAGCACTGCAGCACTGTCTGAGCTGTAATGTTAGCGACTTCTAGTTAGCCAAAGTCATTGTGTATTGTTGCAACTATATTATTATATTAGATACAGCAAAAATCCTGTTGGTTTTTTTTTCCTCATTACATGCTGAGAAAGAAAATTAGTCTCCATAAATGCTGAGTGTCTGTCACATCCACAAGTTTAAACAGGAAATGAGTATTTACTGAAACAGCTGCAGTTTCTTGAATTAACTGAAATTATCTAGATAGATCTGTCAAACTTCCTTTGTTCATGACAGATGAAAGATGATAATTCATAGGTAAAACTTTTCTCTTGTGTTACGTAGTGTTCAGTACTAAATCAGCCAAAATTAGCAGGATGTAGGATACAGAATGTAAAACTTCAATTCAGTACAGGGAAAAACCAAGTCTTTGGAAATAATTCATTTGGCTCACCTCCAAGGCCTCTCCTTTTCAAAAACAGATTCTCCAAGCAGCTCTAAAATTTTTTCAGTATTATTCCTGCTTTCTGAGTACTTTTCCCAGGATATTTTTGTAAAGGATACGAGACATTGACTTTTATCTTCTTTCTCTTTTCATATCAAAAGGGGATGGCAACACGAGGTTTTTCTCCTTTCTCCAAAATGAATATGCTCATATTTACATGTTCCCACCGCAGTACCAAACTGTTGGTGGTGAGGAGCTTTGGAGAAGCTAGCTTTGATAACTTTTGACTTTGTCTGGAATGCCAGTAGTTTCAGAAACTCCCTGCTTGGCTCTGTTAGGACTGGAGAGGTGAGGCAGAGTGGGCTCATGTCCCTTTCACACTGACAAGAAAAAAGGGTCAAACATGGGTGGACGTTCCCTACAGAGACATGCAGTCCTCTACATCAGCACTTGCTGAAGGTATATAATATATATAATGTCAGTGAAGGCATTCTACAGCTCACAATGAGATTTAATTCCTAGTGATCTTTTCTGGTGAGATGCTTTCTCAATTTTGGTTCGGGTTATTTTTCTTTCAACAGGTCAGTACAGGACGAGGAGCTGCAGTCACAGCGTGGACATCAAGTGCAGCCTCTGCCTGCTCACCACCCTGCAGGAAAGGTAGGCTTAGATTGGTCAAGGGGCTTCCTCAAAGACTGGGCTTAGTTTAACCTTGGCTTTCTTCCTAAGGAAAACAGGAGATTTTGTCGATCACTTGTATACTCCTCATGCTTTTGGAATGCGGAAGATTTAGGGATAGGGATCAAGGAAAAGTCTCGCAGGGAGCCCTGGCCCTTTTTCTTGTTCATTCCTAAAAATAAGACACCGATCTTCTATTATTAAAAACAATGGCACTACATCACTAAAATATTCCAAATGCCATGGGTAGAATAAGTTCCTGCTTATAACATCCCATCAAGAGACCTTAAGACCCGACTTGGACATGGGTAAATGCATAATTACCTTTCCAGCATCCTGTCATTTCTCATTTTGTCTGCTGAACAGACAACAGCAAACAAGGCTTGTGATATTCCTCTCTTAATTTTATTTATTTTGTAAAGCAGCAGTCAGTGAGAGCACACAGGTTCTGCTCACTGAAGCAGCTTAAGCAGTACATAAGGTAGAACATTGTACCTGTACTTTGGGGTAACAGATCACCTGCATTAATTAACTCTGTCACGCTGCTCTCCACCATTTCTAATGCAAATTGGTGTAAAACACTATATCCTTGATTCACTGAGAAATAAGTTTTAAGGACACAGTCTAAGTTGAAGTCTTTGGTCTCATCTAAATAGACAATCTTACAAAGCTGGTTAATTGGAGCATACAACACGTTTGGTTTATGGTGCTATTCAAGGCCAAAACTTGTATGTGAACATCACCTCATGTTCACTTGAAACATTGCAGGCTGTGATTTTAAATGTTGCCAATGACATCTTGCTTTATTTTTGTTTTAAAACCAGGGCTTGTACAGAATCAAACGTGCACGAGGTCCCTGAACAAGATCTGTAGCTGCCCACCCCACAAGTACTGTGTTTCCAGGCTAGACGGGTACTGCGAAATGTGACGAGTACATAAAAAATGTGGCAAAGGTTTCCGGGTTTCCAGAAGAGGTAATTTGATTTGGAACACTTACTCTGGCCTAATTCCCTACAGTCATGCATTCTTTTTAGGGTTTATTTTTACATTCTTAGCAAGCAGGCACTAACCAGAGTAGCAATATTCTCCAGAGGTATATCCAAAGGGACAACATGTTGCAATTTCTTACTGTCATATATCATAAAGTTCCTAATCCAATTTAATCTTCATTTTGTTCTACTGTGTGATTTATTCTGTACAAGTGACTGGGATCCAAGACCACTTAATCATTCCTTAAATCCATGAAACAGGGCTTCAGGTGGAATTTTGGGTATAGTAAATAATGATGACTATGCTGTCCTGCAGAATTGATGTGATTTTATTAGTTGATGGAATCCACCACCCTGATATTACATCTATCTGAAAATGGTAAATAATTTTCAAATATTCAAAACACTGAATTTTTTTTTAAAATTAAGAATCATTTGAGAATGCCAAACTTAATCATTTGAGGCATCAAACTTAATGGTAATCTTCTCTTTGGGTTGGGTGCTTCAAGTGAATATCTTCTGTGACAGTTACAGGCTGTATTTTTGCACTGTTTCTGTACCACTGCCAGGAGCTCTCGCAGACCCTGATTATTGGTTTTTCATACTAGATAAGTAACTGAAGTTTTCTTCTTTGTTTAAAGGGACAGACAGCACAGACACAGAATGTAAACCTTGTCCTCCTGGCACGTTTTCCTCTGAGGAGTCCCACACCACCAGCTGTACACCCCATACCGTGTGAGCCAGTGTTCTGTCCAAAGCAGCCTTAACCATGCAGGGTTTTCTGACTTTCCTAACTTCTCTTTTTGTCTCTTGCAGTTGTAGCTCAGTGGCTGTTCCTGGGAACAGCAGGAATGACACAGTTTGCAGTGACTCAGGAACAGCCACAGTTCTGCCTCACACCATTTTGAACCTACTTCTGACCCAAAGCTCAGCTTCCCACAAGCCTGAAATAATAACTTGACCTGTCATGTTAAACTCTGTACCTGACCTGTCCCACATTGCTGGTGAGCTTTAACTCGTTTAAAGTCATTTTTGTCTGCCCAGGAACCAAGTTTATATTTAGTTCTCAGTGTCTTTCCAATGCCAGTCACCTGTTCTCAAACAGAACCTCAGAAGAGCTCAGTTAATTCAGTGTGACACTGCTTGCAGTGAGCTGCATTTTTACCTGTGCATCTGCACTACCCCAGGGCATTCTATGGTAATATTTCTAAAAAACCCCCAAACCAGAGTATGAAAGGCACTTCCTGAGAATTGCTGCTATAGCTGCTAGAAAAGGTCATACCTTAGATTCTGGGCTGAGGAAAACCTGGCCTGCTAAGCAGTGTTTGGAGTCTCCTGTCAGCCTGACCTGAGACAGCGGGTCCTGACAGTGCTGCCAGGTGTGGGTGTGTTCCCCCCTGCTCACAGCCCATCCAGTGGGAAGATGTTTAGGAGCATTTTGAGTTACTTGGCCTCACATGTGACAAACTCTTGCTTACCCGGAGAAATATCTTTTGTGGCCAAGGTCAAAAGTCTGTCCTCACTTTTCAGGAGAGGATAATTCAATTTTATGAAGTGGTGGTGACTGAAACGAGACCTTGGTATCTGACAATTGAGGCATCAAATGTCAATGTCAGACATACATAATACTGGTCAATTTAGCTTTTGATGCCAGGGACAAAAACTACAAAACGACCTTTTTCTAATTTGATCCTTTGTTAGATCAACCTGCTAAATAATTGCTTATTTTTATTTATTTTCAGGAGCAGTGGCAGGACCATTATTATTGATCCTGATAATTGCTATTTTGGGGTATTGCTTAGTCTCAAAAAAAGAGGTAAGATTCATGAAGTGTAAACAAGCAAATCTGCAGAAAATCAGGAATTGTTACTTATTTCCCATTAACCTGAGCCTGGTGGTTGACTGAAATAGTGTCTTAGAAGATGCTGGCTTTCTTTAAATCTTTAAATCTGTCTGGTTTCCCAGATTTTACTTAATTGTCTGAACACACAACAGCCTTGGAGCTGGGCAACTGTGCAACAGTTGTGCTTCTGCTGAAGCTTGTTAAATATTCTGTACTTCATCATTTAAATATTATCCAATTTCAGGTGTTATAATTAAACAGACAGGACTGTGGTTTATTGTCATCACTACCTTTTCTCACTGACACTATGCAAGAAAATTTATGAATTAATGCAAAAGCTTCTCTTTCCTTCCTGGCTAAATTTAAGTCACAAAATTAATACAATACAGCTTTCAGTGCTTTCAAACTGTGTGTAATAAATGATCATTTGGAGTTTTTTCCAGGAGCAGGGGATCACTCCAGCCTAGTTTGGGGTGCAGCTGTTGCAAATGGGACAGGTTTGGGTGCTAATAAACTGTCCTTGCTCTCTGGCAGCCCTTGTGTACTCTGCACCAGCTACACAAGCAGATTTGGTGAGTGTCCTCTCTTCCAATCTCTTTCATTTATTTAAAACTTATACAGAAATAATAAACTCTTACCTCATTAAAAGTAGAAGAAAACTGCACAGCAAAAAGAAAACTGGAGTGAGAACAGGGTGGTTTGGTCCCAAGCCAGGGTGTAAGATGCACCTTATTATATCCCACATAATGTCCCACCCTCGCTTTATGTGAGGATAAAAACAGCAGTAAAACCCAGGTGGGGTTTGGAAAATCAAATCTGACAGCCTTTGGTGCCTAAGTCATCAGAGGAGTGCTGTGGGTGCCTTCAGGAGATGGGTTCATTTTGTTGAACCCCTAATGAGCTGTTATGAATTTTACTTGCCCTCATCGCTGTGCAAGTGAAAATAATTATGGAATGGACCTTAAAGTTCCTCTAGTTCCAGTCATCAGTGGTTTCTGTAGCTGCCAAAATACTGACCAGTTCTTTGCTAGTGGGTTGTTTGTTTTTTTAAAAGATTAACATTCTGCATTTCTCTGCAAATGTTCCAGCCTTTTTCCCATCCAGAAAAACAGTGTGACAAAAAAGTGAGAGACAGAGAATTGCAGAACTCCAGGAGTTCTGAACAAGAGCAGGAGCATCTCTTGGAAACTTCTGGCTCTAGCAATAGCATCCTGAATAATCCAACTGGATCTGCAAGCATCAGTGTCATAAGTAAAAATAAGGATGTAAAGAAAAGCGCAGGAGGATTTCAGCAGCAAAATTCACCTCCACAAGGTTCTAAATTCCAGAGTGAAGACAGACACAGCCCTGCAAGTTCAGGTAGAAATGATTCTGCATGATCCAGAGCCTCCTGAAATTCGATTATCAGTTATGAGTCTTTTTAGCAGAAGTTGAAATGGCAGAATAGAACATCTGAGTCCTGTTCAGAACAGAGAAAATTTAGTAACTTTGGAGAAGTGATTGTTTTGAGTTGCCATCCTGAGACAGTAAAGAGAGTTTTCTCAGTGGAGAAACAGGTATTGAGGGGCTAGGGGATCAGGTGGTTGGCATTTACCTGTGAGGGGGAGTGGAAGCCAAAGGGAGCAGTAACAAAAGAACATTGTCAAAGGCATCTCACATGACAACAGGTGGGCAAGGAGTTGTTTGCAGTCCAGGTCTCTGCATTAACTTTTGTAGCGTTTTTATTTCTGGGGTGATACATGGGTTTTATGGTATCAAAATGTTACAGAAGCAACTCAGCCAGCTTGACTAAATTAAGTGAAGCAAAAAGATATTTAATGCCTATTTTAACTGTAAGTCAAAGAGCTGGATAGAGACTCCAGCTGTCCAGTTGTGGTTTCATTCTTGGTGTTGTGTGTTTATCTGACAGAACATTCTGGTAGCGGAGGAACGCAGGTGAATGTGATGTGCATTGTTCAATTCTGCAGCTCTCAGGGCCCCGAGCAGAGCAGGGACTGGGGACACACTCCCTGTGATTCCCCAGCAGGGGAAGGAACCCACCTTTCTAAAGAGGAAAATGCTTTGAGAAACGGAACTGAAATTCACATCGCAGTGGAAAACGAGGACAATTTACTTCAAGACTTACTTGCAGAAGAAAAGAAAGTTCCTCTGGGTATTCAAGATGCTGGGATGAAAAGCAGTTAAAGAAAATTACAGATCACATGCTGACTGACTGATAGAATCAATCGAACAACCTCTTGTCTTATGAAACAAACATTATGGCAAATGGAGCTTTCTTACAGAGTTTTGAAATTTCAGATGAATGTAGGCACTGATGCTTTTGAGGTTTATAGTGTCTGCTGACACTTTGCAGTTTAAAAGAAAAAGCATTCAAACTTTAAAAAATTGAATGGTCAACTCCTCCTTTTCTTCTGTGATATCCCTAGAGGACCTTTATGAGATTTGAAACGGAATTTTTTTGAACTTTATGCCATTTTCTCCTGAGACTTCTTGTGATGATGATTTTTATTGAAGGTCTGCCACACGTGTCAAGAACATGGCTGTGACCAGCACTTGTAAGAGACTGGAGTTAAATTATCATTCTTTCAATGCTCAGGAACCCTCCATTTGATTTGAATTTTAAAGCTATTGCATTTAGTTTCCTATCCCATATCTTGGTTGTCATAATCAGACTCCTGGATATTTGTTTTACTATTGCAGTTTCTTTTTTCTCATTATCTGACCCAATTTCTCAAGTACGTATAGCTATCAGGAAGTGAAATCTTCTACACAAGCTTTTTTAACATCTAAAATTGCCACCATTATGTCTAAACCCCAGATTTTAATGCCTGTGTGTATTTGATTTTGTTTTAGAAGTGAAAACCCAGCCTGAACTGTTGTTGTCTTGGAGTAAGAAGTGTTGACACCCCAAGAGTTTGTCACCTTTGTATCCTGGCTGATGTAACATTTCCCCAATTGATCCTGACCTCATTTTGAGGTAAACCATAAATCCAAAACATTTCCCTGTGTTCAGTGAGCAGTAGAGCCGATCCCTGTGATTATCTTGGCCAGACAGCTCACTGCCCTCAGGTGGCAGAGCATCATCTGTAATAAACGGAATTTACTCAAACCTCAGAACCTGAAAATCCTGTTCTCCTTCGCTGCTTGATGATGCTGGAGCTCCATCCCTCTCTTACAGAAAATTAGCAGAGATCCTCCTTGAATGAAGTGGTTTGGAAGCCACTATTTAGGAACTCACTTCCCATAATTATATTTTAGATCTGTGACTTAACTGTCAATTGTGGTTGCTGTGTTCAACCGGAATCTGCAACCCAGAGTGTGAATCCCATGGCAGTGAAGTCATGCAGGGACACACAACTCCTGTCTTATGCCATAAAAACCCTGCTGGACAACGTGATCACTGCACTCCCCACTGAGCTGTCCTCATCTAGCTCAAGGCAGACATGGAGGTTATTTCTGAGGCCTGAAATGCAAAAGGACCTTTTGGAATAACATTTATTCTATTGCTACAAAAGAGTATTCGGATTCTGAAAATACAAATTTTAAGTTTTCACAGATGCATGATATTATATAAGCTGTTACTGTTTCTGGAACTGAGAACTGATGGACAGGTTTGTTGTTCTGCTATGAAGAAACTTTGCAAATGTGTATTAAACTTACACTTTAAGGTAAATTTCAGGAGAGACTTGGAAAATGGACAGACACTGCTACAGAACTGTCGGAACCTAATTGTTGACAGCACTTTGAACCTCTTGCACTGTAATATTTCTGTCAGCCAATTTTTTCTCCATTGGCTCCTGCTATTTGGGCCATATTGAAGTAGCAAAGGGACATTTTTGAAGTTTAAAAACATTTTTAAAATGAAGACCCTGTTACCATAGTTAATTTACTGAGTTTTCAAATTAAGGAGCGGTCACAGAGGGAAAATCCAAGTTTTATGCTGATGTCAGAAAAATGAGCTTGCATCTGCTTATAAAAAGTAAAAAAACCCACACAAACCCAAAAAACAAAACAAACAAAATCCCCCCAAACCCCAGATGAGAAACACCTCTTTTTACAAACACACGCATCTTCAAGTTTCCTTCTTTATTAAACAAAACGCCGATTTCCAGCGCGGCTATCTCAGTGCGCAGCTCCCCTATCGCAGCTCGCCAGGCGCGCGGGAGGCTCTT
>VWZN01001199.1:297730-406974 GCA_013396955.1 Regulus satrapa | reverse complement strand
GCTGCCCGCGGCTCCCGCGGGGTCCCCGCCGCTCCGCCGGGCAAGGTGACCTTTCGCTTTCTCCGAGCCCGCGGGTCCGTGCCGCCGCTGCCCGGCGTCCCCGGCGCTGCCCCGGGGGCTCCTTCCCTCCCGGGCGGCTTTGGGGCGCCGGAGGAGCCCCGGCGCTGCGGGCCTGCAGTGCCTCCCCTGCGGGAAGCGCATCCTCCCCTCGCCGAGGGGAGCCACGGCCTGCTCGGGTCTGCTCCTCGCCCTGGCGCTTCTCGTGCTCCGTGTTAAAGAAATTGAAACGCTGTCACAGGAAAAAACAAGAACAACAAAAAAAAACCCGCCTTGTTTTCCCCCCCCCAGGGCTGCAGTGCACTACAGAGTTAAAAATGTAAAAGCCCTAAAAGGTTTGAAAGATTCCCATATGGTGAGCTGTGTCCCAAGAGTTTAGCTTGAGGATGTGCTGTACTTCACTGAGAGTTCTCAGGGTGACTTCAGGCACAGTTCATGCACCAGAGGCTTTCAGGTGCTGATCTCTGCTCTGCTTAAATGCTTCTTCAAGGTCTTTCCTTTGCTTTGCTTCCAAGCACCTGTAGATTTCTTTTTTTCTAAATTGGCTTTGGGGTTTTTTTAATGGCAGTGTAACGAAGGTGACTGTTTATGCTTTTGTTTGAGCTTGAGTTTCTTGTCACTTTTATTAGAATGAAAGTCTATAATATAAGCTGGTGGCTCAAGAGCATGAATGTTTAGTCTGTTATGTGGAATAATAGTATTGTCTTTGAAAATTATTGAGGAATTGTACAAAGGCAAAACTGTTAAAACAGTTTTTGTGAAGTCATGTGGAATCAAACTTGCCTCTGCTGTTTTCTGTTTCATTCTTCAGGACAGTTCAATTTCACTTTCAGCTTTTAGGAAAAGCCTTTCTTTGCTTGCTTAATTCTGTTTTTTAAATTAATAAGTGTGACTCTTGAAGCTGTCATTTCTTTCTATTGCCAGCTGTAAATAAAGGATGTATCTTGCTTTTCTGCTTTGTAGAATTCAGTGGTTTAGGCAGGTATATGGGATCAGGAGAGTTTTTTAAACACAAAATTGTTACTTTTATTCCATTCTAATGGAATCCAGAAATGGCCTGCATGCTTTTTCCCTTACTGTACCCGGCTCCACCCCGCCCTTGCAGGAGCTATGAGTAATTTTGCAATTCAGTGGTTAAAAAGTTGAACGGGCACTTTGGGATTTTAGTGGCCTGGTTACCACAGAAGTTGGAACAGAAGTGGCTGGAGGAGAGCGAAGGGAAATGCTCAGGAGTGTGACCAGTGGTGCTTCTCTAATGCAGCTTTTCCCCCCTTCACTGCAATTGTCACTGCTGCCACTTTGAAAACTTGTTGCAGTAACTGTTGATGAGCTATTTTTGGGGCTTGTATCTGGTTACTTCCCACACACAGGCTCTCCCAAAAAGGGGTTTGAGTAGGGTGAGTTGCTTCACAGATGTCGTGTAAGAATTCTACAAAAATACAGTAGGCTTCAGGCTGTTATTTCTGACCAGGCTGCCGAACCCAGCGGGGTGAAAATACTGGAGGCAGAGCTCAAGGAGGCCAGTGAAAACTTGAGAGCAACATGGAATTTTGTCCTTACCTTTTCTGGAGGAGGATTGTAGATCCCCCTTGTTGATTATTGCAAAAAATGCAGTGTTTGGTTAGAAAAAGGATGGAAAGATGAACTTTATGTGCAAATGGGAGTGGTGTGTGATCACCAGATCTTTCTGTGAAGCTGATTTGACACTTAAAGGGCATAAGATAAAGATTTTTTAAGATAGAAATAAACCTTAGTGCTTTTACTCTTCTTTAGATAGATCGCAGTACAAATTGAAGTGACAGTGATGTCAGCTCTGCTGAGAGTGTATATTTCAGACAATAATTTTCTTGATTTTTTTTTTCTTTCAGACTGAAACTAATTATGGAAGAGAAATCCAGAAAATGACAGAAAAGCATTAGTTTTCCTCTTCTAGGACAGTCATGTTGGAAGGATTGGTAGCCTGGGTCCTCAACACCTACTTGGGCAAATATGTCAATAACCTGAACACAGACCAGCTTTCAGTGGCACTTCTAAAGGGTGAGGGAGCCTTTGTGGTATTTTTTGTACTGTTTTCATATTGTGATTTAGAAAAGTGGGGCTTTTTTTGGTAATAACTGGAAGATGGAATAGAAATAATCACTTAATATCGTGTTTAATGTCTATATCAACCCTTTAAATACAGAGTTTGGTGATAGAACTTTACAATGAACAATAAATGATCTTATGTTCTTTGTTGCCCTTTATCAACGCTCTTCAGCCAATTTACATAAAATGTTCAGAAGTATGCTTAGCTATCTCAGGAAGCTGAATTTATGTTCTTTTTGCTTGATACTGTTCAGTAGCTTTCCTATCGAGGGACTGTGGTAGGAGGTGTCCTGCAGCCTCTCACCTTTAGGTGCTCATAGTTACTCCCCTGTAATCTGGTTTGTGTCACACTGCATCCACGAGTTTTGTACTTTGTACAGAGTCCTGAAATCAGTGCTTTCTGTTCACCCTTTGCTGCTTTATTTGCTGCTTCTGCTGAGAATGTTTTGCAATACTCCAAGGCTTTTCTCTGTGTGCTTTTCACAATACTAAGAGAATAAGTATCTCTTTTGAAAAGCAATGGGGAGAGGTTTTATTTCTGGCTACAACAAAGTTCAGATCTAAAACCCCAGAGAAGATTGCTTCTGGATGACCTCATGAAATAGTTTGAGGAAATGACATAGGAAAATTTACCAGTGTATGAAGTGTATTAAGTAACCGTTGTGATCATAACACAACCTGAAGTGGTAGGTTGGCTGTTCTCATTAAATCCCATTTAATTTAAAAGAAAACAACATTGCCAGTTGGTTTAGGCTTACAGTGCAAAGTTGCCTTTCTTTAACATAGTTTTGTTTAGCAGATTTGTCTTTTTCTTCCACTCTGTATAGGTGCTGTTGAATTGGAAAACTTGCCACTAAAAAAAGATGCCTTAAAGGAGCTGGAATTGCCATTTGAAGTAAAGGCAGGTTTGTATTTTGCTTGTGTGTGCAGGACAGATACTTTCTAAACGGGAAATATTGCATGTTTTAGAGGACCTGTGAGTCAGAGGCTTGAACAGCTGAGGTAGCCTGATTTTTAGGTTGTTTCTGATTTAGCTTGTTTATTTCTTACACCACTTTTTCCTTGAGGATTTTCCAGGTTGATAAAGTAAGTTTTCCACAGGAATCTGATAGTGCGTCTGTTCTGTTTATTCAGGTTTCATTGGCAAAATAACACTACAGATCCCTTTTTATCGTCCACATGTGGATCCATGGGTAATATCTGTCTCAAAACTGCACTTAATTGGCGCTCCAGAAAAAAGAGAGGAGTTTGATGAGGAAAGGGAAAAGCTGCAAGAAAGAGAACACAAGAAAGCCCTTCTGCTGGCACTTGAAGAAAAATGGAAGGTGAGTCACACTTGTGTTTCAAGTGAAGAAACCTTTGTGGTGGATGGCTTGTATTTAAATCTCCTAACAAGAGAGAGAACAAATACACAGGAAATGGAGTTAGAATTTGATTTATATGTGCTGACATAGTCCAGTTTCTCTCCTACCACCCCTCACCGTTACATCCCATGTATGTCCGAAATACATAAATATCTTAAATTAACTTGTTCAGGTTTTTTTTCTCCCTGTTAACAGCGATTTCAGTGTAACAAAGTATATTGTCTGCTCACCAGCTGTTACAGTGGTTTGTAATGCTTATCTGTGTTTCCACTTTCAGAAAGAACAACAACAGAAAGGGGAGTCTTACTGGTACTCAGTTACTGCATCTGTAGTCACGAGAATTGTAGAAAACATCGAAGTAAGTCTTTGCTTTTGAGTGGTTGGCAGTCACACATTTGCCTTTAAAAATGGAGAATAATTGTGGGATAGCAAAAAAATTACAGCGTGTTGTGAAAGTGCCTCATTTCTGGGGAGAAGGGCAGGGGCTGATAGGATCTGAGGAGGAGGTAGAACCAGGGAGTACAAAAAGAGAAATGAGGACTAGCGTTTCTATTGGGTTAAATATCTAGTAGAAATTTATTGGAAAATTGCAGAAATTAAATATTAAATTGCTCCAGCATTAATGAAAACTACTACTGTTTGCTATGATGATGTACACAGTATATCTCTAGTATTGGTTTTTTTTCTGTCCAGTTAAAAATCCAGGATGTGCATTTGAGGTTTGAAGATGGTGTCACAAATCCCTCGCAGCCGTTTGCATTTGGCATCTGCATCAAAAATGTCTCAATGCAAAATGCAGTGTTTGAACCAGTAAGTGCAGCGTGTGTGTACAAGGGCAGCTCAGGTGGGATGCTGTGTTTTATGGGTGCTAGCAAATACTCCAAAAAACAAACAAAAAAAAAGACATTTAAAAAATCTTTTGGTTGTTGTAATAAATTGACTCTGAGCATTTTGTGACTTTTATTGGTAGAACTAAAAACTGCATGGCACGTGGTGTGTGATCTTGATTTTACTCATCTTCTTCTACTCCAGGTGGAGAAGCTGATGCGGAAAAAACAGATGGATGTTGCTGATTTCAGTATTTATTGGGATACCAGTTGCACTTTACTGGGTGACCTGCCTCCTGGTCAGCTACAGGTACTTGAGAGATGTTTTGCATATGAAGGAGAGGTTGTTGTTAGTCTTCTCTTGTGCTGCAGATCTGATTGATGTAGAATTTATTGGATCTGGTCTTTGAAAAGCAACAGAAATCTATGGTTTCATGCTTTACTGATAGGACACGTATGCAACCCACAAGGCTGTGCTGTGAAATAGCTTGTTTTACTTTTGAAGAGAGAATGTGTTAAAGAAATTTTTTCCAGTGGACTGGCCTGCTAACAAAGTACATTCCAGTACACAAAACCAGTGCATCCTAATGCCTGTTGTACACTCGCTTCTTAGAGAGTAATTTGCTTGTAACCCCCAGGAAGCAATGGACAGAAGTATGGAAAGTCGTGATCATAATTACATCATGGAGCCCGTCTGCACTTCTGCTCTTCTCAAGAGAAATTGTTCCAAGGAGCCTTTAAGATCCCGGCATAGTCCACGGCTGGAATGTGACATTCAGCTCGAGACGATACCCCTGAAGCTTTCCCAGGTAAATACCAACCATTCACCTGCCAGTAACTGGAACAGATACCATAAAACTTGTGCCAGTGTTTGTGACAGCTTAAATGCTGTTATTGTAGCATAAAATTAATACCCTCTGAAAGATTTCGTTTTAGAGTCAGCTCAAAGAGATGTATTGACAAAGTTGTTTTAAACTCCAGCATTCCAAATCACTTATTTATTTTACTGAAACTGATTACTGCAAAAAGAATTAAATTTTTAAGTTTGTTTATTGTAGTAATAGGAAGGGTGCATGTTGGGGGGGGTTGGTCTGTACAATGTGCAATAGCAGCTGATGTTATGTTGATAACCTGACATGGAGGATTTCATTCTGTGTATTTGTAAATGAAGCCATAAATGGAATGTCATGCATGCCCTACTAGTGGCTGGGAGAAGATATGTCACACTGGGGAACAAAATTGTGAATTATGATTGACTTTCATCTTAATTCTGTGCCACGTGCAAGCATTGATGCCAGTAAACCAAACGTGTGCTTGGGTTTTTGGCTGGGTTTTTCCCTCTCCTCTTTTCCTGGGAAAACACTCCAGTATCACCTCACTGATCTGTGTGTTGTTCCATTAAAAGATGCAGTACCAACAGATCATGGGATTTTTAAAGGAACTGGCTAGAAAGGAACGACAGCTTAAATTCAGGAAGTGGAAACCAAAGGTTACAGTAACAGAGAAGTAAGTACATCTCCATATGTGGTTCTGTCAGCTATATTAGAAAATGTAGAATGAGAGAAATACAAAAACGTACATAATAATCATATGTTAGAAATTCAGTTTTTGTGTTTTGTCCCCTTACCTCAGAAATCAGTTTTAAATATTCAGATCTAATTGAAGCATTAAACTATCCCTACCCAAGGCTTTCAATGCAGCCTGTGTAACTCTGAATGTTGCTGTCTGTGCCTGATATGTGTCATCTGGACTGAATCCCAGCGGGGTGCTGGGCCCTGGGGAGCCCTGTCCTGCCCACTCTGTGACATCTGGGCTGGCCCCAGCGCTGCTGCCTTCCTGGCCGCCGGCCCACTGCTTCTCCCCGAGTCTCCTGCACCTTTCACCAGCTGGACGTGCACTTGCCTTCGGTTTTTTTTTAATGAAATCCTGCTAACGCAGTCCTTGAAAATGGTTTCAGCTGCCGGGAGTGGTGGATCTTTGCCCTGAATGCGAATCTTTCAGAGATCAGGGAGCAGAGGCAGCGTTGCACCTGGGCCTTCGCGCTGCGGCGCGCCCGCGACGCCGTCTCCTACACCGACTTGTACTACAGCAAGCTGAAGGGGGAACCACTGTCTGCTGCAGACCAGGTATTTAGGCTTGAGTTTCTTCTACAGCGTGCTTTTGGTCTGTTTCTCAGGTTTAAAACGTGGACAAGTTAAGGAACATCTTTAGTTGTACTGCAGGCCGTTTTCACTGAGCTGACTGTCTGCTGACCACAGCTGAGATTTTAATGGTGACACCTGGGCTTGTGGGAGGTGTGTGAGCTGCAGGGTTTTTGTTTTGCACTGCAAAAAGCTGTCTGGTTTTTGAGCTGTAACTAGTGTTCACCAAAAATAGCATTAACTGCTATAGGATGCCTGTGACAGTTGGCAGCATGCTTTCTTAACTCATGTTCTCTGTAGATCCAAAAGGTATTTAAATACTAGAAATGTGTCTACCCATATGCTTGGCTAGATAATTGGGAAGAAATTGTGGCTACTTGACAGTGTGTTTATGGTCTTTTGGGGAATTTTTTGGGGTTCTTTATTTGTTTTGTTTTTCTAAGTTTATTTGAGGATGAAGAATTTAGTGTCCCTGATAATGAACCTGCGACCTACTTCAGAAAGAAAAACCCATGAACTATAATTAGCTGCTTTTTATCTTTAGATATATTTGGCCTTTTTCTTCAAATCAGTTCAGGGCACCACGTACCACACTTGTATTAATTAAAGGTGCAGTTCTATTGATATTTTTAAGTTGTGTGTAATTCTTACTTTTATTATTTGAATATGACTGTAGCAATAGGTCAGTGTACAGAAAATCTTTCTAGTACCTGGCAAAGCCAGGTCTCACAGACCTTGTATTGTGTCCAGCAGAGCTGTGAAATGTAATAAGGGTAATGGCAGTGGACTAGAAAAATGTCTTTTGCTTTGTTGTTTCATGATAGATTTTTTTAGACTTGGGTGAATCATCAGTTCCCTCAAACAACTTCTTAATCAGTGCAAAGAAGATGACATGTCTGAGTAACTGACTATGAATACTACATTGTCCTAATTTACCTAGTTCACTTCCTCCACCTTCTTTACTCAAGACAGAAGCTTTTTTTGCTCCTGGCTAAGCAAGGCATTCTGTTAAATCAATTTATTTTCCCTGGTTTAATTTTTGTGCTTCAAATCTTGCTTCTTATTTGTAATAGGATGCTATAGTTGTGAATTTTTTTACAGTGCTAAAATAGTGTGTTTTACAATGCAAATAAGCTTTTTTTATAATTTGGGGGAATGTTACAATTGCTTACATGATTTTCATTAATTTTCATGTGCTGAGGCACTTGGATATGATCATTAATGCCATCTTAGTTTTTTCTACAAGTCCCTTACTCAGTACAGAGATACTTGACATGTTTGTGAACAAGATTCTGTACTCCTTTAATGCAGGTATTTACCTTTTTTGTCTTTCCAGGCAGAAATGCATCGTATTGAGGATGAGCAGACCTATGAAGAGTTGAAGGTTCTGTATGAGATAGTTCATAATAAATTTCATGACTTAGCTGAGGTGAGAATATTCTCCATACAGGGTAATATTTTGAATCTTTAAGTGATTATCTGAGCTGTTGTTCTGCTGGAGAACCTCAGCAGATATTTTCATATTTTCATAAAGTCTGGCATTAATGCTAAAATTGCAGAAATGCTCATTTCCTGCAGTTTTTACTGTTGTGTCACTTGCACAGTGAAATCTTCTGTCTTGCCACATGTTGATCTTCCCCGGCAGGATCCTTGCCAGAATTCCTAGGTCAGGTACTCTCCATCTTAAAAGCAGAGAGTGGAAATGAAGGCCTGTAATGAATATTTTCCCAAAATAAACACATGGCAGGAGTGAGCCTCGTGGACATAGCTCGGGGAACACTCTTCATTAAATATGGACTAATCTCCATAACAACACAACATAATCTCTTGCAAATGCAAATGTTAGAATGTAGAGCTGTGCTTTACAGTGTCAAATGACTTCTTTTGTTTAGTGTTTCTAGACTGAGATTTAAACAGTGACACACGGCTTCATATATGCATAATCACGTGCATATTTTTATAGTCATATGAATATGCAGCAGTTAAGTGATGTTTGTTACTTCTTTGCTGCTGCTCTCCTCTAGGCTGAGTATTGATTGAGAATGTCACTGCTGAGTAAATAGGAGTGGTGTTCTCGTGGTGTTTTTTGTACACTGGTGGTACTCTTTCACCCAGCAGCAGTAACCTGTGTCTCGGATGTTCACACAGAGTGTTAAAGAGCCCTTGCCTGATTCCCTTGGAGGTTCCCCTGCAGCAGAAGCTGCCCATGGCAGCAGCTCTGGCATGCTGCAGTACCTGCAGTCCTGGTTTCCTGGCTGGGGAGGTTGGTATGGATATGCTCAGCAGACATACGAAGGCGAACCTTTCGAAGGGCTGCTGCCAGACCCCAAGGAGCAGTGGAATCCAGAAGACATACTGGGTATGGAAGCACAGGGTTTGATACCTGCTCCAGGTGGGCAGGAAGAGCTCTGTACTGGGAAAGGATTCTCTGCTAGCTGGTGTACCCAGGCAGCAAAGCTTGCCCAAAGCTGAGCTTGGGCACTGTGTTGGTACCTGGGTATTTCCAAAGCCATGCAGGGAATAGAATTGCTACTGCTGTTACTGTGATTTATGGCAAAGAGCTTTGGAATTTCTTCTGCTCAAGCGTGTGTGTGTGGGTCTTGGGACTGGGTGTAACTGGGTTTTTGGGGTCTTTGTAAATTCAGGCTTACATTACCTTGATTGAAATAGAAGAATTCTATGGAATATTCATTTTTTTTTAAGGAAAAATGTATCTCTGCTCTATTTTTTGTTTCTATTTCTCCCCCTGAGAGCTGGAGAAATCTTTATTTTTGTATTCATAGGAACTTTTCTTGTTCTTCAGTAAGTTAATTCTCAAGTTCTCCAGTTAAGTCTTAAATTCTCCAGAAACTTAATTTATTTAAGCTGTTGGTTTTGGTTTTCATTAGGTACGGATGAATTTTTTGATCCTGCTGCGGATGCTTCCAGCATGAATACCTTTACCAAGAGAGATCATGTTTTTGCTAAATTAAATCTGCAGCTGCAGGGTGGCTCTTTCACTCTGTTGCATAAGAAGAAAAAGGTATTGCGTGCTGAAGAGACTGCTTTTATGCAGCTGGAGTTTTCAGGTATTAAGCCCATTTCTGTTCTTTCTTAAAAAAGATGAGAGCTGCCTTGCAATCATTGTATCATATAACAAATTTCCATGTTAATTTTTTTAGTAGAAGTAAATATATATAAAGACTTCAAAAATGTTTGTTTGTTGGACAGTGTTTTTTGTTTGTAAAATTTAAATAAAATATATGTTGTACAGAAGATAAAAAATAATTTTACGTATTTATATTCCAGGTGTAAAGATCTTGGCCGAATCCCTTCCTCGCAGAAAGTCTTCCCTTCTCAAAGTTCAGCTTGGTGGCCTTTTCCTGAGGGATTTGGCAACAGAAGGGACCATATTTCCTGTTCTTGTGTTTCCAAATCCTGTAGGTGAAAAAAACCCCCATAAGTTACTATGTGGGATGCATAATTGTGTGTGAAAATAGTCATACTCCAAAACTCCAAAACAGTTCTTATCCCAGGAAGGGAAAACTAAAGTCTTGAGGAAAGGTTTCCACCTGTTGAATTTACTTTTCCCCTCTCTTTCCAAATATAATTTGTAGAACTCTTTTATTTTTTACTCTGTATGCTTGTGACTTGAACCTTTCAGTTATATGTGTTGAGAAGAAGATAATTTGTGGAACAGTATTTGATTTTTGGAACAATCAGCATTGCTGCCTAATCAGTGATTGTTCTTTTCCATAAAGCTCTGTGTCCCAAGTAATGGTTCTGTTTCACCTGTATACTGGTACAACAAATGCAGAAATAAATTGTAGAAAACATTTCAAAGTTCTCTTCTGAGTGAACAAAATTTGAACGTGAAGCCGTGAGGATTTCCCACGTGTTTTGTACATTGTACTGACTGCAATTTGTACTTGCAACTTGCAGCTTGTGTCATATTGCTTTCTTTTGTTTGATCAGGTCAGGGAAAAAGTGCATATAATAATCTCAGACTGTACATGTAGTTCAGCAGAAAAGACTTGTATGCTTATTATCAGGTGGCTTGGTTGATTTTATCTAAACAATCTTTTTCTTTTAAATTCTTATTAGCAAAAAGAGGTTGGCTGCATGTCTTCCTTTGGACTCCAAAGTTTGTCCTCAGAAATGACTAATCAGAACACTGGTAAAGATTTCATTTTATGTTTGATGAGTGAGATAATTCCTACAAACCAGAAATTTCAAACCTAAGTGCCTAGAGTTTGAATGAATGCAAATGCTTTTTGCAAATGGTAAAGATAAAATCATAGAAGCTTTGTTCAACATGTGTGGGTGCATGCAGGTTGACTTCAAAGAAAAGAAGAAATTATATATTTCAAGACAATAAGAGTTGCACTTACTCTTTGTTTTGTTTTAAAAAGAAATTGATAGGAGTTTGATTAGAGCCCAAATCATACAATGGTTTTGTATATTTATAAACTTGTTGAATTCTGTTGAATATAGAAGTTGATCATGCTACTTCCTTTTTTGTTACTGAAGGATTCTTAGATACTTGCACTTTCCCAGTAGTACCAGTTAAAAATTAGTTATTAAATTCTTTGGGAGTTGCTTTTTACTTTTGTCTTGTTTGTTTGTGTTTTTTTACAGTTGCTCTTTGTAAATAATTTTTTATTCAGTTGCAGATCCTGATGCCCCAGTGTTTGAGATGCTTTATGAAAGAAATCCAATTCACAGCACTTTTGAGAGGCGCCTGGAAGTCAGTACCAGACCTCTAAATATTATTTACAATCCACAAGCCATTAAGAAAGTAGCTGACTTCTTCTACAAGGGAAGGGTTCATACCTCAGGTTAACCTTTAATGTGTTTTTATGGTGGGGTTGGGGTTTTCGTGGTGCAATTATGGCTTTTCTTGTCTTTGATTTTTCTTTATTTCCTTCTTAGAAATATAAAGCACTAATCAAAGAATCTTCACTTTAAGTTCAAATTTAGCAATACTCCAAGTCCTGTCTTTTGTTCCTTTGTTGGTTTTGTTCTTTTTTTAATTGAATCAGGGATTTTGCTTTGGCAGACTCCTGCACTTCCGCTTTAAAATTTCAAGTTGTTGTTATGCCCCACAGTGGATTTTCATGTCCCCTAAATTAAAATGCATAAATAAAGAGAGGGGTCTTGTTCCTCTGTAATCTGTTCTGGCAATTGGTGGAGTTTTTTTGAGAGGGCAGTTAAAAGAGTATTTCTATAGTAATGATGCAGAGGAAACAGTATTCCAATTCCTGCTGCATTTTTTTGTTGGTGAGATTAAGGCTGCCCTTTGTTATAGCTTCTTGAGATACCTTGATTTTTAGATTTGAACAAACTGGTTCCTTAAATTTCTATTTGCAACAAAATTTAGAGTTCTAGTACCTGAGCCTGTAACACTGTAAACTGATCACCTTTGCAGTTTTGGTTGTTCAGTTTCTGAGGAGATGAGAGGTGACAATAAGTAACATTAGGAACAAGAAAATATTCTTGAAATACCAAGTATTTTTTCTGCTGGTTATGGTAAATACCAAAAGATTCAAGTTACCTGGTACAAAGGTGTGTATGAGAAGGTGAAAATATTCCTTTTTCTCACAAGATGAGAATATTCCATAAATATTGAAGTTTAAAACAAACAAACAAAAAACCACTGCCTGCACATGGGCATCTTAATGTTTAGTCAGAATTTCCTCTGTGGCCATACTTAGCACCCTTTCTGTCTTACTCTAATTAGCCAGGCCGAAGGTCTGTGAGATAAAGACCAGAAAATTGATTGGGAGGTATTTTTTAAGTGGGATTTTTTGTTTTGTGCTTAAATACTTCCTTTTTTTCTGTGTAGCAGCCTGATAAATAGGCACAGACAGTGGCTGTGTTTTCCTGTTCTGTCTTACTGCTGAAATTTAAAATAAATATTTCACCTTTCTTTCTTCTATTTTTTCTTCTGATTTAATAAAGGGTGAACCAAGTTATACCTAGTCAGTTTTCCCTCTCTTGTGCAGGTTTTGGTTATCAGTCTGAGTTAGAGGCAAGAGTGGCTGAAGCTGCCAGAAGACAGTACAACAAGCTGAAAATGCAGACAAAAGCTGAAATCAGACAGACGATCGATCGTTTATTAGTTGGAGACTTCATTGTAAGTTTTTGCCCCCAAAATGTTTCTGTGTAGACCTTTAGCCTTTGGGTTTAGGACTGGGAGCTCCAAAGAGTGAGGTTTGTTGTCGTTTGTGTGATGGTCTCTGAGCAGCAGGGGAGTTTTGCAGGAGGTGGTGGAGATTCCCTTTGCTGTCAGTCAATCCAGACTTGAGGTGCAGGGCATGTTTTCACTTGCTGAAAATGTTTTTTTATTGATTGCAGTGGGAGTCTGTGGTTTAACCAGGTACCAAACCCCTCAGTGTGGCTGGAGTTGGTGACAGTCAGCTCTTCAGGAGGAAAAGTGGCTAATCAGATGTTTCACATGGCTTTTTTTGGTTTCTTTTCATGTGGGCTAGTATATCTTTCTTGTTAACTTTCAGGAAAACAGCAAAAGCTGGACCGTGTGCCTTGATATCTCTGCCCCTCAGGTGATCTTTCCTGATGACTTCAAATTTGTGGATCCTGTGTTAGTTGTTGTAGATCTGGGAAGAATATTACTCACAAATTCGCAAGGTATGATCTAGAATTAGTGCAGCTTTCCTCTTCTTTCTAGCTTCTTTTAGAATGTCAGAGCTTTAAAAAAAGGGTGGAAAAGTACAGGGAAGTTTTTGGGGGGGTGTTCCTGCTTTGTAAAGTAGAAAAAAATAATTTTCATAAGATAATAAAATGAAAGTTAATATTAGGCAATAAAGCCAGTTGGACAAAACCTTCTGATGATAAAAATACTGTAGTTGGGTAGCTCTTACCTATCATTTGGTTTTGAGGATCAGAAGAATTGCGTGGGCAGAGTAATGGGTTCTTTTTTTGACAACTTGGTCAAAAATAACTCTTGCAGTAAGTGGGTTAAGAGCGAGACAATGATGTCTTTTAATAGCTCCTGTACTACCTTGTGGCTGACACCTCTGTGAATGTAGAAGTGTAGTAGGTTTCTTGCTGAGGAAAAAGGAAGTGACAACGGAAGGAGGCAAGAACAGTTCCAGATATGCTTTGGGTTAAAAAAAATGGGACTTCAGACAGGATGATCAGATAATCATAGGAAACGTCTGAGGAGGGAGGAGACTACTTTTGTTTATTTTTTTTGTTTACTGTTTTTTTAATCCACAGAAGACTCTAAGAGGAGTGCAGGTGCCATTTCTTCAGAAGTCAATGAATTGAGTGATGAGGAATATAAAACACCTCTTGCAACTCCTCCCAATACTCCACCGCCAGAATCCAACTCCAATAGTGGCATCAAAATGTCTGAATTCACTGGAGTAGAAATAAGTGAAGAGCAGCTACAGGCACACTTAATGAGTAAAAAAATGTATGAGAGATACACACTTTCTTTTATGGACCTTCAGATCATGGTGGGCCGAGTGAAAGACAACTGGAAACACGTTCAGGATAGCGATGTGGGTCCAACTCACGTGGTAGAAAAATTCAATGTTCACCTGCAGCTGGAGCGCAGACTGATATACACATCTGACCCAAAATACCCCGGGGCTGTCTTGTCTGGCAACCTGCCAGACTTGAAAATTCACATCAATGAAGACAAAATCCTGGCTCTGAAAAACTGTTTGACGCAGCTGAGTACGTCTGAGGCTAAGTCTTCAGATGCCTTACATTTAGGGAAAGATAAGATTTTTGCAGAGGTGGACGAGTTTGGCAGTTTGCACGATTCTGTAATGAATCTAACCCAGAGTGTTGTCATGCTGGAGCAGCACACCCGGGAAGTTCTTGTTGAATCCCAGCTGCTTTTGGCTGAGTTCAAAGTAAACTGTATGCAGCTGGGTGTTGAGAGTAACGGGAGATACATCTCTGTGCTCAAGGTTTTTGGCACCAATGCCCATTTTGTGAAAAGGCCTTATGATGCAGAGGTGTCCCTGACTGTCCACGGCCTGTTACTGGTCGATACTATGCAAACATATGGAACAGATTTTGATCTTTTAATGGCTTCTCATAAGAACCTGAGCTTTGATGTGCCAACTGGAAGCCTTCGAGACAGCAGGGCTCAGTCCCCAGTTTCTGGACCACAAGATGCACGTCCCATTGATGTTGGTGGTTTGGCAGAGAGAGGCACTCCAGCTTCCAACACCTCACCCGGTAACAGTGGAAAAGATCAAGAGTCCTTGATAAAATTGGAGTATCAGTTTGTGAGTGCAGAATGCCCATCGATGAACTTGGACAGCAGTCTGCAGGTGATCTCTGTACAGGTCAACAACCTGGATATCATCCTTAACCCAGAGACTATTGTTGAACTGATTGGATTTCTCCAGAAATCTTTCCCCAAGGAGAAAGAAGATTCTAGTCCTCAGCCTTTAATAACTGACTTGGAGAGAGGTTGGAGGGAGCAGGAAACATTCCAGTCTACTTACGCACAGAACACAGAGGTAGCAGTTGATATTCACTGGTTAAATGTACTCCTCCTCAGGACAGTTGGCATGACAAATGGAGAAAAATACGGCAGAAAAATTGCAACAGCCAGTATTGGTGGCACCAAAGTCAATGTCTCCATGTGTAGTAAACTGGATGTGAATGGCTCTCTTGGATGCCTTCACCTGATGGATCTGACCCAAGAGAATGTGAAGAACCAGTATGTGGTGAGCATAGGGAACACAGGGAGGTATGAAAATCTCATTGACGATGCAAATTTCTTTGAATCTTTATTCTTTAGGCTTGATGATGGAAATAGCCTTCCAGATGCTTTAAGTTTCACTTTCACAGAAAAGTCAAAAGAGGAGTGTTCTCTCAACCTCAAAATGGCTTCCTTACACTACAACCACTCAGCCAAGTTTTTGAAAGAACTGACTTTGTCCATGGATGAGCTGGAGGAGAATTTCCGCAGCATGTTGAAAAGTGCAGCTTCCAAAGTTACAACAGTCTTGGCAACTAAAACTGCTGAATACAGTGAAATGGTTTCTTTGTTTGATACCATACCACGATCAAGAGATGTTGCCAGTGCAGAGGACGATGAAGGCGATGCATTTGGATCACAGTCCCTCAAAGCTGATACGATCAAGCTGATATTAAATGTAAACATTGAATCACCAATTGTCTCCATACCTCGGAAGCCTGGTAGCTCTGAACTGCTTGTAGGTCATTTAGGACAGATATCTATTCAGAATTTTATACCAGGAGAAGATGAGTCTACAAGTGATAGGCTGCAAGTTGAAATTAAAGATATTAAGATGTATTCATTAAATAGTAGTCAATTTACAAACAAGAAGGAGCCTGCAAGTGAGGTACCCCATGGGCCACATTCTTCATCAGGTCCTGCCATCATTAACAGCCAGGAAGAATCTCATTTTACTCGTCATGACTTCTTTGAATCATTGCATAAAGGCCATGGTATGTTAATCAGAGGATTCTTAATTATTATGAGTAGTGTATGTGTTAAAAATGTGTATTGACCATAGGTCTGATTGTATATTCTGCTTCACCCATCCTGCTGAAACACATTGGTCAGTTTTAATGACAATGGGCTAGTTGTTGTCTTTATATCCGTTTTTAGTCTCCTAAGCAAAAACAGAATGGTGCTTTTTAGGCAGGAATTGAGCAAAAGCATAACCATCCAACCTGAGTCCAGCACTGCTCAGATTCTGAGCAAGTCCAATAGCTACTGTGTATTCTCTTCCATATGGTATTTATGGGCTAATCGGATCACTTTAATGTTGTTGTTATTTCACTTTCTCTTAAAGCTTTCCACATTCTGAATAACACCACCATCCAGTTTAAATTGGAAAAGATACCACTAGAGAAAGATTTGGGTTTAACTTTTCCTCTGTGTAATGAAGACTTTGGAATATCAAGCATTATGAAGATTGAAGGGAAATTTGTGAACCCTCTTCAGGTATGGAAATGTTGTATTTCCACTATCAATATAAAAATATTTCCCTGCATAGAAAATAAGTCTTTTTCAGGCCAGCAACTTTATGTTTAACATGTTGGTAGTTTAGAAATCAGATCCTTATACACATGGTTAGAAGAGACAGTCTGAAGTCATAATACTATTGCCCAATATTTATCCTTGTTTGGGGACATTTTAGACATCTTTATGAATTAGTCTATGAGTTTTAGAATATATGTATTGGCTCCATTAATACAGAGAGCTCCAATGTGATGTTTCTTTATTTTCTCTACGTTGTAGGTGGTGTTAGCAAAACATGTGTATGAACAAGTCCTTCAGACTCTGGATAATTTAATTTACAGTGAAGACTTGAACAAATTTTCAACCACTTCAGTTTCTCCAACTGGTCTCAGTTCTCCTTCAGCATCACTTCATAGTACCAGCACAGAATTCTTGAGTGAACGGAAGGAAAATGGCTTATTCAGCCACTCCAGTTTTAATTCTGTTCCAAACAAGCCCTTAGCTATCAGGGAAACAAAATCGTTTACTCAAATTCAAGCAAACTTTCACATCTCAGAGCTCCAGGTTCAGTTAAGTGGTGATCTCACGCTCGGGGCACAAGGCCTTGTCAGCCTCAAGTTTCAGGATTTTGATGTTGAGTTTGCCAAAGATCACCCTCAAACCTTGTCCATTCAGATTGCCTTGCGGTCCCTGCTGATGGAAGATCTCCTGGAAAAGGAGCCAGACTCGAAGTATAAGAACCTCATGGTGTCCCGTGGAGCACCCAAACCATCCAGTTTAGCACATAAGGAATATCTTTCACAGTCCTGTCCCTCAGTGTCCAATGCAGAATATCCAGATATGCCCCGTTCCCTCCCTTCCCATATGGAAGAAGCTCCTAATGTCTTTCAGCTGTACCAAAGACCAGTTTGTGCCTCCCGTAAGAAGCAAAAAGAAGATGCTGCTTCTGAGTATCCTCTGACTCCACCTCCTTCTCCATCAGCAGACAGATCCAAGTTGCCCTGTGGAAAAAGTAACTTTGATGATTCATTAGTTCATATCAATATATTTCTAGTGGATAGGAAGCATCCTGAATTTTCTTCTCGCTATAACAAAATTAACCGTAGTGTAGATGTTGATTTTAATTGTCTAGATGTGTTAATAACTTTGCAAACTTGGGTAGTGATACTGGATTTCTTTGGGATTGGATCCACTGCTGATAACCATGCTATGAAGCCGCAGCCTGAAGATACTCAGCAGACAATCAAAGCAGAAATAAATCCCTTGTCAGCTCCTCAAGCCCAAGAGCCTGTAAACACTAAGCTGGATCTAAAGGTATACTTGAGATGCTAAACAGTAATTGGATTGTCTGTCGTAAAACATCTGGTTTATAGAGACTTAAGGTGGCATTTACATCGTGTGGTTTATATTCTAGGGGGGAGCGTACATAAATGCAGAAACAGATTTAAAATGTGTGTAGATGTAGTTTTAAAAAAAAGGAGTTATAGAAAAGCAGAACATTTGCAAAATGCTTGGCTCCCTTGCTCTGTGACCCTCTCTTTAATGAAGAGGTTGCTTCAGTATTAAAGACCTAACATGCAGCAATTGGCACTGGGCTATTACTCTAGGTACCATGGAGTTAATTTATGCAAAAAGTCTGTATTTTATAAATATATATCCATGTATGTTTATGCATCTTATGTGTAAGCATGTTTTTTGAAAAACCCATGATGTATATAATACAGTCTTAGCCCAGAGGCCCTGCAGTCTAACGTTCATGTGACAAATCTTGAAAGAGAAGATAAAGGTAACAGTGCTGAGATTTGTTCTTGGCCTGATCATTCTGTGCAAACAAGAATTAATGTGCAAACAAGGCAGTAAAAATGTTGCTCTCCTTCAGTGTCTCCCAATCAGATAACTGTTTGCCATTCATGTGTTGCAGTGAAATTACTTTGGAAAAAAGCTAAACAAGATGCTCGAGCTCTGAATTCATGTTTTTCATACCAATCTGTTCCTGTTTTTTTTTGACCAGGTCCATTCTTTATCCTTAGTCCTGAGTAAGACAACCAGTGAGCTTGCTAAAGCCAGTGTGGCAAAACTTGCAGCTCACTTGGAAGTGATTGGTGAGTAGATTTAAGGGCTTAGGTTGTTTGCAGCTTAAAATAAAATGAGGTGTGCACTGGAATTATGATTTTAATTGTTTTTATTTTGGTACTCATTGGATTTTTGTGTTTTTTTCTGGGCAAAATGTACATTCTCCTCCCACTGCTTTTTCTTTCCTATGCTTTTTTGGGGGTTATTTTAAATTGTGGCATCCTTCCCAGATGTCAAACCTTTCATCATTTTAGCTGTGATTGCCCGCAATTTTAATACTTTGCTTCTGCAGAGCAGAAAAATAGTTTTTATTACTCTTGTAGAGGAGAAAAAGGAGTTGTATCTAAGTTTCACAAATCAAAGTGGTGTGATCACTTGGTGTGTGTAAAGCTTAGAGTAATGTGTGGGTTAGTACAATCTTTGTAGCAGAAACAAGTGATTTTATTTGAGCATGAGATTTAATGTCTAATTGAATTGATTTATTTAATTACTTGTAATGAGGCTATCCCACTCATAGAAACTTTTGGGGTTTAGTAACTAATCTGTGTTTGAGGATCCTGATTATCTGTCCTTTGTTTTGCAGAGGGAGATTTAGCCTTGCAGGGAAGTATTGGAAGTCTGTCCTTAAGTGATCTTACGTCTCACGGAGAATTTTACAGAGAACGTTTCACTACAAGTGGTGAAGAGGCACTCATTTTTCAAATCTTTAAGTATGAATTTAAACGTTTTGTTACTCGATATTCGCTTGTTACTCCATTAACTTCCAACCCCCCCCCCCAAAAAAAAAAAAAAAAAAAACAAAAGAAAAAAAAAACCNCTCCCCCCCCCAAAAAAAAAACCAAAAGCCAAAACCAAACAAAAATCAAACAAAGCCAGAAAACCCAAGCCCACAATTGCCAGGGCTGCATGATTCTTCTTTGGCCTCTTGGGACTTAAGTGGGACTTAAAATATTTTCAGTTATAAACTTAAGATATTTAACTTATCTTTGTCTTGCAATGTACAAAGAAATGGAAAAGGAAAAGTAGGTTTTTATTTCACTCTAAAGCTGTTCTTGAAAGTATTTACATCATAGTTTGTTCCTAGCTAAAACAGGGTTTTTTTCTAAACTTGGAAGAGGTTTTCAACTGTTGAAATAAATTTTCCATTGGTCCTTGATTTTGGAATAAGAGGTTTGCTTTTGTCATAATGTAAATTTGAATTTCTTTGTTATGTTTTATGGAATAGGTCTTATCTTGTAATGTTTCCTGGTTTTCCAGTTAATCAGATTAGAAATTATCCAAGTAATGTTATGGGATTAATTTCAAATATAACAGCATACTGATTCAGAATTGAAAGTACATAATATCCTGTGGTGGAGTAATTACCTTAAACTCCACTCTTCTGATAGAAAATCACCAAAGGGTCTAACTGGTATGCAGAGGTTAAAGGTACCTTCCAAATGCAGAATTTTCGTATTTATTTAATTAAAACTCAGCAGCACTTAAATGTACAAAATTTGGAAGCAATTAATACAAACCAAATTTTTTGTGTCTCCGACTGAAGTAGTGTTAATTCCATGCTGTGAACATTAGCTGAATCCTCTATATCACCATTTTGAATGCAGCAAAGTGTCTAGTGCTGCTTCTAGAATGCAGCCTGTGGGAATCCTTAAAAGTAGAGGGTTTTGAGAAGACTATGAAAAGCAGGCCTCAGACACAGTGGAACTGCAATTCAAGCTGAGCTGTAGCCACAGGAGTTGTCAGCAGAAAAGTTATACGAGATGTGGGAAGCAAGGACAAATAGAACAATGGTCTGTGTGTTAGAGATGGCTATAATAACCCTTGAGACTGCAAAAAGTAAATCTAGGGAGATGGGAAGGAGTTCCAGACTGAATAATGCAGCTCTGTGCATTGCATTTTAAGGCTTGCAGGCAGACACTGCATTGGAAATAAGCAAATGTACGTTTTATGTTTGAACCAAATGTAGGCGTGCTTATAGTGGTTGGCTAAAACTGCTGTCAGTAGGTTTTCACTTTTTGCCACGGGTCATAAAACTTTTAAAGCAACTCTCTCAACAACCAAGTGCTCCGCGTCTGCTGCAGAGACGTGAGCTGCTCACCTCTTGCAATAGTCTCAACCAGGGAAATGAGGCTGATGCTGAGAATAAAAGCTCAAGACGTGTCCAAACTCTAGTCCCGTGCCCTTGGTGGCCTGTCCCTGGCTGGCAGCCCTGAGGCAGGCTTGGTGATGCAGCTGTGCCCCGCGTTGCAGGTACGGGCGGCCGGACGCGCTGCTGCAGCGGGACTGCGACGTGCGCGTGACGCTGCGCATGGCCTCCGTGCAGTACGTGCACACCCAGCGCTTCCAGGCCGAGCTGGTGGCTTTCATCCAGCACTTCACTCAGCTCCAGGATGTCTTGGGAAGGCAGAGAGCGGCGATTGAAGGACAAACAGTATGTCTGGGCTTTCTTTCTGTTCTTTCCCAGCTCGATGGTTGCAGTTGAGATGCAATGTATAATTTACGTTCATGAGTCAATTCAGGCGAGTTGGAATGGTGGGAGGTTTTAGTTTTGGTGTTGGTAGAGATTTCTCAAGCCCATCTTGTAGTCAAGAGACCTTCATTAGGACTATCCTTCTTCTCTTTGAAAGTGCAGAATACCAAATTTGCACATTCCTTACAATTTCAGCACCTGGTTTCTGCAGGACAGAAGGGGTCAAGGTGTTACCTTGTTTTATTCTCTGTAGTTCACCAGGTAACAATCCTTGAATTAGGAGAGCCGAATGAGAAGTTCTGTCCTCAGGTGTATGTCTCTGATTCAGCTTGATGGCTGGTAGGCTGAGAAAATCAGAACTTCTGCATGGCAGAATGCATGGCTATAGAGATTGTAGGGCAGGCTAGAGTAAATATATCAATATAGAGTGCATAGGGCACGACAGAGTGTTTCAATAATCAGGACAGCCACAGATCATACCACTAATGTGGGAGTAGTTAATATAGTCAGTAGTCTTCTTTTCATGGAAGCTTTTCGTAATTGAAGAAAGACAACGAATACATGGATATTAAAATGCTTCATTGTGCTTCAGGTGGGAAATTTGAATCTGATTTTGAAATTTGAATTTGATCTGTTCTAAATGGTGGGGTTTTGCTTTTTGCAAGTAAGTTTTCTTAAGTAATTTGTCATGTAGTGAGCTGAACAGTGTCTGTTCTGCCTCTTGCTTCAGGGGTGAAAGGGTGTGTCATTGCACAGTGACACTACACACTACGGAGTGCTGCACCTCTTGCTCAGGTTTTTCCTGTTTGCATCATAATACTTTTAAAATGAGGTTTTATTCTGTGCCTAAAAGAAGACTTTGAGGGGTTTGTGTTGGTTATTTTGTTGTTGTTTGGTATAAATTCTTACCATATCTACATTTTGTAAATCATGGGGTAATGATCCTGAGTTCAATACGAATCAGTAGAAAAATAATCACCTGCTTCCTGCAATTTTTCTAATAAATTTTTAAATGTATTTTTGCTCTTCCCAGGTGAGAGATAAAGCCCAGCGAGCTTCCCGAATTCTTCTTGATATTGAGGCTGGGGCTCCTGTCCTGCTTATACCTGAGAGCTCCAAGTCTAACAGTCTTATTGTAGCTAATCTGGGGAAACTGAAGGTGAAGAACAGATTCCTGTTTGCAGGAATGCCGGGTACCTTTTCATTAAAGAACAAGGTAAGAACGTTGCTTTTTCATTTAGCAGCTCGTAGTTTCACTGGGTCTTGTGCTTGTTTTATTTCTAAATCAAAATTTAGACCTGACCCAGTCGGGTGCACACCTGAGCGTGGGACCAGGATGAGCTTTCAGCTCACCCTGTTGGGTTAGTCCAGCTGTTCATCACTCCAGATTTTCAGTGTGAACAGCAGAAAGCAGGGGTCTGTGCTGGCTGAGACTTGCTCTGACACACTGGAAAAGAGAATTTGGTTTATTTTTTTTATGCTCTCAGTGAAAATAGTGTGTGTAGTTGCTCTGATGAGGTGAAACTTTGGGAAAGTTTTCCAGTGGCTGCACACATGGTAAAGCACAGGACAGGAATAGCTGCTGCTGCTCTTGGGAGATGTACCCACAGAATTTGGAGTAAGGAAGACCCATCTGGGATGGCTTTCTGGACCTAACCCATTCAACAAAGCAGGGAGTTGTCTGGGAAGCCCCTAATTCCATTTTGAAGGGATTAGAAGGGACCAAATTGCTGCAGTGGATTTGTGGTGTGTCTGTTGCCTCCATCTGGTTGGTGTTTCCCTGTGTCTTTGCTCTAAGGAAATAGTGGACTCTGATGTTGGCTTATTTCTTGTGCTGTGGTGTGTTGATACAAGTTTGCAAGCAGTAGACTCCTAAATTAACATTATAAGTTAAAGAAAGCGTGCACAATAATTTTATTTCAGCCTAAAAATACTGTGTCGTGCAGCACCGTTGAAATGTAGGTGTTTGAAATGGGATTAGGTGGGGTTTGGCATTTTTTTATTGGTTTTGTTTTCATTTTTCCTCTGTCCTATGTTTATTTTTGAGGATCGGATTTTACAAGGCAATGCATACAAGGATCCTGTTTTATTTGAGGTATTTCACATCTTTATAGCAGTATTCAGGTGCTCCTCATTCATTCTATAAGAAAGAAAGTATTCTTATGGAATTTAGCACTTAAAAAATCTACTTCATTTATTAAAAATGGTTCTGCTGAATTCTATAAGAATTGGATGTAGAGTTTTTGTGGTGTGCTCTTGATGCATGTCTGAGGAGCTGCTAATTTGGATCTAATTGCATAAATTCTTAGATGATGTGATGATTTTCCTTTGCATGTACTTTTCAGTCTTTTCTTTACAATATGAAGTTAAATGCTGCTGTCCTCAATTTTTTTTTCTTAAAATCCTTGATTGTGTTTACAGTTAAGTTTTCCAAATTTTTCTGCTATTTAAAAACCATGTAAGGCAAGAGAATATGAACCAGAATTATTAGCCTAGAAGGGAAGTTTATGGTAGAGATTGTTTTTTTTTTTTTTACATCAGAAACTGGATAAGAAGGAGGATGGTAAATGATGGTAACAATCCAGGAGTCAGGGGCAAAGTGAGCAGTCTTGGAGTAAGGGCTGAGTAAGTCACTAAAGGTGATTGCTACCTGCATGTGGGACACAAGGTTAATTAATTAAAATGATTGAGAGACAAATCCCCAAATTGGCTTTGGAGTATAAAGGTGGTGTATAAACCTCTTCCACCAGACAAATCACAGAGTGGTTGGGCCCTTTCCATCACAGAAGGCTCTCAGATAGGTCAAGCAGGATTTTTGGGATTACTAATTTTTTAAATTTCTAATGTTGATGTGACTCTCTTTGTAGTGAAATTTATAGTTTTTGATGCAAGACAACTCATTTCCACTGGATGTGTGGTGGTGGGGAGATGTCTAAAATATTTTACATCAGTATAAGTGAACTTTTCTTTTTTCACCTGTGAAGAATTTACAGGGTTTCATCCAACCTTAAACTACAGGAGAATCTTGGGACACATTTTGGTGTGACAGCTGAAGTATTTAAAGTGTATAAAATGTGCATGTGTAGAAGTGTTAGTTCACATATTGTAATAAAATACGAAGTTGCTGACATGGTCTTGCAGAAATAATGGCATATGGTTTCTTCATGACCTGAAAAACAGCTTTAAATATTTTAGTCTTTATTCTGCAGAAATGCTTAATATCGTGACAGTCTTGCCCTTCCATTTTGATATTAATTTAATTTTTATGATATTTTTTCAGTTTTATGCAAAACCTTCTGCTTTTGAATTAGTTTCTCATTGAAAAGATTCTACAGCTTTTTGAGGAAGGCTGCTGAAATAAACTTTTTTGCAAAGAAAATGTTCTCATCTGCTGTTGAGTCTGTAGGAGGGAAGTTTGGCCATTTTTCTACAGCAGAAGATACTGGCATCCTAGGAATTTGTCGCACCTTGAAACCTTGATGCACTGATTCCTTAGAATTTAAGTTAAAAATCTTAGCTTAATTACAAAATGTCTTTCATCAGCAGGATTCGGTTCAATTTTCCCCTCCCATGGGAACCCCAAAACACAGCGGGAAGAAAACGAGTGCCGATGAATCCAAATTAGCAATGGAAGGACTGGTGATGAAAAAATCCTCAGGAACAAACGTTTCCAGGCTGAAGGGTGAGCCTGCAGGCAGCACATCGAGTAAGCAGCAGGGACAGCCATCCAAGCTGCCTGTTCTCCCAAACCCTGAGAGCCCAGGTATGTGAGAGCAGCAGGAACCCCACGGAGCTTCTTTTGCCTCGTGGGATGGTTTTTGTTATTAGTTAAATGAAATAGTTATTGCTTTTATCTGATGTGACATGGAAAAATACCGAGGATCTGGGTCGGAAGATTGTAGGTTGGGGAAGAAATGACTTCTGAGCTTTCAGGCTGATTTTTGCACCTTAAATGATTGTAGTTCAGTTTCTGGAAGAACAGTCCTGCAAATGGGGTGTGTTTTGAGATGCATATTGCACACGTACAATGAGTGTACTTGGGCTCCTAATTAGGAATTTACATTTACCTGTGAATGAACTTGGTATCTAGTAGTTACAGATATTGATGTACATGAATAAAAAAATTAAAAATGTGGAATAAAATCCAGATTAAACAAAATTTCTTTTTTAAAGTAGGTTGTGTTAGTTTTGCAGATTCTATTTTTCTTCCTTAATGTGTTATCTCCTGTGTACTTGCAGAGGATCACATCTGCCTCTTAGACTGCATTGTGATTGATCTGCAGGACATGGACATCTTTGCTGCTGAAAGATACCAGAGAGAATATTCCAAGGCTGTGGAAGATACCAGTGCAGATTTGAGCTTTCCATCCTACTTGGTGAGGCAGACAGGAGGAAGCCTGCTGACAGAACCCTTCAGACTGAAGTTAAAAGTAGAGAGAAACTTGGACAAGTGAGTTTAAACAAGGTCACTCCATGCTGTCACCCAGAGCAGTGTTTTAAATGCCTTTTGTTGGATCCTAAATGTCTTGCCTGCTGTGTTGGAGCTCCTGGAAACGCTGAGGTTTCCTTTCTGTTGCAGGGAGCTGAGTCACGCCGTGGCAGACATTTCAATCCATGGCAACCTGTCCTCAGTGCACTGCTCCCTGGATCTGAACAAGTACAAGCTGATCCGTGGGCTGCTGGAGAACAACCTCGGGGAGCCCATCGAGGAGTTCATGCGCCCCTATGACTTGCAGGATCCAAGAATTCTTGTAAGAGGATCCATGTGCAGCTGAAATTCTCTTGAAGTGGCTGCGGGGAGTTGCTGATTTTGCTGATGGCAGCAGGATTTTAAGGATAAAGAAGGTCTAGGGCAGTGCTGTGGAAATGGATTAATGGTCATTTTCGAGTTAAAGGCCACAGTGTTGTGAAGTGTAACATTTCCCCAGTAATGGTTAATGAAACTCTTTGGAGGAGGACACCACACAAAAGCTGTTTACTTTTTTCTGATCTACAGTTTTAATTCAGAGGTGAAATTTAAACAGATGGTCTGTGTTTTCCACTTTCAGACAGTATTGAGTGGAGAAGTGTATACTTCCATGTCATTCCTCATTGACATGGTTAATGTCAGCCTGGAACTGATGGATCCAAAGGGAAAAGATGGATGCAGCTCTTTAGCCAGGTATGAATGTTCTCCTCTTACTGAATACCTTACCCTAAACACCATGCTCGCGTGAAAGATACAGGGCAAGAATTGAAGCAATATGTGGAATTAGAGTTTAATAACGCAGTGAAATGGAATTTCTTAGAGTCCAAACTGAGAGTTTGAGCTGCTCTGAAAGATGAAAGGGAGTGACACTGTTCAAAAGATGCAGTCTGTCTTTCCAGTTGTCCTTGAAATAACAGTCCAGTAATAAGTTTACTTGCCCAAGAGAAATAGTATTTTAATGAAGAAAGTGTTACAAGGGAAGGTTAAAAAAAGCAGATTTCTGCTATGTTGGCTTGTTGTTTTTTTTTTTTTTTCATCCTGAAGGTTTTTGATCAGTGGAAAATATTATTACATTTAGTACAGATCTGGTTTCCATCTCTATGACATGGGACGTGATTATAGTTGTTTTAGAAAATACCTAAATGAAAGATTTCAGCAGTGTGCCATACTTGCAAAATAAGTGACTCCAAGGAGTAAATACACTGCAAGTCTCTTTGGTATGCTCTTTTGCTTTTTATTCTCTCAGGTTTGATTTTAAGAAATCCAAGTTGCTTTTTGAAAGCTCTTCAAATGGAACAAAGTCTGTAAGCCTGGTCTCTCATTCCATGATGGCCTTTGACACTCGTTATGCTGGGCAGAAATATGCTACAGGCCCCCCAAATGTCTTCAACTGCATCTTTCAGTCGTCAAAGAACACCAGCAGCCCAGGAGCAATCCAGATTGAATTGCATTTCAGGTTGGTAATTCTGGGATTTGTTTGTTTTTAATAATGACATAATCAATATTGTCCTGGTTTTAATACACCTGTTATTATTGTAAAAAGACTTGGGGGCATTGTATTTCAATCTGATGACATTTTTGGGGTGTCAGGGGTACTTGATAGATTGAAATCTGTAGTTATTAATTCTTTGGAAGTTGTTGGCTTTTTTTTTCCTTTTTCAGTTGTTGCAATAAAATTTAGGTTTGGATGTGTAATGGATCAGATGAAGGTTTGACCTGTTAAAATCAGTAGTGCTTAAAGCCTGTAAGTCTGGCCTATCATTTGTAGGTGTGCATAAAAATAGTTTGCAGAATTTTTAAAATAGGATGCACAAAAGCTGTTTCCCAGCAGGTGTCACACATGGTTTGCTGAGAGCATCAAACACAGACAGAAATGGCACCTCTTTCAAAAACAGTTTCTGTATTCTCTTCTGTGTCCTACCCTGTTTGTTTTTTCTTACCTGTTTTGATCTAATTCAGTATTGAAATTTGGAATATAAAGTGTGATGTCAGTATTTAGCTGTATCAGCATGGTGGTTTTTTTAAGAGGGTGAAGTGAGATGACTAGAGATGTTGCTTTCACTTTTGATCAGATTTGCTGACCAAGCTCAGCTTTCTCACTCTCTTATAAGTATGATGCCTCCTGAAACAGTTGCAGGAGTAACGTAGAAGAAAAAAAAGTGGATTATTTTAGCCCAATAGAAAATGTTGGAGACATTTGTTAATAAAAACCAGCTAAAGAAACTTGACAATTGAGAGAATTGTATTATTTTTTTTAAGATTTGGATGCTGCATTATAGTTTTAGGTACCTAAAAAATGTATTCAGAAGGAAACAAACATTTCAATCTTAATAAAACCAAAATAGGATTTACTAAAACATTCACCCTAAAAAAGCCCCAGATGGTTTTCAGAGCACTGTTGAGTCAGTAGGCGGCCAGATTAGACACAGTTAGTGACTTTGCACAGTACAGCCTAATCTGGTTTATGAGTGAGAGTTTCAGGAATCTTCTCCCCAACTGTTGTGATTTTAAATTTCAGCTGCAGCAGCATGTGGTCTGTTTTTAGTGGTGAGAGCATCCTTGGCAGTAGATGTGAGGGCTGGCAGAGCTCAGTGATAGTGCTGTACTGGCTGGTGCCTCTTGAAATATCCTGCAGAGCCAGGGAGGGTTAGAGGCTTTTGCTGTTGGAAGCAGTGCAGGCAGAGCTTGCTCCCCACTAAGGCATCCCAGTTCTTTGGAGATTTTATAGTTCACAGTGTGCTGCACTGAAAATTGTCTCATGTTATTCAAGCACTTAGATGATTTTCCAGTTAGCATGATCAAATGTAAGTGGTATTCCAGATGATGAAGCCAAACACTTTATCCCTCCTAGCCAGACCTTCAGAATGGGATGCTGGGAGCTCAGGCAGGCTGACATTTTTTCTGAATGACAAAGCACCTTCCTGTGCTGCAAAATACAGGAAAATACTAAATACTGTCAGGGTGTGAGAGGAAGTTCATGTTGTACCTCTTATCTCGGAGCCAGGTCTGAGTTGCACATGCAGAATGTTAGGTTTGATACCCAACAGACACAAAATTATACTAAAAAAAGATTGTAAAATCATTATATTTTGAAATTTCATCTTGAAAATGTAAGTGTGTTAAAGGAGCTTTTATTAATTTCCTGTCGTGTAGTTTTTCAATTCATCTCTTGTACCCATTATGGTTTAGAATTTGTGCAGTTAAGATCTGTTTGGGGTTCTGTGGGTACAGCAAATTGGTGAATTTCAATCTGTATATATATCAGTATGTATATTTATATATATACATAATTATATTTCTCTCTCTATATATATATGTATTTATGAGTGTATTTTAGAGGGCAGACAATGTAAACTAAGTATATCCCTATAAAATGCCATATAATTCTTCCTAGATACTGATAGTTTTCAGCGTGATTTTCAATATCTGCAGGTTGTAAAGTTCACCTGTGTGCTTCTCTCTTCTTCAAAGGTCTACTAAGGATTCCTCCAGTTTCACAGTTGTTCTGAACAATCTTCGTGTGTTCCTGATATTTGACTGGTTGTTACTGGTTCATGACTTTTTATATACTCCTGGGGACAGCAAGAAGAGGGAAAACCCCCACTCGTCCCGGCAGCGAACCTGCTTCAGTGACACAAGTGTTGTTCCCAAAACTGTGAAAAGTGGAGTCGTTACCAAACGTTCCTCTCTCCCTGTGACAGCAGAAAAGCAGCTGGAAGTCAAGGTTAATGTGACAGGTAAACGTGCTCTTCTCTGGTGCTTTTGTAGGAGTTTTTCTCATTAAAAGCCATGTGCTGGTGTAAAACCAGATCCATGAAAGGAAATCAAGAAACCTGCTGCAAATGCTTGAAGTACTTTAATGAGATTGCCAACTGCCCTGTTAGTTATTTGCCTTTTTAATTCTTTTTGGTTAAGGAACTGAATTTGTGGTTGTTGAAGACATGTCCTGCTTGGATACCAATGCAATTATTCTGAAGGGAACAACTGTTCTCACTTACAAGCCCAAGTTGTTAGATCGTCCTTTCTCTGGTAGTTTGTTTGGCATTGAGGTAAGAAAAATAAATGTGCTTCTGTATAACATCTAAAATGAGGAGTTTGTGAAGATACTTCACTGTAAATACATGTACAAAAGGAGTAGTCCACAGATGCTTTTGGAACTTTGTTTCTCATCAAACATTTTACAGCAATTTTGAGAATAATTTTATATTGTTTCTCTTAGAACATTGTAAGACTTGACTGTAGCCTCAAGTTGTTGCTAGTTCTTGCCAGGCCTGTTCTCTCAGTTCATAATTATGCAAAAATAATTTGCAATTTTTAGGTGTTTTCATGCCGGTTAGGAAATGAGCAAGAGACTGCACTGTCAATTATTGATCCAGTGCAGATTCATATGGAACTTATTGGGAATTCTTCCTACCCAAGGGGTTCAGGACTGCTGGATGCTTTCAACAGTGAAGATTTTCCTCCTATTCTACAGGTAATATTAAAGGCCTGAATAAAACTCTATGCAGTAGAGAATACTAGCAGAGATTTTTATGCCCAAGGATTCAGTAGAAGAATTTCAAATGCATGAGAAGAGAATAAGGTAATTTTTTTTCCTGAAATGGAAAAGGAAAAGAAAGAATCATACAGAAAATGCACTTAGTGGTAATGCAAAAATGATTTATGGGATATGTTACAGAGGTTAATACAGTGGGGGAAAGAAATGGGCTGATTATGAAGGCTGATGGTGTTAGATGGTTACTAATACCTGAAAGAAAAAGATATTTTTCTGTATTTTCTGTTTCTAATTGTTAGGACATATTAGAGGGAATTATACTTTAGGACTTTTTTTTACCATTATATCAAAGTAAAACTTCTTTTCCCTGAGATATAATGCTTTTACCTGTAGGTAAATAATAACAAAATTGATAATTTTATTGTTGGATCTTTAAAACAGCATGGTGATCAGATTGTAATGCTAAATTTTGCTTTTCTTTGGAATACGCTTTATTAATACCTGAAATATTTAAGAAAAATATGTAGAAAAAGGCAAGTGACTCTTATATTCTAATTTTTCCTTTAGATTCAGCTGCAAGCACTCGATATCCGACTGTCCTACAATGATGTTCAGCTCTTCTTGGCCATTGCAAAGTCCATTCCCCAGCAGACAAGTGCAGCTCTGCCCGACTCCGCTGCATCAGGTGCTGGGAGTGCTGCTGACCCTTCCAGTTCAGCACTGGGGAGCGAGACCTCCTTGGCACATGAAACCAGAGATGCCTCCAAACATGTGCTGGACCCTGGTATGTTTTTCACTGGAGCCATTTTTTGTGTCTAAAGGAGGTTTCTACAAGGTGAAGCTAATCTCTGTGCTTACCACAAAAGATGTTGGTGTCTTCGTGGTCATCATGTAAGACCCTTTGTTGGTTAGAACTGCCTGAAAATGGCATTGTCCTGATAGTAAGAAACATAAAAGCAGTCATAATTATGCTGCTTCTTCTACAGTTGCAATCTTAAGCAAACAAGCTCCCATTTTTCATACAGATGTATCTTGATTTTAGAAATGAAAACAAGTAGATAACTGTCAAGGATTTATGCTTGGTTAACTGTTAATTGCAGAGGTCCAGCTGGCTTGCCTCCAGGAGCTGGGATTCAGCATGGAAGATTGTTGCAAAGCTTTTGGGATCTGCCAAGGTAACATCAGATACTCTTAGCAGGGCTTTGCACATTGTTCATATTACCTTAATTGCAATTAAGCAAAGCCTTTTGACTGTCAGGTGGTGATGCACGGGCACTGTTTCCTTCTTTAGAGCAGCTTTGGCTCTGGGCTGGCCTGTAGTCTTAAACATTCTTTTCCTGTTGTAAAATCCGTCCCCAAGGATTCTCTCTGCCCTTTGAGATGTCAGGTGTGGGGTGCTCAAGTATATTTTTGATTGGGAGTTTAGGTTGTGTTCAGATTGGTGATTTTTATGGTGCACCGATTTCTTGCTATTATACATTTATTCTAGAGGGCATGTGTTTTCATCTCTCACTTCTAAAATCATATTTCTCTGGTTCTACATGCAGTACATGAAAAGAAGATGAAGCTTTAACACAAGTGATTCTTTTTTCCTTTAGCACTATCATGCTTCCCACCTTATCTATAGACATGCATAATGTTAGAGATTTTTACTACGTTTGCCAACTTCAAAACACATTTCTTACTCTTGGGATATACCAATGTCTTTATAATCTTCTCATGTTTTTGTTACAAAATAGAGCATATTCAAGACACTGCTTGAATATATTTTCTTAAGGGAGAGGGAATTAGTTTGCTTCTATATGATTTTTTACTAAGTACATGTGTTTGAGAAAGTAGGTGGTGATTAATTGGTTGTTTGCTTTTTTCTAAGGTGACTTGAAAAAAGCAGCAAGTTGGTTGTTTAAGAATGCTGAACCTCTGAAATCAGTTTCCCAGACCTCTTCTGGTCGAGATAGCCAGAGGATTGTGCCTTTCCAGTTCATCTCTGGAGTGGAAATACAGGCAGAAAGTGTCTGCATCTGCTTTATAGATGACTGCATGGACTGTGATGTTCCCCTGGCTGAATTAACCTTTTCATGTGAGTATCTGGTTCTGCCTTGGCATAAAGTGTCTGTCAGTTCTGGGTAACTTCAGCATCATGCTCTTGTTTGTCAGGATTTGTCAAATTTCAACTGACAGTCTTGGTCTTTGTGTGGGATATTGGGGGGTTTTTCTTTATTTCTGTTTGGTTTAAGTTTTGATTTTAAGGAGATTACAGTCTTTTAGGGTTAAAAACTGTTTTCCCCTTTTTACATCACATAACAAATGGAACCTGACCTGAGCAGAATCCTAGGGAGGCTCTGTATTTTAAGGTGTGGCTGTCTGCAAATGTTATTTGAAGAGTATTATGATAGGCTTTTTGTACCATTTCAGTTTAAAAAACAAGAAAAAACCTTCCATTGCTTACTTGACAGTTCACAAAACCAAGAAGCTTGATTATTTTGCATTAGTTTAAATGCCACTTTTTTTTTCCCCCCCACAGGTTTGAATTTTCTCCAACATTTGAGAACCAGCCCTGAAGGCCGTGCTCATTTTACCCTCTCTGGAGATTATTACAACCGTGAGCTTTCAGGTGAAATACCCCTGGGGGTTGTTGTTTTCTTATTTAAGGAAACAGCCTTTCCTACTGCAAGAGCATGAAGTCCACCCACTGAGAAATGCCTGTAAGGGAATAGGGAAAGGTTGATTTTTGGGGCTGTGTGCGTGAGACAGTGTGATCCCAGACAAGATATCCTCATTTGAGATCAGTTGAAGGGATGTAGAAAATGGGGATTTTGCTGATGTGAAAGTGGCACTCGAGTTTTCAAATGGAATTGCTTAAAAAGGTTACCCAGCAAAATAACAGTTTTATAACAAGCTGTCTCTGCATTCTCTTCTCTCTTCTCTTTAATTGTTTGGTGTATCCAGTTCATTACATATTTCAGGAAGGAAAAGCATGTGAGGGCAGGTGATTAGGCTGAAGACAAAGGATTAACATAAGAAGACCATCACAATTTATGTTTTAGATACAAAAAGCAAGTTAGGCCTCAATACAGGCCAAATACTGACAGAAGAAATAATCTAGTTGTGCAGGGTTTTTTAACTTAGAAACTAAATTTTGTGTTACATTACTGGTGACAAGCACTCAGGAGTTGTCTGTCAATAACAAGGTAATTTTTTTGGTTTTAAAAAATACGTTGTTTTAAAAAGTATGTAGGGTGTTTTTATAAATAGCTTCTAGACCTTTATCTTTTGAGATACTGAATAATAGCCAACTTAACATATAATTGTGTGAAAATCATTGTCAAAGCTATCTGAGAGAGCTTAATTCCAGCTAGCTTCAATACAGAGCTGTAATTGTCTTCTAGTGCTTTAATTGCAACTGAGACATTTCTGCAAGACCCCACATACATGGTCCAAATGGAGGAGCTGGACCAGGTTTGTATTAGGCTTTAAATTCAATCCACGGCCTCGCAACTTCAACTTGAACGCAGATTAAACAATCTAATTCTGAAAGTTCCCTTATGAAACACGCAGAGGGCGTTGCAGCGTGGCCTGCAGTGTGCAGCAGAGGTGATGGCTTGTGTTTCTCTCAGGCTGGGAGCCCTTTATTGAGCCGTGGCCCTGCTCGGTGTCCTGGCAGCAGCAAGCCTCCAGCCGCCTGCACCCGTCCCGCCTCAAGCTGGAAGTGAAGGCCAAACCACGCCTGGATATCAACATCACCTCTGTTCTCATAGGTATGTGGGAATATTGCCTGAGAGCAGCACTCTGCACTCTGGTTTGCGCTGCTGGAAATGAGGGATCTCTAATTCAAGTGCTGCTGGCATCCCGTGGAGGGAGCAGGATTGGCTCGAGTCCCTCCAGACTTTCCAGGCTGCTGTCCCAGGTGTGTGTTTAGGCAGCCTGTGTTCTGTGAGATGTTGGGAAAGTGTAAAGACATGAGCTGCATATGTTAGAGGTTAGTAGGAATTCTTTCTCTGGTCATATGAATTCTATCAAGTTTGTATATTATTTGGAGTTTATTTTTAATCAGAAACAGGCTTTCATCTAAAGCTTTCTGTATTTCGCAGGGCTTAAAAGTATTTTGATAAGCTTATATTTTTCAGTACATTGACAGGTGTCGTGGGGAGCTGCTCATTTCAGGTCTTTGGTCTCTGAGCACCTGAGCTGTCAATTCCCACCTCTGGAAATCAAAATATTTTGTTCATTATTAAGTCCAATTTCATGGGACCTTCTGCCTTGTGGAGCTCTAATTAATTGTGTGATTTTCTCAGGAATATTGTCGGTCGTTCCGAATTATTTGGTGGGCACAGCTTAAAAAATGCCAAAAGCTGAGCTTGTAGATGTAACAGAAAAGCCTTCCTTGGTCCTTTCTCCCCCAAGGAGAACCTGGGGGGTTGGCAGAAAGAGGGGGAGCCACAGTGGCAGGAGTCAAAGATTCCTAAGAGGATGCTTTTTAAAAGCAGTGATAATAAGTGGTGAGGCTGGTTTATGTGCCAGAGGACTGGTGTCTTGATATTTATGCAGGAATGTGCATGTGCCTCTTAAAAAGAAGCAAACCCCAAAACCCCTAGGAAGTACTTCTAACATGAAAATATTTAAGGTTAATTGCCTCGGCAGGGAGAGCTCTTAAATTGACATAGGAGTATCTTAAGAACATGAAATTCCACTGAAAGTTTTTTTAAAAAATAAAATCTTGGGGATATATTTTCTTTTCAGACACTGCTGTGATTTTATGAGCTGTTGTTTGTCTTTAACTTATGTGACTCACACAAAAAGCAGTGAAGTGAAACTTCTGTTAAAGTGGAATAACTTGAGTGTGATAAACTTAACACACTTTTCAATTATTTTGTTTACTGCCACCTTGGAGTCATTGGCTGTCTGTGCTTACATTCCTTTAGAGCAATACACATGTACCAAGCAGTCCTGGATGGAAGATTACTGTAAACAGGACAAAGAAGTGAATGTCATCAGCTCTGAAGACTGGATGGGCTCTTCAGTGGATCCCCCATGTTTTGGGCAGAGTATGTTGGTCATTAATCACACTTTATTTGAAACAGTCCTGACATAAATAGTCATCTAATGTATTACAAGCATAAGTATTTTGGCTTCCCAGAATACAGTGATTTGTTAGAGATGTTAAAAAAAAAAAAAGCTGTTTTCTGTTCAATTATTTTAAGTTCTTTAAAAAAAAAAGCTTTCTGCCTGCTTAGCTTGGAGTAAGAGCCTTGCACTGCTAGCTCTGCTTCCTTTGTGTCTGCCACTCCCAGTTAATGAGAGACTCCAGGCTGTGTGCAGTTCAGAGAGGATCTTTTTTCTTTCTGTGCCCCAAAGACCTAAATAACTGAGTTTCTGGGAAAAAAATACTGCTTTCTTTGTGAAATAATCACCTGAGTAATAACTCTCAATATGTGGCAGGTCTTTTCAGCTTATTTTCTCCCAGATTTCCTTCTAGAAGGAATTTAATCAATTCAAATGCCAGTTTAGTGTAAGCAAATGGCTAGAGACTCATAAGTGCATGATGTGGATCTTCCCTTATGCCTGCAGGGAAGATCTACCTGTGTTTGTGTGGATTTTCTTACCTGCTAACTTTGTCTTTCCTGTCTGCCAGGCCTTCCTCTTGTCTACCTTAGAACTAGGAGTACAGCCAGTTTGACTAACCTAGAGCATCAGATCTATGCTAGAGGTACTGTACAGCACACAGAAAAGATGGTTTTCTTCTTTGCAAGGCTCTTGCACAGGAAATACTGTGCTGTATGTGGGACTTGCTGGTGGATTGGCCTCTAAATTTAAAAATAATCAAGCCAAATACCCCTCAAGCCAAATAACGTAGCAGCTCCTTTTCTTTGAGTCTGCTAAATGTAGTATTTCATCCTGCAATTGTCTGGGTCCTTCAGGAAAGAATGGAGAAACACAAGCCTGTGTAAGAAAACTGCCTTTGTGGGGAAGGTTATTGTCCCTCTTCTAGAGGGACACTACAGTGGGATTAAAAATAGCGTAATAATATCACAATATTTAATTTATATTCAGAAAATATCCACCATTATGTTCAAGATATATATTTAGGCCAAATTTAGCATATTTAGGTTCTTAGCATATTTAGATACTTAAAACTTTCAGATGCCTGCAGAAGCACAGGCTGGTTTCAGTAAGCCTTAGGAAAGAAAGCATTTCTAATAAATAATTTGTTAATTTGTTAGGGTTCTATTTGACAAGACAGGTTTTGGGCAGAACCATGCAGTATAAAGTAAGATTTTTCATTTTTTGACATTATAGATGACAAATAGCACACTTCATAAATACATAACCCTGTAGAAAAGTTAATGGATGGGAGGACAGAAAACTTTCTAGAAATCTACATCTGTTTCCTGTTTGAGTGCCATTAGAAATATTTTCTCCAAGTTAAAAAAAAACAAAAGTAAATGGATAATTTTTGGATTTATTTTGCTGAAATATTGTTCTGGGGTTTTTTTTTGCGTTTTTTTTTCCCAAAAAATTAAACAAACAGCAAAATATCTAATATTAATTGCTTGGTTTTTAGGACGGGTTGCAGCTAAATTACTAAATTAATTACGAAAATATCCTCATGGTAATGATAGGAGTTTTTTTTCAGGCACTCAAAACTCAACTTTTAAATTTCTTTTGAAAATCACACTATAGTCCCAAAAATTATTTTTTAGAAGTCTCCAAAGATAAATTTGCAATAGATTAAACACCGGAGTAAAGGTTCATTTGGCTTCTGGCCTAATTTTGTAGAACCCGGGCTAGACAAAAAATAATATAAAGTGAAACTCAACACTAAACCATGTATTTGCTCTTGGCAAAAATCAGAATTTTGATTTTTAAGGATTTCATTTTCTTGCTATTTAATTAGAAATAACTTTCTCCGTAAACTTTACATCAGATTTAGGTGTGCATGGACAATGGCAGGGTACGTAGGGATTTGTTGATCTGACAGAAAATCGTCTGTCATGATCAGTAACTCCTTCAAAAACCTTCTTGCCCTCCCCGCATCACCCCTGCTTCCCTCTGGAAATCTTTTGGAGTGACTTCACATCAGGTCTGGGGAAGAGATTTCTGTCTTAACTTTTCTTTAAGCAGCTGATTTATTGTGTGTGCCTTCTTTCCACTTCTCTCATACCAAAGACGTGTGTATTGAGGTAGCAGCCATTTATCTTCCTTTTTAAGTAAGTTACTGGACTTTGACAGGGTTTTTTCTGTCCAAACTCAGTAAGTATTTTCACAGATTTCATGCATTGCAGTGTGGAAGATGGGAATAACACTTCTGTGCCTGTAAGAAATTTGTGCTTGGAAAAAGTCGAACATGGGAGAAGAAGTATCTTCTGGTGTTTTGCTCTCCCAGCAGTTTAACAAAACCAGATTGCTTTTGGTTGCTCTCAAATTATTTTCCATATTTCAGGAGGTTTTATCCTGCATAGGAAAATATTTCTACTTGTTCAGGCTTTGAGACTAAAAGTCTCTTTAAAGGGGATACTGGCTAACAACGTATTTGTCACATTAAATATGGCTTAAATCTTAATTATAAGTGAATGTGTTTAGTATTTCATGAGTATTTGGGTGTGCATAAAAGGTTTCTGATTATGCTTGGACTTTTAGTCAGATTTTCTACGTTCTAGGTGTAGTCTTTTATAAGACTTGATATAAAGAAACAAAGGAACACGTAGATTAAGCTCAGTTCCAAGGGGGGTTGGTGTAGGGGAAGAATATCTGTGTTTTGTACCGTTTCTGTAGTACTTACTAATTGTAAAAAACTTTGTAGGTGATCTGATGTCCTGTTTGTTGTTCTTTAGTTAGTGCAGGTTGTGGCTCTGCAGCCCCTGTCTCTCATCCCCCACGAGCATGTGGTGGATGTTTCTCAGGGCCCTTCAGACAAGCTGTGTTGTGTTTTGTAGCTGAAATGAAGACCCCGAAGCGCAGGCAGCCCTTCGTCCCCTTTGCTCTGAGGAATCACACTGGCTGCACCCTCTGGTTTGCCACCCTGACCACTACCCCGACCCGGTAAGGAGCTTTTTGGGATCACTTCTGATGTATTTGTCTTGCTCCTCTTCCACGTCAGCCAAACCCTGTTGTTTTCAGTGCTTTTGTTTTGCAGAGAGATGTAGGCAACTCCCGGTTTTACTCAGTTAAGAGCCTCTTTTTGGACACAGAGATTGTTTTATTATTAAACAAAAAATACTTTTTTTTTTTTTAAGAGACCTAGCAGAATGTGGAAACCGGTTGATGCCTTAAGTTTTAGCTTCTTTATTTTTCAGACTCTGCATTATTTTAGTGTAGTTCTGGGTTTCATATTGAGGGGTGGTAAGCTGTTCACAGAATGGACAGACAAAACAATTCCTTCCCCAGCTTGGGATGCAGATTTCAGGCCCAACAACACAAACAATGGTGAAGTGAAGAGAGGAAAACAAGGAGGATGGAGCTTCATAACCTGGAGCTTTAACTGGACAATTATCTCCAATATGCTAATGGACCAAAACTCATAAAAATGTGAGACCTCGTGGGTGTCCATTTTGTGCCCATTGTGGGTTCATCCTGGGTGCAGCCCTGCCTGGGCTCTTGCACTGCCCAAGGTGGATCCACTGAGGCCTTTCAATAAATCTCTATTTTATCCTTTTGTTCTGTCTAATCTGTTCCAGATCAGCCATCCAAGGCGACCCAGTGAAGTACATTCATGGTGTGAATTTGCAGGACTGAGGCAGACTGAAAAGCATTTGTAACTTGAAGTAGTCATTTTGTAAGATGCTGTGATTCTCTTCCCAGGGCTGCTCTGTCTCACAGTGGAAGTCCAGGAGTTGTTCCTGAGGAAAACGGGACATTGCTGGGTGATGCCCATAACATCAGTGAATGGAGAGAGGTTATCACTGGGGAAGAGGTTCCATTTGAGTTTGAAACCAGAGGGAAACTCAGACACAGGTGAAATTACCAGGCCATGAGATGTTCTGAAAGTCTGGTATATGGAACTATATATATATATATATAGTCTGCTATATATATATATTTTTCTGGTATATGGAGCACACAGGCTCACAGTTGTGAACCTGCACTAGCAGGTGTTACATTAAAAGTGGATTTCTTTAAAATCTATTGTTAATGTTTAGTTTCTACTTTTAATACTCTTTTATGGAGTGAAATTATAATTTCTCTGGTAAAGCAGCAACTATTGCTGTTTGTGGCAGCTAGTCCTATATGTGAGTTGGATCATTATAAGCTTTTAGAAGGACTTAGGGGGTCTTGGTTACAAATTAATATCCTTTATTTTAAAGGAGTGTTGGTTGTTATCAGAGGTAAGACCTAGAGCTTGTTAACAAATATGTAGCACACTTATATTTTTGTGACATAGTTATTGTGTGTCTTTGTGTTCCTTAGGGAAGGTGGAATAATTAAACATAAACTCAGGTCATTCTATCCATGAATTGGAAAAACTCAGGAGATTTTTTAATGCTTCAGTGAGATTCTTCTAACAGAACCCAGAGGATATTTGTTGTTTGAACTGTTTGGTATTTAGTCTGTATAATAATGCTTAGTAGTAATTTAGCATGCTCTAACCTGGTAGGCACACACATGACCTAAGGATTCATCAGTTGCAAGTGAGAGTAAATGGCTGGGAAGAAGTGAGTCCAGTGTCTGTGGACAAAGTTGGAACATTTTTCCGATACGCTGCGCCAGATAAGAATTCCTCCTCTTCTACTGTAAGTTCTGATTCCGAGTGTTTTAAAAGAGTATGTAAATTAGGAGTAATGATGCCTGCAGGATTTTGATCTAAAGGCATCTGTTGGATGAAATTGTCCTCTTTCCAGTTAGCCTGGACTGGGAGAGCTTGGAGATGCTGGGCTCCCAAGTGTGCAAGAAGCCAGAGCCTGAGCAGTCAGAGTGAGTCTGGGCTTGGCAGGCAGAGCTTCCAGTGACAGAATCAATGTATCAGTGACAGTGGAGGCTGAGCTTTCCATCAGCCCAGCATTTCAGCAGCTGCTTTTATTTCTTTCATTGCAGGAATGCTTTTCATGTATTTCATTTGCTTAAAATAAACAACACTGGCAATTTCCTGTAAGCCTAGAGATTGTTTTGGAAGTATGTGGCTCTGTAGACAAAATATACTTGTCATGAAGGGAAAATGCAGTTGTAATGATCAGCAGGCTGGCATTTGGTGGAGGCTTAGTGATAAAAATGGTCTTGTGGATTTCAAGACTTAAGTTTTGAGACTAGCTTCTGGAAGTTGTTGAGCACTGGATAAATAGGAGGTTGAGATCTTTTTGATATAAAACAGAATTAAATGTGATCTGATACTGCTGACAAGCGTCAGTGATCTCTTACTTGAATTTTCTGATTTTTTAATATTGAAGCGTAAAAAAGGATCTTCTCTCTGCAATTTGAATATTGAAGGGAAAGGATGCAAATTATGAGATTATGATAAATGAATGAAAACTGCTGTTCAGCAATATCTCCTGTAAAATTTCTCATTATAACAAACCCTCCTTAAGCTCCATTATTTTGCAAAGCAGCATTACAAACAGGCATTGCTAATCTAGTTCTGACATGATTCCAAGCTGTACTGAAGATCAGAAACACAAAGTGATGGAAGTTTATTCTTCTTTAGAAAAGATCTGTGTTAAAGCTGAGGCTGGTATTTTAAAAGCTGGACTACTTTAACCTTCTTGTTTACTTTCTTCCCAGCTTGGAAGCCAAAAAAATAGAACAAATATAATACATCCACAAGTCTATGTGAGTATATATTTTCATTTTTTGAAAGCTAATTAGATAAAAGCAGGGAAACTACAAGTGAACTGGCTTTTCCATCCTTCTGGAACCTTTTCAATAGAAAGGAAACAAAATTTAAGCAAACAAAATGCACTTTCAAATCAGAACAAATACTTATGATTTACCATTCCTTACCAGTATAAATGTTTGAAAAATGTGTCTTAAATTCCAAGATATGAATTCTAGCATTAAACACATACTAAATGTTATTTTCAGGACCAACGTTGCAATGACTCTGTGTAATGTAGAAGGTAAAACATCACAGCAGAAGGGCAGCTATGAGTGAACAAAGTATAAATATGTTAAGAAAGCTCTACCTTAATTTTCAGTTTTGACAGATAGGAATGATGAGTGACTGGTAATTATATGAGGCTTAGATTTCAAACTCCATGGATTTATGAAATAACGTACTAGCGAGATGATGTATAAAGTTCTTTCCTTAGGATCTGTATTGCTCTTGAGCTTGCATTATTTTGAGAAATATAAAGGAGTTAGTGATACGAGGAATTGCTTTTTCATAATTTTACTGTGCTTTGAAGGGGAGGTACAGGATTATAAACCACCGTTGTGAAACTATTTATACACCTTATGAGTTGCACACTCAACTGGCAAGTTTTTCTCCTTTGTAATGGAGGTGTCCCTCTTCTAGATATATTCATTACCTGAGCTTTTTAATGCTTTTAAATATCTTCCAGTTTTCTTCATTGCCTCCAGTTCGTGTGGTGTTTGAAGTGACCATGGAGGGGAGCGCCCGGAAGGTGATCACCGTGCGCTCAGCCTTGCTGGTGAAGAACAAGCTGGAAACTCCCATAGAGCTGCGCCTGGACAGTCCTTCTGCCCCCGACAGTGAGTGCTGGGCACTCCTGGGACCTGCTCCTGCAGCATTCCCTGCAGGCTGGGGGCAGTGCAGCTTTCTCCCCCAGATTCACCTGTAATGCTTCACATCCAAATAGGCCTCCCTCAGCAGGTCATGCTAAGAAGACAGTCAGGAAGAGACTAGAGAGCCCAGTAGGATATTGGGTTGTTGTTCAGATAAACAGGGAAAGCTGAGACTCCCTAAAGACTGAATCTTATTTTTGTATGTAGCCAAGTTGTCTCTTTAGCAGCAGTCTAGAGGGTTTTGGTGTAACCATGCAAAGGTTTAGTGTAGAAATGTAATGCTACACTGATAATGTACCCAAAAAGTTTGAAGAATGAGGTGTTTTGAAACAAGTATTTTCACTAAAGAGTTTGAGTACCAGCAAGTTTTTAGGCTGTTTCAGATTTACACACTGAAATGAGTCTGCTGCTAGATTGTTAATAGAGCTGAAAGTAACCGGTTGGTTTTTGCATAAATCAGGAATTGCTTTACATTAAAATTAAACACATTACCTTAAAAATTTGAGTCTTCAAAATTTTATGGTTTTCCATCAAGGAGCCTTTTTTTATATGTGTGTTTTCTTCTCTGTTGCAGAGCCTGTAGTACTTCCAGCAGTTATGCCAGGAGATTCTTTTGCTATTCCATTACATCTCACATCCTGGCGTTTGCAGGCCAGGCCCAAAGGAATGGGAGTTTTCTTCTGCAAGGCTCCAATTCACTGGACTAATGTCCAGAAGGCAGCAGAGGTGTGCAGCAGCAAGAGGGAGTGTCATTCCATGGAGTCTGAAAACAGCCGGTTTTTCAGGTAATTAAAGCCTAGTTCTTCTTCTGTAAGCTCTGATAAATAAAATCCTGTGAAAGTAAATAAGGAAAGAAAATTCTTAGAGATGAAAGCTGCTGCAGTTTAGTGGGATGTTTTACTGGGTCTGTTGAATAGTAAGAAAGCAATGAAGTGTAGCTGCTCTGTTTCTGCAGAATCCCCTCTGACAGTGCCCGTCAAAGCTCTGACAGTACAAAGCACACTATGAATATGTATTGTAAAAAAAAAGAGAAAGTTAGAAGGCAGGATGTGAACTTATGTTACATTAACTGCTCTGTCTCACTGAGGATAATGAGTGGTTTTCCAAGAGTGTTCACAAATACTCATTCCTTGTCCTCAAAGTCCTCTGCTCCATTCTGAGGCCAAAAATATCTCTGCATAGTGAGGATTAATGGAATTTTGTAGTTTTCTGATATGACTGATTTAGAGTTGCTCTGAATTTAGGAAATACTAGGATAGGGATTATGGGAGTTGTGTCAGGAAATGACCTTTGCACACTATATAGTTTTACTGCTGTGTGTCAGTTTCATAGTTCATTTCCTAATATGCTGGTTTTGAATGTATCACAGGGAGCAAAATAAATTCTTTAAAATGGAGGTGTACCAACTCAAATTTTCACCTTAACTAGTGAAAAACTGAAACGTCAAGTGGTCAGAGCAAGGATAGATCAAGGGAAGAAGGACACATTCAGCATTTATGCTTAAGAACATGATTATAGTTTACTTTAATGGTTAAAAATCTCTTTTTAGTAGCAGTTAAGAACATGCTTTTGCAAGTTTATGAAGGTGGTAATCTCTAATAGCCATTTTCTGTTAGGTCTCTGAATAGACCAGTTTTTGGGAAACTAACTTCAGTGTTTGATTAAAACCAGTGCACTCATGTTGTCTTAATGTCAGACACGAATACAAAATGCCTTATCATAACCTACAAAGTGATTATGCAGAGAACAACTCTAAAAGCTGTTTTTCTTACCAATCCTGACGTTAAAGCATCTTTGAGGACTTATCTCAACACAGAAGGACAGGGTTTCATTGCTGCCTTCTCTCACGTGTCGGCATTGCCAGGTTCTGCGTGGCCATCAAGAAAGAGAACTACCCGGACTACATGCCTTCCAGCATCTTCTCTGACAGTGCTAAGCAGATTTTCAGGCAGCCTGGGCACACCATTTATCTCCTGCCAACGGTGGTGATCTGCAATCTGCTGCCTTGTGAGCTGGAGTTCTACGTGAAGGGTTTGCCCATCAGTGGGACCCTGAAGCCTGGCAAAGAGGTCGCCTTGCACACGGCTGACACAGCCCAGAACATCGAGCTCGGTAAGGCTCAGTGCTCCTCGCTGGACCTCCAGGAAACTTGTTTCTGCAAGGAGCTATGGCATAGAATGGGAAAACGGAAAAAATAGAAAGTATTAAAATGGGAATTTTGTTGGGTTGCAGGGCTTCTTGTTTTTAATAACAAAATGAACATGTTGGAACAAAACCAACCCTTTATTGCCATCATTCCTCTAAATCTGTCAGCTGCCACTTAGAATGTTCCTTGTTTTCCTGAGACTGGAAACTGGAGAGAACAGTGCTAAAGAGGGGAATAAATCAAATAAATTCCTAATATTTTGTGTGGTTTTGCACTTTTCTTTTATGACAGAAATAATTAGTGTTGAGAGTATATGTAGAGTTTATTCGACACTGGCTAGACCTTGTAATGCCTAAAGCAATAATTAACCCTAAGCAGACTCCCTTACAGAACTTGTTTTGCTGTTTGTGACTTAAATTGAGGCATTTCTTCAGGAGGTCAGAGTTTACTATACTGGGCAGATTTAAAAGTTGATCAGGGTGAGCTCTACATAATATTTAGGGTGACCAAGTTATGTGAAACACCAACTTAAGTGCTTCTCCAAAACTCATGCCCTTGCGGTGATGTTTTATTTTGCTCTGCTGTGTTTTGTCTCTTAGGGGTGTTGCTAGAAAACTTCCCAATCTGCAAGGAGCTGTTGATTCCTCCAGGGACACAGAACTACATGGTGCGGATGCGCCTGTACGACGTCAACAAGCGGCTGCTGAATCTGACCATCCGCATTGTGTGTCGCGCTGAGGGCTCTCTGAAAATACTCATTTCAGCTCCATACTGGTTAATCAACAAGACAGGCAAGTTCTGTTGTAAGCCTGAAGTCGGAAATACAGATTTCCTGTAGTGTTTTGATCTGCTTTCTAGCCAAATAAAGCTTTAAAATGCTGCTTAAGAGGAATAAAGGTCGTAAGAGTTCGTCTTTTTAATAGTCCCAGAAGATACTGTTTGATGCATGTTACAGCCAAGAACTTAGACATTGGGTTGCTGTATTACAGATTTTCAAACATGAGCTGTTGTACCTCTTAATCAATCAGTATAGATAAGATCACTGTTCAAATGTGTGGTTTTCCAGGACTGGAATGCCTTGAATGGGCTGGATTGCAGTGAGTCTGTGTGAATTTCCACTGGCGCTTTCAGGTCTGCATGGGCCAGTCTCAGCCCTGCAGCTCCCAGACCTGCAGCTGTGAACAGCTGCTTTAAGAAGATTAGATGAAGAACTAGCCAATAATGACCAAAATACAAAATGACAAAAATATCTTGGGTTGCTTAATTTGAAATTTTTACTGTTCTCATTTTAATTTGTACAAAGGTGATATGTACTTTTAACACTCTTTCCTTCTGTGTTTATTTAAAGGATTACCACTTATCTTCAGACAAGATAATGCAAAAACAGATGCAGCTGGTCAGTTTGAAGAGCATGAGCTTGCTAGAAGCCTCAGCCCACTGCTGTTCTGTTATGCTGATAAAGAACAGCCAAACTTGTAAGTAAGAAGGGCAATCAGGAGGAACTTTACAAAGATGAAAGTATTAAGAAGACCTGTGAAATTATTATTTTTTTAATACTGTGTTAAGCATATTGGATTCTTAGATACTTCCTACTGGCAGCTCCTTGGTTGGCCAATTCTGTTGTCTCAATTTCTTCCAATTTTTTTTTTTTTTTAAATTTCAAAGATAAAAGACATACAAATGCTGTGGTGATTAATCAGTCTGGAAATTGCCAAGCTTTTTACAGGACATGGCCATTCACTCCATACCAATGTGTTGAAAGGGCTTATGGCAGAAATGCAGAATGAGTCACTCAGTAAGAGATTTATCATGGCTTCAAATGCTTCTATATCCAGACACAGATGTTCTTTTTCTATCTGGGCATGTGTTTGATCACCAGCATCGAGTTGCTACCTGATCCTTCATTTAAATGAAATGAAACCTTTGTGTTTTCTTCCTTCCCTTAGCTGCACAATGCGGGTTGGAAAGGGAATCCATCCTGAGGGTATGCCTGGCTGGTGCCAGGGCTTCTCCCTGGATGGTGGCAGTGGGGTCAGAGCCCTGAAGGTGATCCAGCATGGAAACAGGCCAGGCCTCATCTATAACATTGGTAGGTGGTGATGGAAAACCCCGTGGAACTCTTGGGGAGATACAGTGTCAGTGACAGCAGAAATAGAAAACTGCAGGAGAAACATCTTCTTAAAGGCTTTTGAGGCTCCAGAGAAAACCATTAAAGAAAAGATAGTATAGCTGAAAAATTAGTTTTCAGTTATTTTTGATTTTACATTTCATTGAGTGTTAATAACTATTGTCAAACTGTACTGTCTGCTTCTGTGTTTTTATTCCCCCTTTATGTTAATTCCAAGTAAATTCTAAATCCCATGACATTACTCTGATTATTTTGAGTGTCTGTGTCCTGTAGCTGTTCAGCCATGTGCTTTTTCTGTGGGTTTTGTTTGGTGTTGCCTGCATAGGCTGATGTGCAGACTGCAGCTTCTGGATTCCTTGTGCTCCTGGTGTACTTAAAGTACAAGCAGCTTTTAGTTTTTAATTAAATTAGTCTGGAAGTTACTCTGCAGTGATTGTCAAGGAATTTTTCATATGTTTAAAAGTAAAATAATTCCTTGCATTGATGTACTTGTGATTGGGAATTGTTTTGGGATTTCTTAGCTTCAGTTATCTTCAGTATTTAAGTAGTACTTGAGAAATAGAGGGTAACAGATGGCACAAGGTTGCATTCACTGTTTAAAATAATGTTCCAGTGCAAGGCAGTGGTATGGCACAAAGAAGCCAAGAAAGAACTTGTGTTCTCTGAAATACATTGTTGCAGCTGTCCTTTTCTTTTGTAACTAATAGCTCCATTTTCACCTTGTTTTTATTACTAGGTATTGATGTTAAAAAAGGCAGAGGCCGTTACATTGACACCTGCATGGTCACCTTTGCTCCCCGGTACCTGTTAGACAATAAATCAAGCTACAAACTGGCCTTTGTTCAGAGGGAATTTGCCAGAGGTCGGGTAAGAAGCTTCCTGGTGGGGACTTTTTAGTACAGTACTGTACCTAGTCACAGCATCTGCTCACCAAGAAGAGCAGACATTGTTCTTGAAAGTATAATTGGCTGCTCATGAGAATCTTCCTCAGTATTCCAACAGCAGAATCCTCCTGACAGAAGAATGGCTGTGTTTGTATTTTAGAGGTGTATAGGTTAGGGTTTTTTTCACTGCTGGGATTATTTACCAATTATTACCCATTGTTTATTTTAATTATATTTTATAATTATGTTTAGTATTTATTACCAATTATTTCCCACTTTCTGTTCCTAGGGAACATCCAATCCTGACGGCTACATCTCCACCCTCCCTGGTTCCAGTGTGGTGTTCCACTGGCCACGGAATGATTATGATCAGCTGTTGTGTGTGAGGCTGATGGATGTCCCAAACTGCATTTGGTCCGGGGGCTTTGAGGTCAACAAGAACAATTCATTCCATATTAATATGAGGTAGCTGTGACCTATAAATCTTCTGCAGCTGCTGTGTTCTGATAGAAGCAGCTGTTTAACACTGCGGATAATGCAGATCAGAAGCTTACCTGTCTTGTACTGTATTCTTCTTCAGGGACATCTTGGGGAAATGTTACTTCTTAAGAGTAGAAATCACCCTTCAGGGAGCCACGTACCGCATTGCCTTCAGCGACACCGACCAGTTACCGCCGCCTTTCCGCATCGACAACTTCTCCAAGGTAAAAGAAACAAAGCCCAGGGATTTTTCCTTTTTTTTAATTTAAAAAAAAAAAAAAAAGTAGTTCGTCTGTATTTGTTAGAAGCAGGAGTTGACTAACTCGTGTAATGAAATGAAAGGAAAGGAAATGAAAGTCTGTGCATTTGTCTGTAGTAATTGTAATTTTCGAAAGTTTTTCTGAAGTTCTAGTAAAAATTGGTAGTATGTGGCTACATCATCTTTTTTAAATAATAGCAGTAACACTGTGGCTTCAATGAGTGCTTTAAAAGCAGAGAAGTATTGCCAATGAGAGGGATGGTATTTCATCTGTCCTAGTCTCCTTAGATTAGCTGGGTTTGAGATGCTCCATGGGCCTGCAGACATTTTGAACCACAGATGACAGATAAAAGCAAACATGCTGTTTCTCAACCCTTCAAGACTCTCTTTACTTGAGACCTGAATGGAAGAATATTCATATGGAAATAATTGGGAGGGGGGAGTGGGGGAAAAAAGTGATCTCAACATGTTTCAGTCATCAACTCCTGGTAAATGAGCAAACGATAGAAAGTCTATCTAATGACTAATTCCTGTCTGAACACTCCTCCTTCCTGACTGCTTCAGGTGCCAGTTGTATTTAAGCAGCATGGGGTGGTGGAGCCCAGGCTGTCCACGGATGTGAAGCCCATGACCTCTCTGGATTATGCGTGGGATGAGCCCGTCCTGCCTCCCTTCATCACACTGACAGTGAAAGGAGCAGGCTCCTCAGAAGTTGTGTGCTGCATGAATGACTTCCATGACAGCAAATGTCTTTACTATGAAAACTTCATCTATATTGCTGCTACATATACTTTCTCAGGGTAATCCTTTATATCTTTGATGGAAATATTTTTAATGTTCACATTAAGGTTTAACCAATCAGTTCATTATTCTCTTAATGGTTACTGTTCAAAAGTTTTTCACATGGAGTTAAATTTTTGTCTGCCGTGTAGCTAGCAGAAGAAGTGCTAGATTCAGAAGTTTTCTGGCTGTCAGAAATTTGTGTATTTTACCTCATTTGGACATAGTACCTTTGCTTTAGAGGTGCAGCTTGACACTGTTTATTCTGTCACACCGTGAAAAGAATTCAGCATCTGGCATTTGCTGTGACCCCACTGTGTGGTCTCAGAAGAGTCAGGATGTTTGGGGTCCCCCTCTGGGGCCTTAATGACTTTTGGTGCATAAAGGACACTTTACTTCAAGTCACACTTATTCACAATATGCCTGTGAGGTTTAAGCTTCCACCAGTTTATATGCTGCTGAAAACAGCTCTGGGAGATTGATACAGGGCTTTGATGCCTTCCTCAATATAAGGTAGAAAATGTCTTTTAATTCATCTGTGAAGTTCCTAGTTCCAGTGAGAAAGCAAAGCCCCTTTTAAAAATAAACTCAAGTTACCAGCTCGCCCTGGTAATTCCTAACAAGAGGGGAGAAACCCCCAATATAAATGTTAGTCTGGCAGGGTGTATTGGAAGTGTAAACTTCCAGTTAGAATTTTGATGCAGACCTAATTCATGCTACAAAAGAAGCTGCTACTCTGAACAAACATGATGCTCTTTTCTTGGTGTTCCAGGTTACAGGAGTCAAGTGTAAGACCAGTTACTTCAAATAAAGATGCTGCAAATGCAGAGCTTGTGCTTGATGTTTCTCCAAAGACACAGCGAGTTTTGCTGAAAAAGAAGGTACCAGGACACATTTGACTTCCTTTTTAATAATACTGTTGCTATGTGCTAAAGTAAAATCAAATGGTGAGACTGGGACAACATTAAAAAAAAAAAAGTTTTAACTTTTAAAGGGTGGAAAAAGACTCCAAAGTGATAGGTTATTTTGAATTGTGGTGGTGTTTCTGTACAAGGCTTTTATAGGGATAAAGGTGATAGAAAAGGGAATTAGAATAAAGTAGCAAGGAAGGTTGTAAATGCCTCCACAACAGCAGAATGTGGTAGTTGTGTGTTGGATATTCTCATGAAGTTCCAAGGTAGGACATGCTTCCTTTTCAGGAGCATTGTAAGCCAAGTCATCTGTTTCTGGAAATTGTGTTTAAATATTGCTGAGATTAAAATGCTTAAGAGCTTTTAAATGCAGCTCTGCATCTAGCTCTTGTATATTCATTGAATATCAGAATTCAGTCAGAAGCTTTTATCCAAACTAGCTCCTAATTCTAATTCAGAGCTCTGAAGTTAAATATGTACAAGTCATTCCAGGAATTATAATTCAAAGCCTCTGATAGCAAAATAGGAGAAAAATGTTTGCTGTGTGCTGTAGTTAAATGTTGAATTTTTCTGTAACAGGAGCCAGGAAAGCGATCCCAGCTGTGGAGGATGACAGAGTCAGGAATGCTTTGCCATGAAGGTTCTTCAGTTCCTCATAACCCCCACAAACCTTCTCGTCGCTCCGAGGACTCCAGTATGATTTTAGACATCGCAGGCCTGGCGGCTGTCACGGATAACAGGTACTGAAATGCACTTCCTCAGGAAACTGATGGGGGTGTCTAACAACTGCTTTGAAAACATACTTAATATGATATTCTCTGAATATGGAAGGACGTTGTTCTGAAGGCATGTGAGAGAGCTGGATTTTATCTGGTTTCATTAAAAAAATCTCGTGATCACCTTGGCTTGGGAACACTTGTATAAAAGCACAGCTGATGCCTTTTCAGCAGGTGACTCCTGAAGAGAGATTAGCAAAACGAGCTGGGGCAAACAAAATGTTCAGCATTAAGACAAGAGCAGAGCTGTGAGGTGCCTCCTCTGAGCTCTGGCCTTCCCCTGCAGGTACGAGCCTCTGATGCTGCGGCGGCCGGACCGGCGGCGCAGCAGCACCCAGACCTGGAGCTTTCGGGACGGGAAGCTCACCTGTGGCATCCAGGGACTCGTTGTCCAAGTCAGTACTGGTTTTATGTGTTGAACCGGTTTAGTTTGTTGCTGATGTAGGTGATGTCTGTAGATGACAAATGATATAGAGTCATTTGGGCTTAGGATTGAGGTAAACTAAAAGCTCTGAGGCAAGTTCAGAATATGGAGCGAAACAAACTTGGGCGAGCAGCTTATGTTTTAAGTTTATTAAATTGAAGTAATGAAAGCTCTTGCACTATTAATTAGAAATTTGAAAAGTATTTTAGTTATTGCTGTGATATTGCATTGGTAATTTTGTGATCAAATTACTGCAGCAAAGTGAGTTACTACTTGAAGCAACCAAAAAAGCTCTGTATTGCTGTCTTAGATGTTGACTCAGTAGGGATTTACATTCTCATCTACAGGTCCAGGGTTCATCTTTTAAAAAGCTTCCTATCATTTTCAAAAAGCTTTTCAGGAAGTACTTTCAAATGTCCCTTGATGATGTGATAGCTTCAGTTTTAAGCATGAAGTGGGAATATTTAATTCCCACTTAATTATCCATTACCTGCCTAATTATCAATTACTTACTTATCGATCTTGGCTGTTTCTTTTATCTCCCAACTGATTAAACAAGTTAGCAGAAACTTCAGTAATATTTAGAAAATGCTACTGGACTTCTCTTCATTTAGTTCTGAAGAACAGATAGAGAAAAGTAAAATACAGTTTTAAACTAATATATGTAAATAGTTATCTGAGGTATTTACCTATTGCTTAATGACTTAATTTTCTTTCCTTACTCCTTTTTCTTTCTCCAGGCAAAGGGAGGAATACAGGGTCTTCATGATGGAGCTGAAGTTGTTCTAGGTCCTGATAACTCACTTGAGCTTTTGGGGCCAGTTCCACCTGAACAGCAGTTCACAAACCAAAAGATGAGGCCTGGCTCAGGAGTCCTGGCTGTGAGAGTCATCCCAGATGGGCCAACTAGAGTTCTGCAGGTGATATTTATTAACTAGAATCTAGTTCCATTCTTTGCTGGAAATACTCTTTTTCTGTATTACACCTTTAAATCCTTACGAAAAGCTGCCTTTATAATGACATGAAGGGGATGGGAATATCATAAACCAGCAGTTAATACAAAATTTCTCCTTGTCCTTAATATTTTAAAAAGATAATTTGCTAAGGCAGAACAACGTAGCTGTTACTTGCACATATGGAATGACTGTAGTAATGTATTTGTGTTCAGATCACTGATGTTAACCAGCGCAGAAATGATCGTTCATTCAGCGAAGGAGAAGAACTTCCAGTCACGGAACAAGAGCTGCGCAAGTTCAAAAATCCAGAGACAGAGCAGGAATTAGAAGTAAGATACAACAACTAGTACTTGTCTTTTTTATTTGCATTTTCTTTTCTAAATTTCAGGAGGGAGATGATGGTCAATGACCTCTCCTGAAGAACACCTTGTGTTCTTTATTAATCTAAAAACTTTAGATTTTCATGCTGTAATTTCTCACTCTTAGAATTTGGGTTATTATGCCTTAACCCTCTTGATTCTAAGACTCATTGTCAACGAGCTGCTCAGTCTCTCTGGAGATGATCCTAAAAGAATAATTTCTTTGCAGAGATGTGTATTTGATATCAGGTTTTTTCAGCATTGGTTTGTTAATGGTGGGATTTTTCCCCTTCTTTTCTCAGGTGCTTGTGAAACTGGAAGGTGGAATAGGATTGTCTTTGGTCAACAAAGTCCCTGAAGAGCTTGTGTTTGCAAGCCTCACCAGAATTAATGTCCACTACACTCAGCTCTCGACCAGTCAGGTGCTAGAACTCAGTGTGGATGATATACAGGTATTTGCCATTTTGAAAGAAATTCATTTATTCATGGGTCTTCTTCAGATTTCTGAGTCATAATAGGTTTGAGGACTGTTTACAGCTATGACTGAAATTTTTATTCCTAAATGTCACTGGAGTTTCAGCTCTGTTTTCTGTCCACTGTGTAGGTGGACAACCAACTTATTGGCACCACACGGCCTTTTATGCTCTTTCTGACACCCAGGATGAGTGAGAATGAGCCCCTGGACCCTGGGCCTGCTGTTCAAATCAATGCCATGAAATTTCCCAGTAAAAATGCACTGATTGATATATACAAGGTAAACCACAATGTTTTATTTGTGTAACATAGATATTACTTTGTAAATTTAAATGACCTTTCCTGTTCTTAATTTTTGCTTGTAATCTGGATCCGGTGGTTTGTGAAATACACTTTGTTGAATCAGTTCTGAACCCTAAGGGACACAGTGTCCCCCTCCTCATGTTTGCAGTGTTTAAAGCTACAGAACAGTGATGAACAGGGTCCTAAGTATGTTTAAAAATGTGACAGACCAGTCTAGACCCCTGTCTGTCCATGTCTGTGACCTTGCTTTTCAAGGCAGTTATTCTCTCCTGAGAACTGTAGCCCAGTGAACCAGAATATCTCTGTTTTGTTCTTCAGGAGTTGAGACCAAGGTTATAAATTCTCTCTGATAAGCTGTTATCTTGCTGCATAAACCTGGTTCTGAGCACTGCAGCCGTTTGGAAACCTTGGTTGTAAATTTATCCACCAACTGTGGTATGTACTGTGAGGGCAAAACTGAGTTGGCTGTCAAGACTTATTTTCTCACTTGGAATCATCACACATGTATTTTGACTCTGTTTTGAAAAGCAGCTGATTTTAGTGTTGGAAATGCAGCTAAGATTTTGAAGTGTTAGGATTAGGTAATAAAGCACAACGCCTTCCACAAAATTGAAATAATCATCACTAGTTGTAGATAACTTGAAGTGAAGAAAGCTACCAAAGACATTTTGAAGGTGGGAGTCCTGCTACAAATCCCTGAAAGTGAAAATATTCCACTGAAATAGAGCATGTTGTCCTTTTTAATAGCTTACATGGATTATATTTCTGGTGTTAATGCTGTAAACTGAGACTTCTTTATCTTTGTAGCATCTGATGATCACTGCCCAAAAGTTCACCGTTCAAATTGAGGAGAAACTGCTTTTGAAGCTGTTGAGTTTCTTTGGCTACGACAAGTCGGAATCAGGTGTGGTATAAAAGTGCACAGCCCAGTGTTGCAATGTACAGAAATGTAATAAAATAAACAGAAAAGGCCAGCACGCTCTTGGCTCTGTGAACCTCCCACTCTTGAACAGAGCTGGGGATGCCTCAGTGGCCCTTGTGAAATTGTTCCTGGGGGTTGTGCCTGTTGCAGAGCTCAGGTGATGATGGCCCAAGTACAGCCTGGCTCTGGAAGGAGTTCAGTGTTCATTCTCAGTTCCTATATCTGGATTCATCTGAACTGGGATAAAGGAAATGGTGTTATTAATTTAGCAAGCCACTTTGTTTAGTGATTTGTTTAGTTTGTTGTTTTAACCCAGGGCTAGAAGTGGGATCTGTGTTAATTTGTTCCTTGGGCAGTTTCTCTTGCTTCACTGCAAGAAAATTTTGTCTGACCTTTGTTGTGGCATCCATACCCCTGGTTTTAATTGTAATGTAAGTTTTCTTTCATTCACTGAGGCAAGACAGATCTTTTTAATCTTCTGATCTCATAGATGCTATTCTAATCCTCCTATTTTAGTGTTTATCTGTGCTTTGGAAACGTTCTGAAATGTTTGTTTTGGAGTGGAAATTGAAAAAGTCACTTCTATTATGCAGTAGCCTGTGCTGTTACATAATAACTGTCACAGGAAAAAAACTATTTCTGGCATCTTTCCAAATGGGGCCAAGCCTACAAATGATGCTCCAGAGTTCTGTCTTGCTAATCCACAGTATCCTCTGAATTGTCTCTGGATAAATAACAGTATTGCATTTCACAGAGGACTTACAAAACTTAGATCTCTAGTGATGAGGCAGAAGTAAAAATTTTGAGTTTTGCTGTTAGCCTTTTAACTAATCTCCCCTTCGTTCTGGTTCACCCTGTTCCTTTTGCTCTTTTTTTTCCTTATATACTGTACATATATTGTAATTTATCTGCTGATGACATCCTAGATTCAGACAGAAATAATTTTCTCATTTACATTTAGCATATTTTATTGTTCATAAGTCTGAGTTCACAAGACTTGGTCATCTTTCATCTTTGCCCATCTTCCTCACACCACCCAGGTGCTCTTACAAATAACATGAGCCTGTTAATGTTGACCAGATTTGAGTCACTATCCATGTAAATTGATTTACTGGATGTCTTCCATGTAGGCATGTTGTTCATTGTGTAGTGAATATTTGAAAGCTTGCTTTGTAAATTATATTCCTAGTTAAGTGTGTAAGGAATTACAGAGAAAGTAGAGAGAGGAAAACAGACTGTAAGAGCACCACTGCACAGTAGTTGCATAGTCATGTTCCTCCTTGGTTCTGTGTGCTGATAAAGAGAAATTAAGAGTGAGATTAAAAGCTCTAATAACAGGTTTTAGAGATGCAGAGAGACCTGACAAAAATTTTTGAGCCTCAGAGGTCAACTTTGTGTCACGAGGCATGAGTAATTTTGCTGGCTACACAAGCAGTCACACATACTCTTTATTTGTGCAGAGGATTGTTAACTCTTAACAGAGCGTGCATTCCTAAGCCCATATTTATTTATCTTTAACTGGTTCTGATTCCTGTGTTTTGTCTGGATGCAGAGGTTGAAAAGAATGATGAAAACCTCCATGAAAAGGTTGTTGAACAAAGTGGAGGACAAAAACGGTACTACTTTGAAAATCTGAAAATCAGTATTCCTCAAATCAAGTTGAGTGTCTTCACTTCCAACAAGCTCCCTTTGGATCTCAAGGTACTCCAGTGCATTCCCACAGTGGCTTTCCAGTCAAAAGGAGAAAAAGGGAACAAATGCTTTGACTTAATACTCGTAGCTTCCATTTACTCTTGCATTATCTGAGTTAAAAATAATAGAACTTCCAGCAAATTCTGACATTTAATTAGCATAATTTCCAGTCTCTTCTGTAATAGTCCTTCCTATTTGTAATTTCAGCTGAAGCACAGCCACCTGGACCTAATGACTCACTGCTTTACAAAGCATCTCAGTTGCAATAATGGAAGTGTAAAGAGCTTAAAGGGAATTACTATCATAAAATAAGAAGTTATCCAACTTAGAGAAGAGAAATACAGGACATCCCAAGGATGTTGTTTCATTGGAATGAGAGAATTTGCATAAGCACTGTGCAATATTGTTGAAAATTAAAGTGAACTGAGATTGAGTATGAATTTAAAATAGGTGGGAAGTCTGGGTTTTTTTCATGTGATCATAAATCTGGCACAGTTGGTAAGTGAACCAGGGATTCCAGATTATGGCCAGAACATAATCTCACCCAGTGTTCCCAGATCGTGTGTTAGGACCTTCCTGGACACAACAAAGTGGCAGCAATCAGTTGCCACTTCAAAAATAATTAATTTGACATTTCAGTCAGAAATACTTCAGTTCTCTCTGAGCTAATACAATTACTTCCCTCCAAGGTGGGAGAGTTGAAACAAAACCAAGCAACCAAACCATTAAAAACCCTCCCCATTGTGGAGGAACAGAGCTGCTGCCTTTTCAAAAAACCAAAACTGAGACACCAACTGAGCTTTTTTTTGTCCTTGATATTAAGGACATCACGATGAGCAGGCTTCTAAAGAAGTTTAGTGTTGGGTAATGAGTGTCTGTCATGGAGCCTTACCAAGATGATCCAGAAGATCACCAGTCCTACGTTCTTGTATTCTTTTTACCAAATCCTCATACTGAGGACAGTTCAATAGCTAGTTGGGATATTCCTTGGCTGTGATATCCCCCAGCTATAATATTCCTTGGCTGTGGGATTCCCAGCTATAATATTCCCTGGCTGTGATATTCCTTACTGCTAAATTATAGCAGCAGTGTCCTGAATATGTCGTTGCACTTCAGCTTCAACATGACAACCCTTGTAATTCCATTAGTCGAAAAGCAGGCTGAGGAGGCAGAGCTAGTGCTGAGTGCCTTTAAGAGCCCAGCACTGAGCACTGTTCTGTTTGGATTTCCCACCACCCTTGGTATAGGATTGCACACGGATCCATCTTGGCAGCCGCCAGCAGCGTTCCCAAGAGAAAACTTGGCATATCCATTTTTTCCCATAATGTTAACAGTCCCTGCATATTCTGTGTATTGACTTTCACAGAAAGAGTTCAGTTCAGTTCTGTGGCACAGGAGAGTTGAGGGTAGGAGGGAGAGAATAATCACAGTAGAGCCTTTGTGGAAGTTTTTCTAATTACCTCTAATGTTTCTGGCTTGGACATGGCTGTCTGGTAATTTGGTGTAGACAGATTATTTTTATTAGGTACCAGTATTAACAGAGTTGCCTTATGTAATATCTGATACTTAAACAGGAAATGACTTCCTACCTAAGTGAATAATGAGGACTACTCTGGTTGGTCATCCATTTACTGAAAAAATAAATAGCTCTTTTCTTACTTGCAAACTTAACTCAGACCTGTAACTTGCCTTAATTGCCTGCAGATGGCACAAAACCATGTTCCTTATACCAGGCAGCTTTGGTGATTAATGTGTAAAGATAAAACATCAGTGTGAAGCTTCTTGCCTTCTTCAGTGTCTGATGCTGGTGAGTGTGCAGATGCCATTATCAAGACCTGAAGAAGAAGAGGCCTCTTTCTATCTTAAAAAATTACATTTCTTATATATTTTTTTCAAAATTATTTTATTTATGTGTATCTGTATTTAGATGTATAGCTTGTCCTCCTTAAATGTGGGGGTTTTTTTATGTATAAATTGTACAAAGTACAGATGGCCTGTGAGCTAATTACGGTCTTAGTTTTCTTCCTTGAAAAATAATGGGAAAAGCTATTTTAAAGAATTTCTTTGGACCACATAATGTTAAGAAATGAGCCTCAGGCTTACAGGAAATGATGTATGTTTTTCCAGCTCATCCTGACACTTAATCCCTTCACAGAAGTTCAGCAGGGTGGAAAATAGCCAGTTTTGTCAAGGAAATTCATTTAGGGTTGGAGTTTAATTGGACATTAGAATAATACAGCAAAGTTATATATGGAATCTTAAACACATTTTGGTTTGAAGTATTCCTGTCAAGAGTGGGAAACAGATTGCATTGGTAACTCAGTGACTCTTGAGTTATTGAAGAAATGCAGTGCGAAGTTTTCAATGCTTAGAATAAAAAAGGTTTTTTGTAGGTGACTGCTCTCTGTATTAAAGTGTCCACACTGCAGTGGTACAGAATTTCAACAGCTTCAGAGAGCTTTGTTTTTTTATCCATTTAAAGGATGCTGTGAATGAGGAGCAGAGAGAAGAATTTCAATGGCAATATCTTTCATTTACTCAGGCACTGAAAAGCACACTGGGCTTCCCTCTGATCCGATTTGAAGATGCCGTGATTAATCTGGACCCTTTCACTCGGGTCCACCCATATGAAACTCAGGAGTTCATCATTAACGACATTCTGAAACACTTCCAGGAGGTCAGTGGGGCACAGATTATGCTGTGGCAAAGCTTGAGCTTCTCCTGGTTGAGGAGTTCTCCACTGAGGATGTGGGAACTCTTTGCTGACTATTAAATGTTAGTGCTGTGTTGCTTCTTTGGTATATGGAGAAGTAGTATCTCAGAAGAAATCTAATAATGCATTTTAAGATGAAACTGTTGCTGTTGATAATTTTACTGGTATTTGTGTGTTGATTTCTCCAGTAAACCTACCTGGCTTGGCATAAGCTTCTGTTATGGGTGGGATTTTTGTAATATTTTTTTTTCATGCTGGTGTTAATGTGATCCATAAGAAATACTTCATTCTTCCTCTCATTTTACAGGAGCTGCTGAGTCAGGCAGCAAGGATTCTAGGTTCTGTGGATTTCCTTGGCAACCCTATGGGTCTACTGAATGATTTTTCAGAAGGTGTTACTGGACTTATAAAGTATGGCAATGTGGGTGGTCTCATCAGAAACGTCACTCATGGAGTATCAAACTCTGCTGCAAAGGTAAAAACTGTGATATTAAAGTCTGCTATAACAATAAGCAAAAGAAGACAAGAAGTCAAATAGAACTATTGGCCATGTTTAAATTGCTTTATGTCCTGTTTATTTTGTAAAAATGGCGTTGGAAGTGTAGATTTTGTTTTTCTTAAATGCTATCTATATATCCCAGGGATGCCAGAAACAGGAGTCAGTGGACCCTCAAAGCCCTATTATTGCTGTACAGATACTTGCAAGTTAAATCAACAGTTAGGAATAATTTGGTGAGGAATAATTTGTTCCTACATGCAAATGAACAAAGCTGTGTTAAATTCTGTATATAATCTACGTTTAGAGAGAGCACTAGAGAAAGGTGGAGTATTGAAGGGGCTATTTAGTATAACAGGAGTTGTTAGCTGTTATTTTTGAGAAGTGATTAAGCTGATGGGAATAGCAATTATTATGCTGACACTTGAGGTTTGGGGAGTTTTATTCCACACAGCAACAAACTAAAGAATTTCTAGATTGCTTTGTATTTATCTGTAGTTTAATTCCAAAGTTTCTGCATGGTGAACATTCTTACGCCCTTCCTGATAACAGCTGATTGAGTTCAATTATATCAGTGAAAATATCTGTATTTAGTGCCCAAGAGAGGGATGATCTTAGGCAGGAGTCAGAAATAGGAAACAGTTTGGATCGTGGTTGATGCTGTACTTGATACTTAGCAGGCATATGTTCTTGCAATGTTTTGTTATATACATTGTATACCCATGAAGTTGAACCCTTCATGGGTACAACTGCAGTAATGCTTTTTTGACACAAGGACATGTTGGTAAGTTTGGTTTCGTGAAAATTCTGTCTATTATTGTCATGATTTGCCTCACGTGTACCTTTGTAATGTGGATTGTCAGGGGTTTATCCTTTAACAACCTTTCCCACTTATTTGTAGACAAGGAAATCTGCTTTTCCCCCTCCTTAGTGAAAAAAGGTAATTGAGAAGATGGGAAACACAGAATCTGTATAATTACAGAGAGCTCAAGACTAACATTATCAAACCTGGTCCATCACCAAGTGCAGAGCTGGATCTCACCCAGAGAGCTGAGCCATGAGGAAAGATGACATGCACATTCTCTGTCTTAATTATCTTGTTTGCACCATTAGCCTATTTTGCACAATTTCAAGAAATCCAAACAAAACACCACGTTGATATCCCTGCCTAAATCTCCTAGTAGGTGGGGCTGTAATTCTCAGCTCTGCAAGCCCAAGCAGTGTGTAGAAGACTTGCTGAGCTTCTGGAAGGCAGCTGTATGTGTCTGCAAATGAGCACTTTTGTCCATGCTTTGTCCCGTGGTTGGAGTCTCTGGTGACCCATCCACTCCACCCAATAGAGTATGTTTCTTTAGAGTTTCCTTTCTATCAAGTGTTGTTTCCTCATCGCAGTCACATCTGCAGCACCAGTCCCATAAATCTTCCTTTAAAAGGCACGAGCCTTCCTCTGTTTCCCACAAGGGCAAGGTCATTCTTTGAACTTTGGAGTCATTTGTAACCAAGAGGTTTGTGAAGGAAGATTTTCAAAGGCAGAAGGGCAGTTGGATGGTGAACTCCTTTCAAAATTCAACAGGAGCTGAGTGCCTGCTTCCCATTGATACCTTTGAAAATCACCCCATGTACTATTTATTTGTCTTCACAGGTATTTTTTTTTCTTTCTCCTTGATAGATCAGAAATGTCTCTGTGATGCAAGTCTCGCACAGTTCCCTTTTCAAAGCTTTTTTATATGGTTTATGTATTTATCCTTTTGGAACAAGGAGAGAAATCCATAATTTAAGAAGACTTAGTAGTACATTGTGGAGCTCCTTGATTGAGTCTTCTTTCCAAAGGTTGAATCTTAATTCTGCTGCATGGAAGACAATGGTAAAAAAGGCTCAATAGTCAGCTTGAATTCTTCCTTATGTGTTACACTGCTTTCAGGCATTTAAATCTGCTCAAAAACCAAGCCAGGAATGTCCATTGGATAAAAAAAATTGGCATTTCAAGTACAGGTTGGGATGTGTTATGTTCATGATAAAACAGAGAAATTTGTCTTTTACTTTCTGTTCTACCTTGTATGAGCCTTATGAGTGTGTCTAGGGTATGTAAAGTATTGGAAAATAAAACCATTTTGAGAGAAAAAACAATTTGAGTTAGTCAAAAGAAACAAAACTGAAACAACAGGTCATTTTCATCTTCCTGTTGGTGCTCTGGGAAGGTATTTTTAAGTGTATTTTCACTGCATACATTTTCACCTGATTCAGCTCTGCCATAGAGGGCTTTTGTCTTTGCAGCTTATTCTGTGGATCTGGTAACTAAAGCAGCCAAAACCAGAGGAGCCTGTGTCCTGCACAGGCTCTAAGGGCTGGGAAAAAAAAAAAAATCTCCATTTTGGTTGTTTGACTGCCTGACTTATGAAGTGTCTAAAATAAAAATCTATCCTAGATTTTAAGATGAGTTATCTATCAAGGCGTGAGTGGATAGATAAACAAAGAGTAATACTGTAATCATAGCTTTAGAAGTAACGCTGCTCAAGTGAATCGAGAAGTAAGCTATTGGAGTTGTATCTGGTTTTGTCATTTTATTGCTTTTCTATTTTATAGTTGTGCTGATTATCCCTGTAATGGCTTTTCCATGCATTTCAGAGCACGCAGTGGGTAATGCCTTCTTTCAAGTGGAGAGCTGCAGTGTATTTAAATTGGCACAAAACCTTAGGTTAAATAAAGTTCACTACAGACAGTTTTGTAGTTTTTATCCCTTGGAGATTCCAAGTTCTGTATTTTAAAAAGTTCTTTGATCCTAAATATAGACACCAGAGGGAATTTCATTCCCTCTGAATGGAGCCTTCTATAGTTGCCATATGCGTAGAAATGTCTCACATTCTTGGCATCCACACTTTTTTTATTTCCCCTGTTAGGCATGATAGATCTAAATCCTGAATTATTCCTGTTTCAGTTGTGTTTCAATTAGAAATTAATACGAGCACTGAATTAGCAGCTGAACAAAACTGTTCTGTAGCTTGTGTTCTCCAAATGGAGAAGTGTGGTTGTATCTATTACTAGTAAATAGGTGTTGTGCTGCCATAGTGAAATTCCTGGTGGTAAAAGGGTTGAAAAGATTCAGACCTGTCAATGCTGTATTTAAAGTGTATTCTTTCTACCTCTACCATGAATTCTCTTATCTTTTAGGAATTATGGGCACATAGTAATGTAGCTGTTGACTCTTAGGTTAGGATATAGGATGGAAATAATTGGTATGTACCTTCCTTCCTCTTGAGAAAAAGAATTTAATGAACTTCATGGAAGAACCTAATTTTCATATTGAACTTCCAAGTTTCCAGTTTAATTTGGCTTCTTAAGGAAAGGTAAACCATCAGTCACAGCTGCATTTATTTCCCTGTTAGGGTTTTGGGAAGCACACAGGGTTCTGGGAGACAGGTATCCTTCCAGAAGCAGTCACCTGAGATGCCAAAGCTTCCCTAGAGTGGAGTTAGAGCAAATTGCATTTGAGTTTCTGTTTTCTGCTATGCCTGATGAACCTTTCTGCCCTGGACTTTTCACTCCATCTGTTTATTTCAACTGAGTTCAGACTGATGGCAGAGGTGCTTAACAGAGCTAGGAAAAGAGGTGAGGGGTTAGAACCATGTGAGAAAACTTTTAAGACTAATAAGGATGCTCCAGGTGAGTGTTTGACATGGAGGCATTTGTAGACCAGGAGCGTGGAAGCAACACAAAGGGAAATGGGAGTTTTAGCCCTCCTTGTAAGATAAATCAGCAGAATCTCAAGTGTTTGGTGGTGACAGGAAGTTAAAGGTAACTGAATGGAAAATAAAGAGGAAGTAATAAAGGGATTATTTAAATACAAATCTTGAACAAGTGTTTGACTTGCATGAATGTTAACTTTAACAAAGCTGGCAGTAAATACAATGAGAAGTGGCTGTAGCAGAGCACAGAAGGAAGGTACAGTTTGAGCAGGCTCTACCCAAAAACAGACAGAAAAGTTTCTAAAACCATGAAATCTGATGGTTCCCTTTTGTTTAAAGTTTTGTAGTTCACTTAAGCAACCACTCCTCTTTGATACCATTCAGAAGCAAGAGCAACTGCCATTCTCCCATCTTTGGAGTAACTGCAGTTCAGCTCTAGCAGCATTAGCCCAAAACGCCGAGGGAGTAGCTGAAAATAAAATCCTATCTTGGTGTCAGGGAACTTCTAGAAAAAGCCCTTGTATATGAAGTTTGAGAAAGAAATACATGGTGGTGGTTTTCCTCAGAAGAGTCTTAAACAGAATCATCAAGGGATGCTGTAGAAAGGTCATGGTGGGGTTTGGGTTCTAAGTTTGCTGAGTGTCCTGCCACTCCATATTTTCATGATGTTCGCTTGATTCCTGGCTCTTCTCCCTAACTCCTAAGAGCAGAATGTGTGTGGTTACTGTCAGTCTCGCTGGATAAAGAGGAGGAAGGCTGGAATACATGTCATCTTTCTGGGCAACCTTACAGATTAGAATTCAGGTTTTCCTTCAGGAAAGCTGGCAGTCATCCTTTACAAAGGGTAATTGAGGTATTGAAGTAGTGGGATTTAGAAGCATTTGCCATATCTATTCCAAAAGTGATTTATACAGTTTGGGTCAAATGTAGCTTTTTCTGCATTTTCTTCAGTGTAATCTTTTTCTTTTCCAGTGTAGCACAGAGGCTCTGCAGCCTGTCCAGGTGGCATTGCAGATCATCTTCAGTTTAACTTGCATTTCATCCACAGATGAGCAGCTCGTGCAGGTTCCCATGAACAGGGAGAATCTGTATCAAAATGTGCAGATTATGAGGTGGAAAGCAATTAAAATTCCCAGGCAGAAATGTTGAGTACTTGAGGAACATTACAGATGAAGCCATTTCCCCATTTCCTGCCAGTTGGAAAAGGCAGCAAGTTTTATGACCAATTAGTGGCAATCAAAAGCCATGGAAAGTGTCAGTTTTAATATGCAGAACATCTGGTATCTGTAATTAGTATCTTTGAAAGAAGTTTTGGGATAAAGGATGTCTTTGAGAAGTTTGAAGCATTATTTGGTTCTTTCTGGTTTTCATTTGTAGCGTGGGATAAAACGTGTGTGGCCAGCGTCTAGGTTAAAAGTTTTCTTCTCTATTTGGTTTAAATTCAGCCTTTCTTTTACAGTGCTTCTTGCACAAAGTGAACACACTTTACTCCTGTGCATTTTTACGTGGAAAAATGGCTGTGGGTAGATTGAACAGAAATGGTGATATATTCTGTGGTTTAACTGATTAAATGTGGATTTAGTGTCCTAAATGTACCCCATTCAGAAGCAAACAGACACATGTGGCAGCTTTGAATGAGCCTTACCCAGGAGAAATTGCTCAGTAGACAATTAGAGAGAGTCCTGTAACAATGCAGCAGCTGCACACACGTGGGGAGATGCACAGCTGGATAGGGGAATGTACAGGTGACCATTTGACAATTGAGAAAAAGAGAGATTAGAGAGCTTTAAGTTTTACACCTGCTCTAGAGCTTCATTTCAAAGGGGTTTACCAGCTGATTTTCCTGTAAAATAAAGTGCACTGTTGCTGTTTTGCTGACTCATTGGAGAATTCAGTGAGCAAAAAAGAATTTAAAATGAGGTATGCAAAGAGTTGCCAAGTCATAAACTGTGACACTGGAAATAAGCATTTATCACAGATGAAATGAGATTTAGTTTTAACTTGCAGGTTTTGAGTGGTTACATGCCAGGCAGACAGGCACATCTATCCCATATATCACCATTAGCATCTGAAGGAGAAAAAATGGGGTGTGAGTTTGAAATTCATCATTTCAGTCTTGATAAATAGCTGACTGCACCTCCCTGCTGTGTATTTAAAGTTGTAGACTTGAGTAGAAAACGTTAAACAGTACACACTTAAACTTGAAGTTGTGTAGCTGTGTATTCCTGAGGAGTGAAAATAGTGTTTCTATGTCCAGGGGAGGCCAAGCTGTACCAGGAAATCCAAACAGTTCAGAGTTGTTCACTATTTACACACACACAGAGGATGGCAGGTCCAGTTAATGTGCTTGCATGGGCTTTCCTTCAAAATATCCAGTAGAGCATGGAAAGCCTGTTAGTTTTTAAATAGGAGGTTCTTTCAGATCCCCAGTGTGGTCACAGGTGGTCATGGCAGAACAAGAAATGGTCTGGAAAGAGCTTAAGTGCTGCAGTTGGTGCAGATGGAAATGCTTTTGGAAATCAAAATCGAGAGAGCTGCTAAAGATGATGTTAAAACCAAACCTGATGTGGCCTCTCTGAATACTTTGTTGTTACCTATTAACTCAAGGTACTGGATCTATTCAGTTTTTTTCTCTGCTTTTCAATCTATTGAGGGCTTTAAGGAAGGGNGGCTCTCTCCCGGAGCCCTGTAACACAAGCCTGCGGCCAGCGGGCACCTGCTGCTGCCGCTGCCGCCGCCCGGGAGGTGCCGGCGGCTCCCGGGGCTACCCCGCGGCTCCCCCGGGGCTCCTCGGGCCGCTCGCAGCCGGCCCTAGCGCTGCCCAGCAGCCCCTGTCAGCACGCATTAGGAAGCTGGGTTAACGATGGGATGTGAGCTAATTAAAGCGCCTTTCCTTCGGGGCGTGTGACATAAGCAGGGGTGGGGAGTGCCGCGGGGAATCTCAAGGAACGCTGTTGGTGCAGTGGGAAAAGCCGTCGGCTCCTCGCGGTTGTCAGTAATTTGGAGAGGGTCAAAGTTTATGTTGTTCTGAAAATGAGAAGCTGATTATCGGTTTTTGCTGATTTGGTATTTTCTAAATTAAGAGTGTGTCTGTGCTGTTCAGAGTGCCAGGGCTCGTTTCTCTCTGAGCAGCTTGGCTGGGATGTAAATGCCTGGGGGGCTCAGCCTGAACTGTCCTTCCTGGTTAGGACCGGGTCGGAGAGTTGACTTGATCTGTCTGGATGTGCAGTTCAAAGTGTAAAAGTCCAGAACATATAAATTTAACAGAATTCACAATCATCTTGCCTGCTAAAATTCCCCGAGTAGTTCTTAAAAGACTGACCAAAGACATGGTAAAAGTATTTTGGGGAACAGCTTCAGACCACACCTTTGAAACTTGACAAACAAACACCTGTCATGTTTTCAGATAAAAGCATTTCACTTTTTAGTCCCAGTGTAACACACCATTGACCACAGTGAGAGGAAGGGAGGGAGCTGTGTTTGTTGTCTGTGCCTGCTGATGGCCAGTTTGTAAAATTAAATATATCCCGCTTCCACTCTATAACAAGGTGTGTACTGATGAGCAAAGAAGCTGCCCTAAAAGTCATTTTTATGGTAAGTCACAGAAATACATTACATATCAATCCTGAGACATTGCAGTAAGAGCAGGGCAACTTAGGCTTTAGAATTTACTGGATAACTTTATCTGTCCCGCTGCACCCAGTCCTTGTGTATATCCAAGAATCAGGCAGGGCTTTTTGATTTTTGCGCTTTTCCAAAGGATATCAGCAAGATTTGAGGATTACCTTTTTTAACCACAAATCCTAACAGCATGTATTATATGTCTCCTTAGCCTGGAACATGAACACTGAGGATTTTTTTGCCTCCATAGGCAAATGCTCAATTTGTAACATAACTTACAGACAGACATCAGCATAAAAATTGGCTTCCTCTAAAATACCTTTAACAAGTTGTAGAGTTGTAGGAAATAAAGGTGATTTTTAATGATGTTGCTACGATGCAAGTGACCACGAAGGATTAACTAATTTCTAAATGAGTTCTGCAAAGTGAAGATGAGAACCAAATAAAACCCTGTGAGTTCTGATTTAAACACAGTTCATTATGGGGTTTGCACAGAAGTTTTAAGTGATGAATATTTTATTTCATCACTTTCTCCCTTAACATTCCATCTTGGAATGTTCTTCTTTGCTCAGTCAATAATATTTGTAGATGTACCATTCTCTGATGCTAGAATTACAATGGAATGTTTGGACTCAGGTCATAATTGTGTATTTATCCTTTTGGGATGTCCTTAGAGAATCAGGCAGTGCCAAGAGCTCAAAAAGACTTTAAAAGATTATTTAAATCTTATTTCCATGCTGTGTGCTTCATGCATCTGGCTTAGAGGGAACAAGCAGTCCAAAGTCGAGTTTTCATTTGCTTTGAATTCTTTTTGTGCCCCATAAGCCTTAATTGTTTTGCACCAGATTTGGTTCACAAACACTCTATATGGGTGTTTTTGTTTTTCTTCTGTTGCTTGAAACAGCAAGGGATATGTATTCAGTGGTAAAAGGTTTTTGTGGTAAAACTTCCTGAATTATTCAGCCTTTAAAAAGCAAAACAAAAGACCAAATAAGCCAAAACATGAATAGATCCGTTTCTTGTCTAGATGGTATTTTATCTGCTTTTGCAGATCTTGGTGAATAGTTAGTATTGATTGTTGACACTGTGTAAATGTAAAACAAGAAATGATGAATCATTGATTTCCTTGAGTCTGCAGAGGAGGAGGCTGAGCCCAGCAATGCCCCAGGCTTGCAATAACATCTTCAAGGATTGTGAAGGGCTGCGAGGGGTTAGCATGCTCATCCAAAGGTAGCGTGCACAGCAGCATAACGTCCTGGGATTTGGAAAAAAATGTCTTACTTCAGCCTCCTCGGGAGGATGAGTTTATGCTACAGCAGGTTGGCTGAAGTGCAGTGGAGGATGTTTTCTGCTTGCAGTAATTACCAGGCAGTAGTTTCATATCACACATGAACTGGTGTGGGACAAAAACCAGGGATCCAAGTGTCTTTAGAGTGTAGACCTGAAAAAAGATATCGATGTCCCTCTGTAGAAGGAGAATGCAGGAAGAACCATCTGCTCTGGGGACAAAATGAGTGAGAGGGGGCAGAGGGTGTCTTGGAATGAAGGTGGATGAAAGCTCAGCTGCCCGGGGCTGTTAGGAAGGGTTCTCCTTCTGTCCAGGCAAAATGGATACGGCAATGCATTAAACAATACGTACTGGTGATAAATGGAATTATTTGAAGTACCTGGAAGGACAGAGGTTTTAGTCAGTAGTCTGGAAGGCTCCTATTCCCCTCTGTTTGGAGAGGCCAGGTTGACAAGTAAAATTCCCACTTCTGCCGTTTGCCTTATGCAGACTGGCATCAAGGCTGGGAGCCATCTGGTCTGGAAGCAGGTAACTTCCCTTAGCTGAAACGAATGTATTGTGTTGCAGTTCTGTTTCAAGGCAAAGGATGTCTAAAATGGGAAAAATGCAGTGATAAAAGACCAAGTGACTAATTTCTTTTTTTCATCAGCAAGTAAACAAAGAACTCATTACGAAAATTAGGGTAGAGAAGATGGAGCTGTTTTTTACAAGTCCCTTGATTAGTTTCATGTTTGTTCCACAGACTGTTGTGTTTAGTTATGTTGGCATTTACATGGTCTTGAGTAGGCTTTGAAGTTATCAGGTCACACCTTATTAACAAAAGCTGAGGAAGACAAGGGTGGGTCGCACTTTTGGTGTCACCTTTGTTTATCTGGAGCCTATTTGCTGTGTGACCGGGTTAACAGCTCAATAAGGCACCATCTCTGCTCCTTCACAACTCTTAAAACCTCAGCTTCAGCCGCTGATATTGCACACCCCAAAGGAGGCATCTAAAAGCAAGACTCATGGGGGGGGAAAGGCAACTCTGCTTTTGTGCTTCAGCTTGTTCAAATCTCCCTTCAGAGTTGAAGCTGGACTTAAACTGCTTACATTTCTAATGCTTAAGTTTCTGGTTCTGGGGTAATGGCTGAGGAACTTGTTCTCAATACAGTGATTATAACCTAGACAGACTGGGCAGGAGGTGTTTTGCGGGTGTATGATTAGCTGTGGGGTTTTTATGTTAGAAACAGACGTCAGAAACCATCTCAGGGTAAGTATTTCTGAGGTGCACAGAGAAGTTAAAAAGAAGCGTCAAGTTGTGATCCCCAGGAGGTATTTCACCTGTAGTGGGTGATAAGGATGGATGTAGGTGTGGTTCAGATCAGGACTCAGGGTAACTCTGAATCTTTATTGTAATACGAGTCTAAACCTCACACAGAAAGGGTGAGTTGCGACGTTTCCCAGCAGCCCTTCCCATCACTTGCTAATGCCTGTGGAGCATCCCCTTGTTTTATTTTCCCTGGCATTTCCCCTCTAATTGCAATCTCTGCACCGCAGAGCAGGAAGAGGCTGCTCCCAGCTGGAAATGGCTCAGGAGGGACCCACTCACTGTGCTGGCCGAGGAGACCCCTTGGGTTGGCTACAAATGGTGCAGATGGTGACAAAAGTTTGGCTTCAGTCTTTGTTAAATGAGGCCAGGAAACAAACAGTCCCACGGGGAGGAGGGAGGAGGAGCCGCTTCAAAAAGTAATTCAACATGAAGTTCATGTTTTGGAACTAATCTGTGCCGACTTCAGATTTTGTCACCTGAATCAGGGCAAAATGGAAACATGTCATGGTACGTTTGGTACATGAAAATCCTTAAATTGTTTTGCTTACAGCTGTAGTTCAGTGCTGTTTTCTAAATAACACAAACAAAAATGTCCCTGTTTAACTTTGGGTTTACAGCTAATGGAGTTTGACTTTTCAACTATGTGCATGGGATTTTTTCTTTCTCCTCCTTACTAAGAAAAATACACAATTGCATTAAAATTCTGTCTGCACACCAACGGGATTGCTCTTGACAATTAGGTGTCAGATTCTGTGTCATGGAGGAAGGGATATTTGAGGAAAGACTGGATTGTATTCTCAGGAAGATCTGTGGTATTGGAGCTGGCAAGTGTGGGTACAGGGGGGGAAGCTGTAAAGAGAGATTACAAATTCTCATCAAATAAGTTGATTTTAGCCTTCTGGCTGATTATCCAGTCATGCACTACTGTAACTTCCAAAATGTGTTTTTGAAAAATCATTTTTGAGAGATTTTTGAGTCTTGAGAGATTTTGTAGTGAGGTTTGAATTTTGAAGACCTGTTGAGCCTTTCAGTTTTTATAGCAGCTACTCTAATCCTCATAAGCAAAGTATTTTTCCAGAGAAAACCCTAACCTTAAATGTGGTTCATAGATAGCTTCAGGTCAGTTTGTATTTTTAGGCTATTTTTTTAAAAAAATAACATCTACATTAAGTTCACAGCAAGGTCAGAAGTAACTCAGTCCATGATCATTATGTTCTGTTTAGTCTCCATATGAGCAAGTCACAAGAAAGGCCATGGGATTTCATTTCGTCCCTGTTGTTAAAATCTACTTGTTTAGATAATTGGAGCCACTGGACTGGTTTCTCTTTAAGCTGAAAAGGAGTGTTTCAAACCGGGACATTGTGTCATTAGTGAAAAAGAAACACAGCCTTGGAAGAAAGGGCAGAGAAAGGAGGGGAGCTTCATCATGGCACTGGGCCCATAAATGAACTGTTTGTCGGGTTCTTTTTTGATCTTTGGTTTCACCCCAGGGCTCGGTGGTGCTGTGCTGCACACCCGAGCCACGGAGGGGTTTTGCTGCAGCTGCTGTGGGTGCAGGAGAGATGCTCCATGAGACATAGGCTGGTCCTTGCAGTGAAGTCCTTCTCCTGCAAGAGCTGTGGTCATGCAGGACACTGGGGACTCCAGCACCCCGAGTGTCTTTGACATTCCTGTAGCACCTGGTACATTCCCCAGCCCCAGTCGAAGGCACAACGAAGCTTTAAATGATCTTTTTTTCCATAAGAGTGGAGAGGATGAAGTTTGCTCATTTCTTGAAAGGAGATACGAATGCTGATAGTGGTTGAGAGTGGTGTAGGAAGTGTCCAACTACACGTAATCAAAAAACAGTTTTTGGAGAATATTCCAGTAAAATTCCTTCTAGGAGCCCTTTTCTGTAATAATATTCTGAATACAAGGCAAGATTTTAGGTTTTCTGTCTCCTTTTCTTGCCTCCCTCCTTCCACTAAGCTTCTGGTTTCTGTCTGATTACATCAGACTACAGGTCAGCAGATCACAATAGATCATTTTTATTTGGTGCTTTTTCATTGACTCTCACAATGGCACGATGGCAATTACAGTCACACACAGCAATGGTCAGAGTTCTCAGAACAAATCCTGTTTGGACATACTGTTCCCTTTCTTCCGTGAGCATGTCTCCAGTCGTCCCCCACACTTTTTGAGGTAAACATGAGTCAAAATGCTCTACACACACACTCAGGGTTCCCCCTGAGCTTTTGGCTTGGTACCTGTGGACACTTGCTGGAGATTAGGATTTTTTTTCCTTTTCTTTTTCTTTGTCTCAGGGAATTCTCTCCCATTTGTTGCTTAAGAGATTATAATGACGATACCTAGGAGAGGCAAAAGATGTGCTGGGATGAGGAGGAGGGAGAGGGGTGCAGCTGGCCACCCTCCTAGCTGAGGGGGCTTTCTCTTGGGAAGGGCAGAGGTACTACCTGCAAAATCCACATCTGATGAGATTTTGGCCGGGGCTGAGGCGCTGGGCTCGGCTCCTTGCTCTCGGATCCCAGAGGAGGCGGCAGGGCCACAGTTGCTGAGGGGAGAATTCACCACACCATGCAGTTCTGTCTTCTGCTGCTTCTCTGCAGCGGCTGAGGCTTTGCTGTAAGAGCAGCCATTGAGCTGGGACCTCATCAGCACTCCAGAAAGGGCCCTGACCATCTGCTCGGGTGTCTCAGGGGAAAAACCTGAGACCGCAGCCCCTCTGAGGGAATTGGCTCCCAGCTCTTTGCCAGAGTTCGGCTGCCGCTGCCCAGCCATGCTGTGTTTCTGCCACCATGCTGATTTTCTCCTTACACTTCAACTCAACATCCCATCCACCCAGCCTCTGCAGGGCCTGCTGCGGAGCTTCTGCTACGTTTTGTTTGCTACATTTTGTTTGCCACCATTTTGTTAGCAAAATCCTGTCAGCGATCTCCCCATGTTGTGCTCCAAGTGTGGCCTGGCTCCTTCTCCTTCTACAGCACAGCCACTTCTACCCTGACTTACTGAAAACGATTTAATTAGCTCTTAAAAATATTGTAGTTTCATGACAAGCATATTTGCCTTGAAGCTTTGCACATATCTTAGCAGAGGAAAAGCTTTATATCTAAATAACATTCCTTTTAGGTTGTGAGGGGTTGCAGTTGGGTCATGGGCATGGCTTTTGGTGTATCTTTCACAGACTTGGTTTGTTTTGGCTTGGCCACAGTAGTTGGGGCACCTCCTTGTCACCTCAGGATTCTAGCTGCACGTGTTGATGTAATTCTGAGCTTTCTCCATGGCAAAAGGATTGGGCAGATTCTGTTACGTATCAAAATGAGTTGTATAAATGTGCATTTCACTGGTAGGATCTAGGAATTTTCTGCAGTGAATCTGCTTAGGAGAAATAGCTTTTGTTCTTCTGGTAATGGAAAATGTCTTCTCTTGCAGTTTGCTGGGACTTTGTCGGATGGGTTGGGAAAGACCATGGATAGCAGACATCAGACAGAGCGGGAATACATCCGATACCACGCTGCGACCAGTGGAGAGCACCTTGTGGCTGGAATCCATGGACTTGCACATGGTAACCCTTAGCTGAAATTCTAACCCATTTCTCTGATAAAAAGGGATGATCAGATTGCAGAGAACACGGGGTGTTAACCACTGCACTGGGTGTTTGCTAAAAGCCTAGGCAGTGGAGCTACCAGAGGCTTTATGCTTGAGTTTCAGTTCTGGCAGGTCAGGGTGGGGGCATTGTTTGGTTTTCAAGTCAACAGAAACTACATTTAATAATCAGGGTTTTCACATGGAACTGGAGATAAAAACTTTTTTTGCTAATTAAAATGAAAATTACAAAGAAAGTAAATCCAAAACATAGTTTTCTTTGTAGAATTATGAAATACCCACACAAACAGTTTTTTTTAAGGTCAGACACTGAAAAAAAAATCAGTATAGCTGAGTTGTAGCTTTCTTATATTTGCTTTTAGTTCCAGAAACCTGAGTTTCTTTGGAATCGGTACATCACTTTAAAGTTACATTTCACCAGTTGGGTTATTTTGTGGGTTTTTTTCAGTGTACTAAGAACTAGAGGCATTTATTTGTGTAAAGGGTAGTGGACTAGTTTTACTTTGGCCAGAACTTCACATCGATTTAGTTCATGATTTATCTGTTGAAGAAGGTTAAATCAATACAAGCCAAGTTTAAATCAAATATTTATATTTTGCATCATCTTGGCTCAGTTTGTTTAAATGTTATTCTCACAGTAACTGTTGCAGCCTGTGAAAAGCTGATTTGGCTTTCACTAAAAGAGGATCTTTTCTGTGCTGAGAAAAGTCTTTTGCTTTGGTCATACAGAGACACTGTAGGTGTGAAATGAATCATGAAAGGTTCCTCTCACATCAGTGTGCTGAACAGTCTGACAGAAATTGGTAGAAACACAGGAAATCCAAAATATGTGAATCTTTGCTGAAAAGTCCATTATAAAGGCACTTCACTGTGTTGTATTATCCAGTAATTAGTGTGACTGTTCTAGTCCTAAGTCTGTGGCATTTTTAAATGCTTCCCATTCAGTTTTTTGAAAAAATAAAGGAACTGCTAATTACTACATTTCAACAGACAGGATTTAATCATAAACTATAGTTACTCAAGAGGAGAGATTTAAATACTTTGTGCTTCTTGAGTTTGGCAGTTTAGATCTGCCTGGTCAGTACTTGAGTTACAAATCTCAGAGGAGCCCTTGGCTGCTGGAAGCTGGGCACAGGAGTGCTTGAGCCAGGGGTGCTAGAAACAGATATTTTAATCATGGAGATGTGAAATCTCCAAAGTGTGCTCTCAGATAATGTGGACTGTTCCAGGTCTTTTGAAATCTCAGAAGGTGCTTAATTTCTTAGGGCACTGAGGTTCTCAGGAAGGGAAATATGCACAAAAGTGTCCGTCGGCAGCAGCACAATTAAAGTCACTTAAACTGACTTTGAAGACACCTAAAGTGCCAGTTGAAAATAATAGACTTTGCCCAGTGGAGAAATGCGCTCTCTTGTTTTTTGTCTCAAATTGTACCAGCTTTTGTGGTGATCAAATTCTATCACATCCTAAGTAACCACTTCACCCATGCAGTAGATGAAGACTCCTGGTGTAAGTGCAGCTGGACACGAACCAGTATAGAAATACTTTTAAATACACATATTTAATGATTAATTAGATCTTGATCTGGGGGGTAATGTGGTCTGTATACTGCATATGCAAAGTATAAAGTTACTGGTTAATGTAACTGAGTTTGAAAGTTTGTATATGAAATTAAATGCCCAGTGAACCCTGTAGGCAGAGAGCATCAGACGGATGAGGTTGTGTAAGTATTAGAGCAAATAATTTTGGATTTCTCTGCTGCTCTTTCTGTGCCAGGTATCATTGGAGGCCTGACAAGTGTCATAACGTCGACAGTGGAAGGTGTGAAAACAGAAGGAGGGGTCAGTGGTTTCATATCTGGCCTGGGCAAGGGGCTGGTGGGCACCGTCACCAAACCCGTGGCGGGAGCGCTGGATTTCGCCTCAGAAACGGCGCAGGCGGTGAGGGACACGGCGACCCTGAGCGGCCCCAGGTCAGCACCACTTGGTGTTTCTAATCAGTCATTCTGTAAAATCGTCTATTAATGCCTGCTGCAACTCTTGAACTGCTTATCTTTCCTCGGCAAAGCAACAGTAATCAACGTTCATGTGAGCTGTTATCAGCCCGTTTCTTTCCATTTGTTTTTTTTTGTTGAATAGATGGCATTTGTTGATATTCTAACAAGAGTGAAATTTGCATGGAAAAGCTGCATCAAAAAAATAGGAATTATTAACTTACTCCATTAGATGAAGCAAAATTTTTAGGAAGGCTGCCTGTAGTAAGGCTAAACTACCACTGAATCCTCACACAGAGTTGAAATTAAGGAGTTCTCCCTGCTCTACCTCCAGCTTCCACTTCACTATAGAAATGCAGCTCTTGAAAGAGAGCTACTGTCATCAGGACAGTGTCACTATGTTTTAATGTTCATTTTGTGCAAAGTTCTCAGCTATGAAAGGGGGTGGCTGTGTGCCCTTACGTGCATGTGCCCATCCTCCTGTGGCTGTGAGGTGTCAGCACATCAGGACAGATGCTTTGGCTTCTTCCTGTGGTCAGTTACTAGTGTAATGTGGCTTCAGCAAAGTGACAATGGTTTTGCTTAAAATAAATAAGTGTTCATTAGCAGTGTGAGTGTGGCAGAGAGAAAGGACCGAGTTCTGAAAGGGCTGCTCTGAGAGAAGTCTTTGTGCTCCTTGTAGCCAAGAGTTTGCTTTGTATTACTATGCCAAGAAGTCCTCTTACATGTACATGAGACCTGTGTGCTGAAGAAGTGAAAGAAAACCCTAACTAGGTTTTGTTGTCAGAAAGGTTGGAGAAAAATGTTTGAAAAATGTTGGGGTTTCCGCTTGTTTTGTCTTCCTATTTGGCTTTTCCATTTCCTGTGTTTTATTTTGCCACTCTTGGAATTGTGAAGGGTCTACATCATGGTTTCAGTAAACAGTAAGTTTGCTGAAGTGTGAGTGAGGTGCAGGAAAACCTGAAGAATAACTCTAGGTGGGCTTTATTCTGAAAATGGAAGTCTGTACATATGTGTCTTACATATTTGGGACTTAGCCTGATTTGTAAAAGCAAGAGGTCAAGGATTGAAACTTAGTAAGTATATTTGCATGCACAAAATTAAATGAGAACTCTTAAGTGCCTCCCTGAGAAAATTCAGTGTTTTGCTTGTGCATGTCTTAGTTTTGTGACTGTACAGGTTGACTGATTTATGTAAAGGTGGGGAAAACACACCTGTCTGTGCTGTTAGCTGGACTTCTGGTTGAGCTGTGTCTATTGGAATTGGTTCAAGAAACACATATTCTAAAAATTTGTGTTTTTTGACGTACTTCTGTGAGATACAACCTGTGCACAGTAGGTGTTATCAGCAGTTGCCAAACTGGACAGCAGAGGATCTCCAGCCAGCCCGATCTTGGGCTTGTGTTTCCTTTGGGAATTATTTCTCTTAACCTTGTTGGCTGTCAGTTAAGAGAAGAGGTTAAAACAGGTGAGTTGAACCATGTTTTTGCTTCCACTAGATTTTGAAATCCTTTTGTCACGGGTGAGCACTGTGAAATTATTTTAGTGTCTACCCACAGTCTGTCGAGTTTCTGACCCAACAACCTTTTACAAGAAGAAAGAAAAGAAAAATGGGAAAAAAGCCCCAGCCTTTCTCAGGTTACTCAGTTACTACAGTCCTCCAGTCTACAAAAGTCTGATCAAAACTTCTTTTAGCTCAACAAACGTACTTGAAAATATGTAGATAGTGTAAGGGGTGGGGGGCAGGTGGGACCAAAATGCCACTTCCGTCTGTAAGCAACCTTGCATTCGTGTTCCGTTTGCTGTGTGGGTTTTATGTCTTTATATAACGAAGGAGCCAAATGGTTCTTTTGGGGGTTGAGGAAGGCCCAGAGGACAGAGGGTTTGTCTGTTTTCTGGGCTGCCGTGTCCCGCGTTTGTAACTGCTCAAGTATGTGTGGTTTGGAACGGGAGGGGAGCAGCGTTCCCAGCCCGAGCTGCTGCCTCTGCTCGCAGCCTGCTGGGCCCTGGAGGCTCCTCCAGCCTCAGCGCACAAGAGCAGCTTTCTGTGATGGATGGGACTGGAAATGCATGGCAGGAGCTCGTCTCCAGTGTAGTTTTGGAACACCTGAACGCTGAGTTGGTGAGCGTGACCAAGAGCTGTTTGACCTTACCCTGTGCACGTTCCCGGTGCTGCTGCAAAGCTGACTCAGCCGGTTAATTGCAGTTGCATTTAAATAGCAGGATACGTAACTGTAAATTATAGGCCCCTTGCAATTCTCTAATTACGTGGTTGAATTTTAAAAAAAGCTCTGAATTTCAGCTGCTTGACTTTAACCATTGGATCAAGTTTGAGTGGGATGAAGAATTTTAATTGAGGTTGTTGGCTTTCCTAAAAGACGTATTCTAATTCCAGCAAAGTTCTTGAATGGAATGGAACAGCCTGCAGCATGTGTTCCTGTGATCAGGCTGCATGGACTTGAATCTTTTTTGTCTCCAAATGTGTTGATTTGTGTTGGAACTCCTGCAGCTGGCACACGCCATGTGTTGGGAGCATGGAGCCAGAGCAGCACGGCTGAGGCACAGGTGATAGCTTTAGACCTTAAGGGGGTAGTTTCAAAGGTTTAAAAGGCAAGAAAATATTTCTTAAATCTGACCTTAGGCTGGAATTTTTCAAGGCTAATCTTATAAACTTATTATCTAATCAGAAAGATGCCCTACTACTTCTAAATTTAATGCAGAAGAGAGCATAAAGCAGTTGGTGAAAGTGCAGCATACATCTAATTTATAAACAGTTAATGCCTATGATTCGATACCTTTATTGAGAGGGTTTTATGTGTTCCAAGTACTCCAGTGTCACATACAAGAGTTCTGATTATTTCCATATTTTTCATATGCTGCCAAAAGTTTTAAAGCCCAGTTCAAAACAGGAAAGCTGTTATGTCTCTGGTTATGCTTGGAGAGCTCTCGCCTAGAAACGTGTTTTACGTCCTGGTGCAGCACAAGTAAGGAACATTTATATTTAGATGTGTGTCTAACCTAACAAGTAGTGCAGGAAACTGCCTTTATGGCTTTCTCTCAGGCTGCTGCCAGGTCAGTGCAAGTTTAAGATTATTCTTGGACTGTCGCTGCAAGGATTTGTGTTCTTTTCTGAGTCACAATGTGAAAATTAGAAGTAGATAACTCTGTGACCTCCCCATGTTCTAGTTCTGCCCATGAACTAGATTTGTTATTAGTAAAGAATAGTTTCAGATTGGAAAGCCGTTAATGGTCACAGAAAATTGTTATGTAAATATTTGATTCTTTTAAATGTACTTCATGTGGAAAGCAGCAACCTGTGCTAGTTGTTCCTTTGCTCATCACTTGGAGCTGGGCAGTGAGGTTGCAAAGTATGACACAATGTCACAAGCGGATGATTATAATTTTTTTTTTATTTGCCTTTTTGGATCCATCTCTCTGTTAGCTGTGATTTGCATTGTGAGGCCAAAAGCAGCATGGTTGAGAGCATGAGTGCACCGAGCAGAAGTAGGAAATATGTACCTAACTGCATGGAGAGCAACTCAGCCAACATCCTGCCACGAGGTTCTCAGCTTTAACAGATAAATACTACTCGAACATTTACACTTCTCTATGTGCCCCAGTCTTGGTCCTGACTTGGGACTTGAGCTACATCTGACTTCACAAGTTTTTACAATAATGTCAGTCATGTACGGGCCCTTCAGGTCAAGGGGATGTTGTCATTCTCCTTCCTTAGATTTTCCTAGAAGCCAGGGAGAAAATGTATTTAATAGTTGAATCAATAAATTACTTGAGCAGTGGGATTCCCTTCATATCTTTTCTTCTTTTTCCCAGTGGGATAAAAGGTCTTAATGATAATCTGTTTTCTTTGGGCAGATTTGTCCATTCCTCTCCCTGTTGCAGAGCTTTTCCTCTGTCAGCCCAACCTCCTGTGCTCAGTCCATCTGGATTTTATGTTTTACAGTCTTCTGTCATTAGCTGATGTCCAGATTGTTCCCTGCTTTTGTGGAGGTGCTTTGGAATGCCCCACCTGCAGGGTCCCATCTGTGTGCAGTGCAAAGGGTCCATCATCCCCCTGCACTGGGACAAGCTGTGCTCTGCAAGCACCCAGAATTGTCTTGGTTGGTTTTATTGCCGTATCCCATTGCAAACTGATGCCCATTTTTCTGCTTGCTCTTTTGCCCCAAGAGGTTTTATGTTTTGTTTGATTTTACTGCTTTGCAGGTATCTCCTTGTCATTTCACAGTTGCGTTCTGGATTATTTTCCCCCAGAAATGCAGAGTTTTAGGTTGAATCCCATTTAATTTCCTGTCATATTTCTGACCTCTTCAGGTCCTTCAGTACTCCAGTGTCCTCACTGGGGTTTTAAATGCTTCTTAATTTGTCCTCCAAACGTAGTTTTGCATCACTAGATCTTTGTAGTTAAGCAAACCTGTGTTTGTGTCTACACATTTTGCAGCACCTCAGTAGAAGCTTCTTTTTCTGTAACTAGTCTCACCTGCTTGGTATGCTTCTCTAGGATTTATTTTATCACTGGTGGCTTTCTGTAGTTCATTTGGAGATCTGGCACTGTTCTTGAAGTGTCTGCTCTTGCTTGTTGCATAAGTAAATGTGGATTTCCTTGTGGGAGAAGCAGTTCCCCAAACCAGCCCTGTTTCTCTTCAGTGTGGCTGATTTAATCTCAAAGCCTTTATTTCTTTCTGAAAATGCACCTCACCTTTCTTAACTAGAAAGATGCAATAATCCACCATCTAAGACCTAAAATCTGCCCTTTAGAATGAACAGAAAGTGATTCTCTGTTACTTTTTCTATTCCAATGAGTGCTTCTTTCTTCATGAGACACTTCTGGCTTCTAGTTGGTTCTGTTTTCTACAGCTCTCTTGTAAGAATGTGTTGGGTTTTCTTCTTGTTTCTGTTCAGATTTCATTTTGCAGAAGTCCCTTGCTGTGCATCAATAAACTTGTAGCGTTTTTGTCAGTCAAGTACTGATTATGTTTGCCTGGGAGTGGAAGCTGTCAAGATTGCTTTGCATGTTCACTCTTCCTAAGGGGAAAGTCAACTTCCCCTTAAAGCTTTCTGGAAGGAATTCAAGCAGCTGAGAGGCTTGTGGTGACTGTTCTGGAGTGCCCAGAGTCAGGAGAACTGAGCATGGACTGCCGTGCCACCCCACATTTCTGCACTTCTGGAGCTCAGTGTACTCATACATAATAAAACTTAGTATTTCAAGAAATACAAATAAAATGTTCAAAGTGACGCACCTTTAGAAATAAAGTGACATCAAGCCTGAGTACCTCTGTGTGAGGATGAAAAACAAGGGGGGGGGGCAGCTTTTCTTCCCCTTTTTTGTGCCCTCCTCCAGCATTGGCAGGCTGGGCATCTCAGAGTTTGTTCCCTTTGCCCTCCCCTGGAACAAAGAGCTGAAGGATAATTTCTTGGGACTACAGGCTCTGTTCTTCACAATAAAGCAGGATTTGCTATGCATGACTGAAGACATGATGCACGTAGTTTGTTTTCATTGGGTTTCTTTTGTAACCCACAGGATACAGTAAAAGCAAGATGAGGCTTTAAAACATTGAGTTTTGCTTAATCATATTTTATTGCAGAGTCAATAGCCCTAGAGTCTCATGTATAAAAATGTCACAGTTTCCAGAACAATACATTGTCCATTGTTTGCGCTCAGCAAAGTCCAGATGATTTGGAAAATCCAAACTGCACCAACACATCTCCCTTTCCTTTTTAGAGGGTAGAGTGGGATTGGTGCCCAAACTCTTCATGTATTTTTGTTCATTACTGCAAATACCCACTGTATGTCTGAATAATGTCTCCAGGAGGCTGTTCCTAGGGATCAGTACTACTAAATACCATTTATGTTTAGAATACTCAGTTGTCTGCAGTCGCTTTCTCAGCTGCCTATAGGAATATTTTAATGTAATAGGAGGTTTTTGGAAAAAAACAAGCAATTATGGGCTTGCATTAAGCAATGTTTAATCATATAGGTCTTACACTTTACATTTGTTGCCTTGATTAGTCTCTGGGGCTTACGAGCTAGACTTGGAGTAGCAGGGTCTGAGACAGGAAAACCCCAAAACAGCTCCCTTACCTGTTTGTAAAAAGACATTTTAAAGCCCCCAAGGGTTTAAGTTGCTGAGGCTGTTCAACTCCCTCACATTGTCTTTCTGGGGTTTTATGCACCCTGAATTTAAGGAAGACGCTGTAGATGGTTTAAATTCCAGCAAGGGGGGCTAAACCTTTAGTTAAGACTTATGTAACTCTTTGTGTTTAAGCCTTTCTGCTTTGCCATGACAGGATGTATTAAAGGGAAGAAAAACCTGGCTTAAGAAAATGGTGCAGGCACTGGGTTCTCCAGTGGTGACATGTCTGGTGGCATTACACAGGGAGCCTTTGTGAGGGATTGGCTGTCATTCCAAATCCCTGCATCTATTCTGTGAGTAAGAAGGATTTCCCACTAAAACATTAGTGTTTAACTTGACATTTGAGAGCAGGAAGATACTCTGGGTGCTTTTAGACTCTAGTCAAGGGACAGAGGCACTGGAAGGGAGTGTTGCAAGGGGGGGACAGACAGTGAAAATGGAAAACATTGAAATAAGCAATGCTGAGGAGTTACCTGAGCATGAAATGTGAAATTGTCTTTTTCTTTAGATGTCCATTCATTAATAACAATAAATAATTCCGAAAGGATGAATGAATGCAGAGTTCCTGCTGTGGTGGCCTCCACAAACCCCAAATATTTACCAGTGCCATGATGTTAGAAGCAAGGGCAGGTGCAATTCCGTCCCTGGTGAAAGGTGCTGCATCCAGTGAGCCATGCCCAGCTCCTGTTAAACTGCTGCCTGGGCTGGGTTCAGGGCACAAATCGGCGTTTGGATTCAGCTCGATGTTACTGTGTGCAGTAACTGGTCTGGAAAAGGTGAGAGTTAATGAGGGAAATGCCTAGTCTAGTCAGGTATGAAAGGAGAGCTTGGCCGAAAATGTGGTACAGAACTTGCTCCCTTTCCAGTGCAACACTTCTGGAGGGCATGGGAGAGTGTCTTGTAATACTCCAGTTCAGTAAAATCCAAGACACTGTAACATTGGCCGGGCATAGTCCATCAGAAATACAAGCAATTATGAACTTCCTTCTGAAAAGAGCAGATAAATCCTTTGTTGGATTTACCACAGATTTCTTCTACTATTTAAACTTTGTGTGACATGAAATATTTGCTTCACAAAGTGGAATTCTTATTCTATGTGCCCACTTCACAGTATTTAGCTGCTGACTCAAAGGAATCTAGACAGGGAGAAAGTTTTATGTCTTCTGGAAATACTTGTATTTCTAGAGCCTACATGTTCTGTCTAACTATCTTCTATTTCATCCAAAGCTTTAGGACACAAAGGCCAAAAAGTAAAGGGAACACTTGTTACTGCTTTGTGTGTTTCCTGTTTTGTGGCATTCGTGTGATTTTTAGATCACAGCATTTCTGCTAAAGGATACCACTGCCTTGGTGTATTCTCTGCAACACGTGCCTTGGTTGGAAACAATTCCAGAGAGCTGCAGATTTAATTAGTCTGCATTGGTGCCTCCTAGAGTAGAATTGAAGAGACTTTGGAAAAGAAAAGAATTATATTCACTCGTGACCATCAGCAGAACCAACTAAAAAGTCATCGAAGATTAGGCCATAAAGTATTTGCAGTTCCAGTTCACAAATCTGCCTGCTCAGAACGAGGTGGGATAAGTTGGGAGCGTCTGCCCACCAGGAAGGAACAAAGAAAGGCTTTATTCAAGCCAGCCGTGTCTGCTGGGACGTGCTGTGGGCAGCGTCAGGCTTGGGCCAGCCCTGAAAACATCTCATGCACATTCTGTGAGCTTTCATCATCTCTTCTGGCCCTTTTTCTAGGATTTTCACTTCATAAAAATGGCAGGAAAGATGGGACTGGTGCAGTGCAGTAGGAGTGTGGGGTTTGTTTATGTGCTTATTTCTAAGGCACAAATGGCAGGAGCTGCTCACCAGCAGAGTGGCTGTGCTGGAGCCACAGGGGTGAAGTACAGCAGGGCTGGGGCAGCTTCTGGGAACATCTTAACAGTGATGGAGGTGAGCATGGAGATTTTGTGTGCTGAAGAATGAGTCCACAGGCACTTTATATTTCCTGAACAACCACTGAGAGTCCTCAGGGTTTTCCATCTGTGTATTTGCTTCTCTTGTGCAGATTTGGAATAGTTTTTCCATTTGCCTTCACTGCTGGTGCTTTCGCCTTGAGATCACATTAGCGGTTTCTTACATCCTTAGTTTGTGATCTTGCCCTGCTTTCAGCTAGGATAGAGGTAATTTTTTCTCAGTAGCTATTACAGCGCTGTGTTTTTGATTTGGAGTGAGAACGGTGTCAGGAGTGGGATCAAGAAATGCCCCTTATTTACAACAGGAATAAGCTTTGAGTAGCGAGTGTCTGAGCATACCCAGAGGTGTATTTTTTTCATCCTCAAACCAAGTATAAAGATGTAGGAAATGCCCATTTTAGACCAAATAAAAATCTTCTCTCCAATACTGTATGATGAATAATTTTGTGTCCTGTTAGAATTCCTTGCTACACAGTGAATATGGGGTTCTTGAGGTTACTCCATGTATTTAAAGTGGCCGTTTGCACTGACTGATTATATTTTCAAAGAAAGAAATACAGCATTGTATCAAACATTGTATCTTTCAAACAAAGAGATACAGCATTGCTTTAAAACTAATACCACTTTCAAGCACTGTTTTAAGAGAGCTTAGTCAAGGTTCAGATTTATGTAGCAATTACAGGCTTTCCTGAAAGCAGGAGAGCCCGAGGTGCTGCTCAGGTGCAGCTGGGCTCTTTACCTGTTACCGGACGGACTTTCCCCTTTGTCATTAACGAGAGGTTTTGTGTTCTGTCCCAGGCCGGGGCGGTAGATGGGAGCCCAGGGCCTGCTGGGATGGGGTTTTACACTTGTGCTGTCCTTTTGCCCTTCCCCTGAACTCTTTTCATTTCAGTCATGAGCAAACAGTCAGTGCCTGAACTAACAACCCCGCAATCCTCCAAAGCACGCTCCTTACAGTACCAAACAAAGGGAGGCCCGCGTGGGCCGGCCCAGGCCAAGGAATGCAGCTTCGGGGTTCTGCTCCATAAATTTAACCAGCACGACAAAAAGGAGATAATATGAGCCTTCGTGATGATCTGAAAGGGGGAGGTTTGTGTCCCATTGATTGCGGTCTGGCCCAGCGCCAGCCCCGAGCCTGACCGACAGTTGAACCATATCGTTAAGGCGTGTAATACAGCTCGAGTCTTGTACGGCAGCCAATGAGTACATATCCAGAGGGCAAAAGTTTATAAAGAGTCGAGGCTGTCCTGTTTAACCCTCTCACACTGCCTGTAATATACACTGCTGCCATTCACAAATAGGCACTTCGCTATTAAAATGTAAACCTTCAGCTTTCTGTACTTGGAAAACACACACGTGTGTCTGATTTCTAATGTGCAGCAGATTTATAAAGTGATCGTGGAAAAATATGTAAAACTGATCTTTTTTTTTTTTTTGTAACTGAAAAAAAAAAATCCAGCCCACTTTTATTTCAGCACTACTTCATCCATAGTTACTTTTTTGTTCAGAGACGTCTTCTGGGTTGTTCTGCAAACTCTTTCATACAGATGGAGCTATTTATTGCCTTGATGTCACCTCATTTAGCATGTGGCTGGTATTTTTATAGATAATTTTTTCACCTAATGTTGCTGTTAACATGTGGAATGCTCTTTATCAGTTTTGTAAGTACAGCCAGTTGATCTGAATTGTTCTTGCAACTGCAAACTTTAAAAATCAAAACAAACCTCATGAGCAGCTTTTTGTTGGGTGAGGTTTGTGCTAGAGCACTTGGCTGTGCCTCTTGCAGCCCCAGTTGTAGTAACTGAGAAATATAAAAGGAGGGTTGGAAAGAGAAGAACCATCCTGTCATTAGAGTTGATTGACACAGTCCTCCATGCATAGCCAGAGGCCCTGTCCTGATGCTGGACAAGGCCCCTGTTTTGTTGTTGCCTTTTTTTTTTCCCTCCAAGTAGATTTGCTTTCCCTGAAAAGCAGGAATACAATGTGGAAGCATTTCTGTTGGATTGAAGTATTTCACACTCTTAAGTGACCGTGTTTGCATTTGCTACAACTGGATATTATTTGACCAGCATTGATGGGACCGTGCTAAACGTGACTCCCCATCCCTGGCAGTGTCCAAGGCCAGCTTAGACTGGACTTGGAGCAGCCTGGGACAGTGGAAGGTGTCCCTTCCCATGGCAGGGGGTGGAATGGGAAGAGCTTTAAGGGCCCTTCCAGCCCAAACCAGTCTGGGATTCCATGGGCACAGACATAAGAGCAATCTCCATCTGCTACAGGCCCTGCCTGGCAGCAGACAGTTTTTAATATTTTAAACCCTCGCACAGTGCCCTGAGGCTGAGCACTGTTATGGTCCTGGGCCCTTTGGCATGTTCAGCCCCCGTTCTCAGACAGGTGTTTGCAGGAAATCCCTGCTGAGAACCATCTTTTACATCGAGTCAGAAGGTGAATGGAAGCATTTTTCAACACATTGCTTCGACAAGAAACTCCTCAAGGTGACAGCTGCATTCATCCCTGTAATCAGTTGAGGAAGAGGGGGGGAAATTGGAAGCTGGGATGGCTTTTGTCAACTTCTTAAGCTTGATGTTACCAAAGCACTTGAGAAAGTGTGAGTTTTGCTGCACAGCTGTTACAGGCAGAAGAAGTGGGGCAAGTGCCAGAAGTTGATGCCCAGAGTGCAGCTGGTGTCAGGGCTTGGTCTACGGTGCAAGCTCATACACCTTGATGCTGGATTTGTAATATTGATGTCATAATTAAGTTGTGTCTTAATTAATCTCTTCTCAATTCCTTTTCAACTTGGAGCCTGATGAGGTTATGTACAATTGCGCACCCAGGGAATAATTCTTTATTTTGTTTTTATCTGGGGTACAAAAGAAAAAGGAAGGGGGAGAAAAGCTCTATCTCCCAAGAAACTGGCAGGAACAACTTCCATGATAAACAGTTGCTCCTTGAGCATGCTGTACTCTCCTAAAGGCATGTCGGGTCAGCTAAAGGTCTGCAGCATCTGAGCTGGGAGATCCCTCCAAAGAGGAGGGACTTGACTGTAAGTGGGAGGTTTTAACCCCAGGCGCCATTTATTTGCATGTTTCTGCCCGAAACGAGCATTTTGGGAACACGTTTAACAAGCACAATATATTCCATGCATTTGCTGGAATAAACGGCGCATATGAGCTTCCTCAGATCTGCAGTCAGCAGGGAGCTGTCTGGCTCGTGATTTTACACATTCTTGCATCTAACTGAGACATTCTGATGCCAAATCCAGCACTCAACTGACTGCACCATGTGTGCATTTTAACTCACCTTAACAGCATCTGTGTTGGGAGCAGGGAGTGACTCCCATGGCAGAGCTCTGCCGGATCTCTGGGGGCACCGAGCTGCCTGTTGGGAGCTGCACCCCAAAGTCCAGCACAGGGCTGGGAGGCAACTGCACTGACCCCTGGAAACAAAGCACCAGAAAAATCACCAGGGAACAGGGAATCTAGATTGCCACATGTTTTCCTGAAATTAGGCCCAAGGCATTAAATGTTCTCGGGCGCTGAGAACTGGCACATCAAAAACCTGCTGTCTCCCCCCTTCTGCTCAGTAAATTCAGGGAATATTCCTGCTCATCGCATGGGTTCAGCAGATGAAACAAAGCTAAGTGCACCAGTGAGGGAAGAATTGTGGAAATAGTGGATTTTTAGTGCTGTGCCAGAGGTGTGATGTGTACTACAGACTCCATTACAAGTGGCACACGTTTGTTTTCATTTGTTATCCATGTGTTCCCAAGCTTTTAATTTAATTTAATTCAGCATTTAATTGGTTCTGGCACTCCCAAGTGTGCTTTGCACAGTGTCCTCCCATCACGTCTGTGACACAAGCACCATCCTCATTCTGCGTTTCATGGAAATCATGTGCTTGGGATGGTGATCCTCATGGAAGGCTGCAGGTCCAAGTCAGTCTGGAACTCAAGCAAGTGGACCAGGTATTTTAATTGTGTACTTTATGGTAGGAGATAAAGGTTATTTCTCCCTTAGCTTATCAGATCATGTCACTTTTAATGTCTGAAATACACTGAAGCTTCCTCAGACAAAGCACTCCCTGTATTTAGGAAGCAGAATTTTTCCAGAGCCAGTAATAGTTTGATTTTATTATTTCTTGAAAATACCAGCATCTTTTGAAGTGTGTCTTACATTGCCTGCCATTTTCCTTTGTTTGAATTAAGATTGTTTTATAATTATTTCACAGGGATAAAAATCATTGCCAGGCTGAAAGCCAATATGTCAGGCTACAGCCCAGAGCAGGCTTTTATCACTAAATTTCATGCAAACCTGAAAAAAAACCAAACTAGTTTACAATGGAAACCCCGAATTTTAGCTGTACCAGAACCAACAAGTTACTGCTTAACTGAGCTGGGATAGCAAGGGGGTGAGACTGGACCTTGGCTGGTGATGGTTGCTGAAGCTTTGGCAGCAAGAACTGGGTCTGGCTAGAGGAAATGATTCCTGGAGAGTTTTGGGGGGAAGGATCCCTTGGGGGGAGCCCGTGGCCAGGAGCACCCCAGGGTGTGGCAGGGGGCTTGGCTTGCAGGCAGGTGCTGCAGCAGGCCAAGCCTGGTCCGTTCAGTATTGGTTCCAGGTGCCAGAATTCCATCTCCTTGCCCTCAGAGCTGTTGTTTGTGCAGGATTTGGGGTGTGCATATTCAGGCTGGGTTTTTGAACAGATCTGTGGTTGCCAGTGCTGTTCCCTTACCCAGATGACAAATCCCCCAGATACACATTTTAAATGAAATCCAGTGATTACTGTGTTTGTCATGGAGTTTTGTTCATGTTGCTTTTTCTCAGAAGTTGCTACATTTCCTAAAGTTGTATTATGATGAATAATTATTCTGGGTGTGATACCGAGGAAACTGAAAGACGTAAATTTGTAAATAATTTCTAAACAATTTTAGAATTGTGATGGTTTGTTTTAGCAGAGCAACATCTTTTGATATACAAAGTTTGAGGCCTTTTGAATTTTATTTTTTAATGTTTTTGTCAAGGTGCTCAGGATACACTTCAGGGGAATTTTTTAGGTCTGAGAGACCATCAAAGATAAGTAATAGTTGTTGTTCTGAAAACCACTGTGTATTTATGCCCCTCTGCAGGAATCACATCTACAGACGTGATGGTAGGAACCTGGGGAGTGGGTACCTCACAGGGGGAAGCACGGAGTGAAGGAGCAAGGACAGGGGATGCTGGAAAACACGTGGTGTCACTTGGAGAGTTTCCTCAACCTCCGTTGCTCAATAATTATCCCCACTAATACCTGGCCACTTTCCTTCATCGGGTTGGTAATGTGTTTGATTACAAAACCTCTGGCTTAAAACTGGCCAGCTGAATCGCCAGGATTCTGTGAACTGCTGAGCAAGTGCCAACCAGTTAACACCATGCACTGGTTCCAGTGTGCAGAGTGAGAGCTCCAGTGCTCAGCTGGGAGCAGGGCAGGGCTGCCATGCTCATCCCAACCTCCCAACACCCTCTCCCAGCCCTTTGTGCCTCTATCCAGCAGCACCATTCCCCCTGCTGTGCTGGGCAGACGTAAGGGCATTCCTGCCTTGTATTGCTTTTGTGTGCTTATTAAAAAGGAATCAGCAGATCTGCTGAGTGCCTGGGTAATGGAACCCAGATGTGGGCACTGCCGCCCGCTCTGCTTGACAAATCTGCAGCTTTTTGGGATTTCACCAGGGTTGCTTATTATTTACAGAACGTAACTTGAGACAGTAGAACAAATTTTTAGATTAAAAAAGTCAAGTGGTGTGGAATGTTTTTAGCTGTGCAGACCAAACAGAGCCGTTTGCCAAGGGGGTGATGGACTAAATCCATGCAGTTTAGGCCCAGCACCAGTGGCTCTGCTGGCCTTATCACAAGAAGGGAATGATCTGTTATCACCAGGATCAGTGTCTGAGCGTGGAGGGCACAGTGAACACTGAACTTGTACACTGAAGTCTTCTTCCATTTAAAAACAAAACCGAAACATAAAACCTTGGCTCAGAAATTACCAAACCTTCAGAAATGTGTTGTGGTGCCCAGTGCCTTTGTAGCACTGGTACTTTTTCTCTGACCTGCTCTGAGCCAAGCCTTAGAAACCAGAGTTCCCTGTAGTTACAGTGTCTGTGGATTGAAAGGTCCTGTTTGTCCCACTGCCACGAGGGTAGTGCTGCTTGCAGTGCTTCACATCCCTCTTCTCAAGGAACTAGAGAGAATATCAGAGAGGCTGGCATAGGGGAATGTTTGTCTGAAGGATGATTCATGTAAAACCCACTGCACAGTGCAGCTGCTCTGTCCCAGTTATCCAGCCTTCCCAAATGCAAGATGGAAAATGTCTCAGCAAAATATTATTGATTGGCCACTGTTAATTAAAGCCCACCTAAGACTGCAGACAGTGCCTCTTTGAACTTGTCAGTAGGTGCCATAGAGAGGTTTAGGAAGCCAGGGGCTTCTTTGATTAGTGATCTTTTGCCATTTTTCTGCTTTTGGATGTTAGCAAGACAAGCAGCAAGGTGTGAATTATACACATTGTTGTATAGGTTGGAATTCTTTAATTTCTTTGGAACTTCTGTCTCAACATTTTGCATTCATGGAGGCAAACACTTCTGTTTACTGCTCTGTAAGACTCTAATAGGTAAAAAGAGGCAGGTGTTGTTCACCTCTTGTGTAGGTTCAGAAAGACAAGAAAGCTGTACCTGGTGCAGGTGAATCCTGCTTATATCTAAGGAATTTCAGGTGCAAGAGATTGCTCCAGAGCCATAATACTTTAATGCACAGCTCTAACCACTGCATTAAGGGTTGTCAAATACTTGAAGGAAAACAAATTTTAAAAGGGTGCCCAGGCTTCAGGTGTGGGACAGGGCTGCTGAGGGAGAAAGGTGACAAGGAAATGAGGCTCCAGAGAAAACACATCATGGACCTCAGAAGGTGAGTGCTCTTTCCTGGTGGTGAGCAGCTTCAAAAGCAGAGGTAATGCCCTGTGGGACCTTCCTCCTGTCTCTGGATCAGAAGGGCTGCAGTTCCTTGTGCAGGGTTTTACAAAGAGTCAGGATGGGAAGGGAGAGCACTACTCCAAAATGGTGCATTTGGCTGGGAAATTTGTAACAGCAGTAGCCTGGAAGAGCTGTGAAATACCATGGAGCAGCCCCAGAGTGATGCTGCTGGGAAGGGACAGGGAATGAAGCAGGGCTCGGCAGCCTGTAACACAATTCTTCAGGGGCAGGGCGTTCCAGGAGCTTGAAGGAATTCGGAGTATTATTTTTTAACAAAATTCTGCTAAGGGAGGAACCGAGCCTGCAGTGGCCAGTATCAACCTCTGATGCCTGTCAGCCCACAAGTGTGTGTCCTTATTTTCATTTTTAATAAACACACAGAAGGGTAAAGTATGTTAAACCCTGCTGTGAGGACCCAGTTAATGAGGATTTTTCTTCTGTCTTAATTTAACTGCACGTTCTGTTTCCATAACCATAGAGTTTGCAGTCTCCTGGCACTGTCCATCTGTGAGAGCTCTCTCTAGGTTTTTGCACTCTTATTTTTTTTAGAGCCATGATAATAAATGCTCAAATCAGTAAAACTGCTGATAAATACATCCCCAAATCTTCAGAGAGTATACGCTGCTTAGGTCACTTCTTCCTACTAATTTAGCTACTTGGCCCTTCCTTGTAGACAAAATTCTTCTATTTTTGTTATTCCATGGTTCTGTGTCTCACAGAAATCTGAGTAGACACCCCATCTCCCAGACCCAGGACGTGCAGGATCTGCACCGGTGCTGGTGAAGAGCTGGGATTCTGGGCGGTTTTGTATTTCAGGATGACTGGAAGTGTGTGTGCAGGCAGGCGTGGCAGGAGGGCAGGGCTGCCCGGTGATGTGTGTGTGTGTCTCTGCTGCAGGACCCAGGCGGAGCGAGTGCGCAAACCCCGCTGCTGCAGGGGACCCCAGGGGCTCCTGCCCCGCTACCAGGAGAGCCAAGCAGAGGGACAGGAGCAGCTCTTCAAACTGACAGACAACATCCAGGATGAGTTGTGAGTACCCAGCCGCTTACACGGCTACTCGGAGTGCTTCTCATCTGTTTGCTGCCGTCGTGTCTTCATGTCTAAAGCTGCTTCACACACAGACACGTGTTCGGCTCTGAGCCCTCACCACTGCAAGGACATGGAGGGGCTGGAGCCTGTCCAGGGAAAGGAGCAGAGCTGGGGAGGGGGCTGGAGCACCAGGAGTGTCTGAGGGAGCTGGGAAAGGGGCTCAGCCTGGGCAAAAGGAGGCTCGGGGGACCTTCTGGCTCTGCACAGCTCCCTGACTGAAGGGTGCAGCCAGTCAGGCTCTGCTCCCACAGAACAGGGGACAGGAACAAAGGACAGGATGAGAGGAAATGGCCTGACATTGCACCAGGGGAGGTTCAGGTTGGTTACTGGAGTAAATTTATTGATGGAAAGTCATAAAGCATGGCTACCTATGACAGTGGTGCAGTCACCATCCCCGGAGGGATTTAAAAGCCACATGGACGTGGCACTTGGGGATGTGGGTTAGTGTTGGCCTAGACAGTGCTGGGGGAACAGTTGGGTCTCAGAGGGCTTTTCCAACCCAAATTATTCCATGATTCTACAGGGGGAACATCAGTTTGTTGGACTGGGGTCTAAGAGCAGAATTCATCACTTGCCCCATCTCCACCACAGTTACTGATCAGCTGTGTCAGGGAAGGGCATCAGATGCTGTGTCTCTCATCCCTCAGAGCATCTGCCAAGGCAAGGGGTCAGAAATGCTGATGGTGGAGCTGGCAGAGACAGGCACAGGTTCACCAGGGTCACTTGGTGTCACCAGTGTCACTGGGCAGGTTCCATGTGCCCCTCCAGGTTCTGCCTGAGGAAGAGATTGCAATCTGCCACTTGTGGCCCTGTGAATTCACATTTGGGTTATCCTGTTTCCATCTCCTTTCAGGATCTTTGTGCCTGTTCAGGATGGCTCTTAGGCAGGGAGACTGGAAAGAGCAATTTGTGACCAAAAGAAATCAGCAGTGTAGCCCATAGCAGAGCAGTGGCCTTTGTCAGCGAGTCACATTGTTCATTCACTGTGACTCTTGCCATTAGGAACAGCATTCAGCAGGAACACAGTGTTTCTTGTCGTGGAAAATAAGTACAAAATTATGCCTCTGACTTTTATCCTAGTATCATAATCAGAAACACATTTGAAGACCTGATTATTTGCATATTTTCCTTCAGAGTTAAATCCATAAAAGGGGATTTAATACCTTGCTCTACTGTTCTAACTAAATGTTTCCACATTTTTTTCCAGTTAGGCTCGCTGTTTCACTTCTGGAAAATATTGTGTAATTACTTCCTGATGTTGTTAAAAACCCCACAAATTCTCCAGAGATCTGGTTGCTTCTACTTTGTTCTACTGGATCATGTTTCATTTAATTTTTCATTTTATTAATTTGAAATATTTTTAATAGTGTAGATGTATGGGTTTAAAAAAAAAGTTGTATCTTGCAGTAGTGTCTGAAAAGGTTAAAAATACCCATTTCAAGAACTAGACACTGAGAAGAAAGTAACAGTTGGCAAGAGCAAAGATAATGATGCATGACTCAAACTCAGAACAAAATGTAGAGCCTGAACTACAAATTAGCTAATGTTTCTGGGCTTCTCCATTAACTCACTGACCTCTGTTTCAATTCCTCAGAATATATACATGCCACCAGTAAAAGTCTCGTGAGAAGTGCGTGCATCACCTGTTGTTGTTGCAGAGCAGATGCAGCCCCTGGTCAGTGCCCAGGTGCTTTCCCTGGCCCTGGGGGCAGCTGCCAGTGCCCCGTGTCCCCGTGGGTGTCCTGGTGTCCCCAGTGGCATCCTGACCCACTTGGACCTGGGGCCTCCCTCCAAAGCTCGTGTCTGATGTGCCTGCCCAGGGCACCAGGCTGTTCTTCTGCAGCTGTACTGCTGCTCTGCGTTTAAATTAAGTTTTCTGTAACACTTCATAAAAAATGTCACCCTCCATCCTATTTAACTAATTTCAAAGGCAGAACCTTAGCCTGAAGTGTTTGAACTCTGATGGAAAACTGCAGGGCAGCTGCTGATTTCTGGAACTCTGATAATGTTGTCTTTCACCTGGGTTCCTCTGAGCTGAAATCCACTTTTCTTCCAGTCTGTTTTACTTAAAGGAACACAGCTTTTTTTTGTCCCCTTCTGGAGCTTCATCCAAGCTTAAAGCTGGGCAAAGCGTGTTACAGGCACTTTGTGATGAGGCTGGGTGTGCCATGGCAGTGTGGGTTGGAGGTGGTGTGTGCACCTTTCCCAGTGTGAGGGAAGCAAGGGCAGAGGGAGAGGCAAGTTCAATGCAGGGCAGTGTCTTTGAGAGGACTGGGATACAGAATTACTGAAGTTATCCTTTTATACCACAAAAAAGGAACCATGGCCTGACCTCTTGCCATGTTTTTGACTATTAACATCCCTTTCATAGCTCTGGGTTTATTTGGTTACAGAGCAGAGTAGTTTGTGTGCAGTGATATTTAACTGCTGGAGCCAAGGGTGCATTTGGAGATGGGGATTTTTCTGTTTGCCAGAAGCACTGAGTGACAAAGGTCACTGATTCCTAAGCCAGTGGAGGATTCTGCAGGATGTGAGGACAGCAGGCAGGTTTGGGTGAGCAGTGGCTCAGGGCGCAGCAATTGGGAACCTGCCTGACAGCAGCAGAAAGCTCCTTTACAGATGCCTGTCAACCCTGGGGGCCATTGGCAGAGCTTTTTTACTCTATTCAGCACTACTCTATTACTCTACCCAGCTATGATTCCACATTCAAGTTGCTGGATTCTTCAGCCTTTAAAGAGCCCCACTATTGAGGTTCGTTTCAGTAGTGAATCAGAAGTGGGGGAGAAGCATTTGTGCATTCAACTTCATCTCACTTTTGCACCTCACAGTTGTTCTTTTACACACCAGCCTTTTCAGCCATCATAACTCTCAATATTCCTAACCCGCTCTTCTCTCCCTCTTCCTATTCATCACTCAGCCTAATCTCCCTGGGGAAACCTGCTTGCTGCTTAACCTCTCACCCCTTGTTAAACAGCTAATTTCTCTTTTCTGCTACTGATCCTGGCAGCAGGTTCAACTTGTTTTTGGTTCTGAAGGCAGGGAGGTGTGGGGAGCAGGGAAGCACAGGAAGGTTACAGGATAGCTCTTGTCATAAATGTCTGCAAACCTTACACGTACCAGCTCTGGAACTGAAGTTAGTTACAATTAAGATTCATCATTAGGACTTGAAGTGCTCCAGAGCAAGGAAATTACTGTTCCTAAGTCCTTGTCAAAGGACATTTTTATGTATCCTTGTAATGCCCAAAGCTGGTGGCCAGGCAGGCAGCAGTAATATTTGATTTATACAGCACGATCTTTTTATAACTAGGCAAGAGTGTCCTTCATCAGCTCCATTTCTAACAGTTTAAATTAAATACAGATGAATTGTACATGTTGCACTGCTACATTTTCTGATGGACTTCTGAAGGTCACAGAACAGGTGCAGACACTGGGTAATTTGCTGCTTTGAGCTTTAAGCTAATAATGTTCTCTCCTTTGCTGCAGTTTCATCGCCGTGGAGAACATCGACAGCTACTGTGTGCTCATCTCCTCCAAGGCCGTGTATTTCCTGAAGAGTGGGGACTGCATGGACAGGGATTCCATATTCCTGGAGGTCAGGTATGATGACCTGTACCACTGCCTGGTGTCCAAGGACCACGGGAATGTGTACATCCAGCTGACCAAGAAGGCTGTGAACACCAGCAGCGGCGTGGCCATGCCAGGCCCCTCCCAGCAGCGGCCCATGGTGAGGAGCTGGCACCCCTTTCCCCTGGTGACAAAAGGGCTTTAGTCACAGGCTTTGTCCTGTCAGCACTGAGAACAGCTGCTGCCCAGGTTTCAGTGGCTGTACAAGTGGCTCCCTAAACTCCTGAGAAAGCTGAAGAAAGGAAAAGCCTAAAATATTCCTGCAGGCAGAAGAGTAACAGGAAGAAACATGTATTTACCTGTGAAGGCTTTTAACTTTACCACATAAATGGAACTTGGGTATTTTGCTGTCTGTTTAATCTTCTCCTACGTGTAGTATGTTTTTACTGTGAGGTCTCCAGTGCTGGAACCAGTGTTTGTATTTTGTGCCATTACAGTGGTTGCTCAGGGGCTGTTCTACAGGCCCAGTTCCAAGCTCACCCCTGACCCAAGTCAGTTCACATTCCAAACAGACCAGCCAGATAAAAGGTGGGAGGAGAGGCAAAGGAAATAACCTCAGATATGGCACACTGTTCCCGCTCTCACCCTGGAATATCTGTGTGTGTACCTGGTGCTCCCTCACGCTTCTGCCTTGCTCCAGCCTCAGTGCTGAGAAGGAAACTCCACTGAAACCTATCTGTCCCTTACTTCAAATCTAAAATCTGTTCTGTTCTAGCTGGCAGCAGGAGCACATTAAGAAAAATTCCCTTTCTTTCTGCAGGTGAAGGTGAAATCAGAAGCTCTGGCAGTAAAGCTGTCCCAAGAAATCAACTATGCAAAGAGCCTTTATTATGAGCAGCAGCTGATGCTGAGACTTAGTGAAAATCAAGAGCAACTTGAGCTGGACTCTTGAAAATCCACATCTTCACTGCCAGAAAGAGCTGCAAGTACCAGGCTGGAGCCAGAATTGTGTGACTAGAGAAGGAAAAAAAATATAATTTTAGTATTTAGAGAAAACAAAAGAGGTGGCTTTTCTTTTTTAAGCACTAGTTGTATAACAGAGATGTAACTGACACAGCTTTGGGTCTGGGAGAAGCCCTGTATTTTGCTAACATGTATATATGTACAAGTGTCCATGTAAATACAACGGGCAGCGGGGTGTTGGTATAAATATGAGTCTGTTTACTGTGTAAAGAAATTAAAGGAGCTCTACTGAGTTGTACTGCACTACCTGACACAAGCCCTTCTCTCTTTGTCCTTTTTTTTTTTTTTCATTGAGAAAATAGATTTTCACAGTGCAGGAATAAAAAATTTTTAAAATTTAATTTAAGAAATAAAATGAAGAATAATTTCAGCTGTTGGAGCGCAGGTGTCCTGTGGTTTGGAGCTTTAAATGCACCCACCATGAATAGGGTGCATTAACACTGTGATAAGGGGGCATTGGTTGGGTTGTGTGATGGCTTTTTGTTGTTTTTTCTCTTAACTCACTAATACAGGTAAATACAGGAGACTTGGTCTTGGTCTTGCACTGAAATTTCAGCCTCTTTTTTAACAAAAAAATTGCATTTTGGTAAATAATATGGGGAGGATTCAGTTTTACATTCACATTCTGCATCTCAAGGCCCCTTTTCTGACTTATTTTTGAGGTAATTGAAGTGAGCAGCCTTGGAAATTGAACCTTTAACTTCAGATTTTTCCTTCCCTTAGGTGGAACAAGGGTGGAAGGAGAGGAGATCACCAGCTTGTTGGACTTCACAGTCTCTTCAGAAGTAAACTTCTAAATAATAAAAACAACAGGTTTTTTTTCCCAGTGTTGTACACCACATTGGTATTTGTCTCATGAACTGTAACCACACTGAAGAGGGAGGAATGAGTGCTTTTAAACACTTTAACCCACAGGAATTGGAACCCTGAGTGTCCCTGGAGGTGGCAGGTTTGGGAATGAAGACACAACTCTCCGGTAACTGCTGAGTAACCCACAATTTAAAGTGTGGCTTTATAAACCTTTTGATTCAGTGGACATAGAGCTTTAAAAGGTCAAGTAATTTGAAGGTAAAGTCCCGTCGTGGAAGACACATGGGAATATTTTGGTGCTGAAGGTTAGAATTAAACAAGTTCTGAGCTCTTGTAAAATATTTGGCTGCTAAAGGTGAGGAGGGAAAATAAGGAGTAGTTCAGTGCTGTGCTGAGTATTTCCAGGGGATGGATGGAGTACTTGGGGTCTGTAACCATCCTCGAGGAGATGATGTGCAAACACCAGAGCAGTCATTGGACAGTGGCACCTGTGGTGCCCTGGACCCAGAGAGCCATTTGTGTGGAAAAACCTGTCCAGCTTCAAGGTATAATAAAGAGCAGATGAAATAACACCTCAGCAGGGGCAGGAAGAACTGTCTCTAAATGGTAAAGCATGGAAATGACACGTGAGAAAATGACACCTGGAAATGTGGAAAACCTTTCTGTGTCTTCCTTTTCTATTCTCCTCCCCTTTCCTTGCCTGTTTTCCCAGTCCTCTCACCCCTTCACCAACCTGTACCATCCTTTCCTGTCCTCCCTTTTTCCATCCTTTCCACCTTTCCTCCTCTTTCCTCTCCTTCTCCCCCTTTACCTGCCCTCCCTTTATTCCCCTTTTCTCCCCTTTACTGTCCTGCACTCTCCTGTCCTCTCCTTCCCTGGCCCTAGAGGTTCACTCCAGTGCTCCTGCAAAGCTGAACAATATCCAGGGGCTGTGTCACAGAATCACCAGGTTGGGAGAGACCTCCAAGGTCACCGAGTCCAACCCAACCCCAGCACCTCAACTAAACCCTGGCCCTGAGTGCCTCATCCAGCCTGTTTTTAAACACACCCAGAGATGGTGACTCCACCACCTCCCTGGGCAGACCAGTCCAGTACTTGATCACTCTTTTCATGAAAAACTTTCTCCTAATATCCAACCTCTATTTCCCTTGACACAGCTTGAGAGTGTCCACACTGTCCCTGCTGGAACACCCCCAGGCCACCCCAGTACCTGACCCTGCCACCAAGCCTGGCTCCAGGACAGGCATCACTGAGACAGGGCATGTTCTCACCTTCTCAAGGCATGAGAGAAACTGGAAAAAAGAAACTTTTAGACTCCCAAACCAGGGGTGAGGAGTTCTGTGTGTCTTTCCGCACCTGGGGCACGTTCCCAGTGGAAACTCCTTTTCATTGCCATCATTGCTGGATCATGCCTGATCCTGTTCCCAACAGCTCCTGCAGCTCGAGAGGTTCCTGCAGAGATGGGAGCATGGGACAAACGTGAACAACACCCTTCCCTCCCCTCTGCTCCTGCAGAGTCCCAGAAACTCCTGCGATGATCCCTCGGAGCAGCTCCAGTCCCAAAGGCTGCTGTCCAAAGCAGCGCAGTGTTTACATTTTTGTGGGGAGAGGCAAAGTGGCTAAATGGGCCCCATCTCAAACCCAAGCACTAATCAGACATTTCCCACTGACAGGGACCTTTGATCTCTTCACTATCTCATTTCCTAGACTGCATGATGATTTTCAACATTTATCTATTTTCTCTTCAGTAAAATACTTTTTAACATCTTAGCCTAACTATATATATATATATATATATTTTTTTTAAACTTCTTTTTCTGCCTGAAGCACTGTTTAGTACAAACCTGCTTCCTCCAGTGCACAGCCCACTGGGCTGACAAATCCTCTCACCCCTTGCTCTGTTTTCCTTCTCAGGGGAACCTGCCTTGATTTGCTGCTCACAATGACTTCACCTCACCTGAGAAAGCAGATTTCAGTGAATATACTCTCTTTAAATTACAGGTTGTTGCACAGATACTAGGAAAAAAATCAAAACAACAAAGCAAAATCAAAGCACATTTTAATTAAGTCAAGAGCTGCTCAAAATCCACTTATACAAGTTTTCTTCAATAACACTGTGCATGTGTATGCTTCTGTACTACTTATTTTAATATATACACCCACCCCCAAATGTACATACACTTCAAAATTCTCTTGAAAAGCAAAGGCTGTGTTCCAAACTCCTCTATTCCACCTTCCTAAAGGCAGGGTTGTTGCAAAGAAAGAACAACCTTATTTTTCTGAAAATAAATATAATAAAGTAAGATTTTTTTAAAAAATACAAAAATAAAATCATAAAATAATAACGTAATAAAATGTGTTTAGAGCTTCAAACTCCAGTCTAGATTGCTGCAGCATTCCAGCTTGACAGCACACTCTTACTCCATGTTACGTTGCTTAATTTTATCAAATGCAGGACTGGGACAAGCACTCCCAACTGGCATTAAGGTTCGACTCCCTTGCAGCCCATTTCTTACAGCTGCTGGTGGTGGTCAGTGGTGGGACAGCTTTGAGAAGGCTCCGGGCAGCACAAACCCATCTGCCCTCCCCTGGCAGGGCCATCCCCGGCTGATCAAATGCTTTGTCAGCAGGACTCGGAGCAGTTTCACCGGACCATGGCAGCAGCAGAGCTCCTGCCGAGGGAGAACGAGGCAAACTCAGCCCCAGCCGGCTCTGGGAGCAGCCCTGCTCCCGCCTCGGGTGCAGGAGAGGGCAGAATCTGACCAGGATTCCTGCCAGAGGGAAAAGGTTACTCATTAACCACTGACAAACACCGGGGAAAAAACAGTCATATTGTTTTGCTCAGTAGAACCACAGCACATTTTTGGCCAGAAATACGATTTGCTGTGGGTGCAAACTGCAGTTCCCTTAGAGGGGTCAGCTCTGCCCAGGACCTGGAGACACTCGTGATGAACAGAGAATCAGAATCCCAGATTGGTTCGGGTGGGGAAGGGGCCTTAAAGACCATCCTGTCCTCCCCCTGCCACGGGCAGGGACAATTCCACTGCCCCGGGTTGTTCCAAGCCCTGTCCAACCTGGCCCTGGACCCTGCCAGGGACAGCCTGCTCTGCCCACCCTGTGCCAGCAATCCCCAATTTAAACCCAGCACAGTGTCACACGGGGCTGTGTGCTTGGGGTTTGGGGTTTTCTTCCCTGCAGCTGACACTCCACTGCCCCAGCCTGTGCCCAGCACAAAGCGTGGGCAAGAGCAACCTCAGGCCTGCTCTGGGCTGACTCAAAAGCACTGAAAGGCCATGGGCCAAGTAAACAGCTTCCATGTGCATTTCCATCTTGGATAAATGGCTGGGTCACCCAGAGGACAAGGGCTGTGGATGGGAGCTGCAGAACAATGGGTTCTGAAAATGCCAGCAAAAAAAGTCCCCTGCATGCTGCAGCTGTAGAGGAATTCTAATAAATAAAGGAGAAATCCATCATACCAGCTATCCCTCAGCCCTCCAGACACCGCAAAAGCAAACATTTGCTCTGCCCCAGGAGGGTGACTCACCATTCCTAAGGACTGTTGCTCCAAGGCTTTTGGCAAACAACTGACATCCAGCCCTACAAACCACCGGGTATCAAAATAGTGATGGAGCAAAAAAACCTGTGCCTGCATGCAGGTTTAATGGGAGGGAAAAAAATAAAATCATTTTTACAAGTAACCCTCTATTTGCATGGCCAGACTCCTCCCCAGCCTTCCTTGGGCAAGGCAAGGCCCCTTCAGCAGCGCCAGCAGCAGGAGCATCACCATGGGTGTCTCCCTTCTCCAATGGGCAATTCTAGGCCCTTCCACTCATCTTTTTTCCAGATTTCTCTGAATCTCAAAGTATGGAGGAAACACTATTTGAGGTAAACATCTCAGAAAGGTTCTACTAAGCACTACCTTCTATGCCAGGACACATTTTTATTTGTGGTATAATAGCACTTGCGCAATCCTTCAAAGGATTATCCAGAGAGCATCTTTATGCCCCCAGTTCAGACAGGCAAATGTCCTAGAATTTTGTGTACAGATGGGTACAATCATTATTTCTGACCTGACTCCAATCGTGCTGTTTATAGTCACAAAATGGTTTGGCTTGGATGTTTCCATGGATGGGACATCCACCAGTGCTCTGGGCAGCCTCTGGCTGTGCCTCACTTCACTGTAAAATTTTCTGCCTTATATCTGGTCTGAGTTTATCCTCCTTCACTTTACGACCACTTTCCCTTCTCCTGTAGCTGCAGGCCCTGCTAAAAAGTTTGTCCCCATCTTTCTAGTAAGGCTTTTTGAAACAGTGGAAGGGGCTCTAAGGTCTCCCTGGAGCCCTCCCTGCTCCAGGCTGGTGACCTGCAGCTCTTCCAGCCTGGCTCCAGAGGAGCTCCAGCCTTTGGAGCATCTCTGTGGCCTCCTCTGGACCTGTCCCATGTCATTCCTGGGCTGAGGGCTCCAGACCTGGCTACCTCTCCCTCCTCCCTGTGTAGTGGCAGTCGTCATTCTTTGATGTCACTACTCATACATTTTTCTTCATTAACTCTAATCCCAACTGCTGATCCTGTCCATAAAAATATATATTTTTTTAAACCAGACCAATATCTATCTGGGGAAATTCTGTGCTGCTGATAAAACCTTGCTAGCAAAAATAAACAGCTGCCAAGGTCATAATCACAGTGAGATCACACCAGAGCTGACATTTATAAGCAGGTTTAAGAGCCAACTCCCCCACTTTCAGCTTCCTGATTTCCAACAATAAAAATCCACATTACACGTACAACTTCCCTCACCTTTCTTTCCAAACACACCTTTTCCCCTCTCCTTTGAGCACACACCAGAGGGAAATCAACTTGCAGAAGAACACGCATTTATCCATCACCCAGAACTCATCTCAGACCCCCAGGAAGGCCCACAGCAGGGCTGGGAGCTCTCCCAGCCCCAAAGACAGCACCCATTGCCAAAGCAGGGCTCAGGGCTCGGGTGCCAGCTCAGCACTGCTTGTGTGCCCCAGCCTCATGTCTGTATTCACTCCAGGATCCTCCAGTGTCCCTCTGCTGTGGAAATAACCCCCAGAGAGCACAGGACTCCACAGCCACACCTTGGGCAGAGCAAGCAGCCACTGAAGGGGGCTGAGAGCAGCTTCCATCCACACAGACCCCGAACCAGGCACCATCTCTGACAGAAATCCCACCATGAGAGACCGCAGACACGATCCCAGGGCCCAGGAACCACGTCCCCACCTCTCCCAGGGTCAGCTCGCCGTGCTCCCAGCCAGCCCTGGGGGACACGCGTCCACCACACGGCTCTGGAGGAGCTCCGAGACGAGCGGGGAGCATTTCTGGAGGCCTGGCTCCCGTTCAGAACAGAAATATTTCCCTTGGCTTGTGCAAGTGGCCGGGCCGGAGCGCGGTGCGAGGCTGGAGGAGCCAGTTTTCCATTCCCCCTTCCATTACTCTTTTTGATTGGCACTTTAATGAGGGCGCCGGGGGTCGACCCCCTGCCAGGGGGCCGGTTCATGCCCCGTTTATCTCACAGTCCATGTAAGACTAAAATAACACGCCAGGCTGAGTTTCACTGGCTTGTGATCCCGCAGCCCACCGTGATGGATTGAGTGACTGCAGCAAGCTGGCAGCTGAAGTGTGTTGTAACAGAATCTCTCTGTCAGCGCAGCACAATGGATTTGCTGATTCCCGGCCTTTTCCCAGTGCTCGCCCTCACCGGTTCCCAAAGTTCATTTTCCAGGGGGCTGCAAAGTGATAATAAATAACACAGCCAGGGTTACGCCAAGCTTTTCTTCCCCGGGGCTGCCCCGCTGCTGACGCGCAGGGGCTGCAGTACCAGCTGCACCAGAGCAGCCAGAAATGCACCCGGGAAGGAGGAAAGGGTCTCTGCTGAGCCCAGTGTGGGGCACAGAGGGAACAGGGCACAGCCCAGCCCCAGGGCTCCCCCCAGCAAAAACCTCCCTGAACTCCACAGAACTCTCCACAAAAACCTCCCAGAGCTTTGCAGGCTGCAGAAGCAGGAGCAACAAGCCGGGTTGATGATGGCCCTGATGATGAGAGGCCTTGTCATCATCTCACCTTTTTGCACCAATATAACCCATAAATTCACTAGAATATCCAGGAATCCTGCATGAGAGCTGCATTACATGAGAGATGCCTTTCTTTACTATTCTAAACGTTCAATATCATCATATCTCCTCTACAGAAGAAGCTCAGACAAAGGGGGTTCTTCCATCAAAAAACTGGAGTCCAGGAAATGAACCAATATTTTTTAATGATCCAAAGAGGTCCTCTATTAACTGAGACCTTGTCTCTGTGTCCTGCTTCCTCAGTATCCCTTCATTCTCCTTGTCTGCAAAGTAAGGAACTTCTCTCAAATACTGAGGAGAACAGTAATTTTTGGTTCTTGCCACCCCAGGCCCTCCCAGCAGGAGTGAATTGATGAGCTCCACAACAGAAGGGGCTCTTTACTTCCTGTGTAAGAATTTTTGACAGCACAAATTTCAAATTAATGACTCTCCCACCCCCAATAACCAACAGTCAGACCAATAAGCTAAAAGGTAGGAAGGGTGAAGCTGTTTCCTTTAGAAGAGATCTGTATATCCACAGTTTCTTTAAGGTCTTGCACAATACAGTAACATAGCAAAAAATAGCTCCAAAATCAACTTTAGAGGTTCAGTTGCCATAATATCAGTGCATCCTCAAATATTTCATTGTGGGTACCTGGAACCCTTTTCCATCACTGGGCTCCAGATCCATCTTGCTCTGGGCAAAAACAAAGAAGGCTAAAAAAACAACAACAACAACAACAACAACAACAACAACAACAAAAAGACAGAATACAGATGTTGAAGGGACTCAAAGATCAAGGAAAAATGTACCAGAATCCAAGAAGAAAAAAGAGAACACAACTGAGGAGCTGCTTGAAAAACCCACTGCTCTCAGTGGCAGCTGTTTGTATAGACCACACAAACCACTGCATGATGCAAATTTCAACTCCCAGTGCTGCTGAAATGAGCCTCACGAGTCGAGGAACTTCCTTTGTGAGAGAAGAGACAACCCCAGCCCCCAGCTGGAACACAGGGGCAGCACATGAGGGGCTCCTGGTGGGATCCTTGGCAGAGTGAGGAGCTGGTCCTGTGCAAACTGCTCCAGAGATCCCAGCTCAGTGCTGTGGGTCCAGCCCTGCAGCCTGCAGATCCAGCACTCAGCCAGCTTGGAACTGGGCAACAACAACCCTGGCAGCACAGCGCAGGGACCAGGGATGTGCCAAGGGGACCAGGGATGTGCCAAAACGCCGTGTGAAGCTTCCCTGGAGCTGCTCGTGGTCCCTCTACCTCTCAGTTCCACTCCAGCTTGGATCTGCCCATGCAAGCTGCTGCATCCAAGCCCTAAATGTTCTTCTGGGGAGAGCCAGATCCTCACACCTTAACACAGAAGAGGGCATTCTGAGCCTACAGCCAGAAAGCCTGGGAAATATTAGGGAAAACGAGTGGGTGGGGGAGCTCAAGGGACCAGTGGGAGGATGCGGGAAATCAGTAACACGGATCTGAATAACTGGTAACAATTATTAGATCTTTTTTGGTATGAATCATCTCAGAGACTCATCATTTAAATGATGTCACTCAAGGGGCAGTAAAAAATACAGTAGAAGCCACCAGCCTGCCATGACAGGGGTTTGGAGCCACAGCGTGATCAGTCTGGGAAACTTCAGCAATGCATCCAAAAGGCAGCAAGGTCTGTGGAGAACAAACACTCTGACACATCAGACAGGAAAATTTGTTATTGGGAAGATTATGATGTTACTTAGAGTTCTGATGAATCTGCCTGAAGTGCTGGAGAAGGAGTAGCTTACTTATCTGATGACCACTGACCTCGTCCTCGCCCTGTCCTCTCCCCAGGGGTGGAATTTGTATTTGAAGCTACAGGTTGTAAAATCAGCCAGCCAGAACCATCCTGAGGGAACAAAACCAAACCAGAACAACAGTGCAACAGCCCAAGGCAAACAAACAACAGAGTTTGAACAGGATTTGTTCTCTGGGTTCATTCCCCAAACCCACCCAAGAGCTCCTTGCAGGGGAAGGGGCAGCAGAGGTGGTGCTGCCTTGTGCACATCTCAACTCCTTTTATCTTCTCAAACAACTGCAGAAGAAGAAAAACTCTTCGATCAACCACCAGCAGCATCAGTAGGCTCAGGAACTCACCAGTAGCCACATCACAGTCCTAACTCCCTTCTCCACACCTGCCACATAACACACCCCCTTTTCCCAACCTGCAGAACCATGGCCATTTTCTGCCAACACAAAACATCTTCATCACCCAATCCATGTTTGCTTCTCACCTGTGGGCAAAATACTGGATGTTGTCAGTGCCCCTTTGCAGCCAGTCACGTAAACCTGGCAGTGGCTGAGGAGCTGGGTGTGAACAGACATTTATAGGTAGCTCCAAGAGCTTCCCAGATCCAAAATGGGGATGGAAACCCTCCCCCTGTGTGTGGAGCAGAGCAGGAGGCAAAGCTGAAACTATTCACTGCCCCAGGAAGGCTCTTAGCTCCCTGAAGTCAGGGATTATCACCAGGATGCTCTTCCCTTTTCAGACACAGCTCTCAGCATCTACCATCCAGAAGGGCACTGCCAGCAAGAGTTTCCTAAGAGGGTTCTACAACAGTTTTTTAAAAACTTTTTGGACTTTTATGGGATTAAGGCACACACAGAGAAAAGTCTGGGACTTGGCTCTGGAAATACTGTGCATTAGAGAGCTGCTATTGGCTTCAGACCTTCCTTACCTATGATGAGAGAAAAGGGAAAAGGAAGATTAGAGAACTCTAGAGTTGCAATTTCAACCCTAGGCTGAAGCAATACAAGGTATTGCCCAGACCTGTGATATGGTCTGAGAAAGAAGATCAAAAACTTCAGGCCTCACCACTGCACTCTGATTGTGATGGAACAACTACTTAAAACCCAGGAACTTGAACGTGCTTGGAGCTTTCTGGGAGGAGGGAGTGGAGACCGTGGGGATTTAGGGAAGGGTCAAGAGAAGAAGTCCAGCACTTGGTTCCACACGTGCATCTGGAGCACAGCCCATTTCAACAAGGTAATGCGAGTCTGAGCCAAATACACCATGTTGAGTTATCAGTATCTATTATTAAGCTAAAAAAATTAACCTTGATGGTTAGTATAATGCTATGTTTTTACAACATCTGTCAGCAATTATTTGTATTTACTCGCACTGCAAATGCAGAAGAAAAGTCAGAGAAATAAACACCAGAATTCCCACCAGCCTTGTGTTTTCCCACAAAGAACCTCTAATCATCGCTGTTTAAATACTCACATTTGTTCCTTGCCCTCTCCAGCATGGAATTTCTCCCTAATCCTCCGTGGCCAGTAATTATCAGTCCTCGTTCACCCTGCAGCAAATATGGACTAACCCCTCTGCAATTAGCGGTGTTAACTTCAGGGCTCTTATAACAGAAATCGGAGCTGTGATATTTCTTGGACTGGAAGCAGCTCCCGCTCTCCCCTTGGCCGTGCCTGACCGCAGCCAGAGGGGAGGCAGGGAGAGCAAGGGTTGTGCTCCAGTCGCACTCCACCTGTGCAAGGCAGGGTGAGCAACAGGTTAGCTGGGTGAAAAGTTCACTGCAAGCTGAGCTGTCTGTTTCTCTTGCCTAATTTATCCGATATTTGGCTAACCTTGCTCTGAACCCAGCCCCCAAGACCCCCTTCCTCTCATCCCTCCCCAGCGGGTTGGTGTCAGCCAAAGACACCGCCTCCAATTCCTGCCTGCCCCGGGGGGAGCGGGGGCTGGGACACGGGGCCGAGCACAGCACAGCCCCACACGGCACAGATAATCACCAGCTATGCTCTGAGCTCCAGCAAGAGCAAACACAAAACCCCTGCAGTCAGCAACATCGCCTGACACGGTGCTCCAGCTTATCAGCCTTCCCCAGGTTGGATGGCACCCCCGGCACCCCCGGCTTTTCTGAGGATGCAGCACTTCCCAAAGCAGCCTGGGATGGATCCTGAGCCCCTGGCAGCCCCTGGCAGGGGGCTGGCACACATTCCCGTGCCCACAGCCTCGAGATACCAGTTAACCCTGAATGCCCATCACCTAATTTCTGCAGCTCAAGATCCTCAAAGGGAACCTGACAGACGAATTTCAATTTTGCAAAGCAGAGAGCCGTAGCTGCAGTGACCAAGGACACAAGCTGGGAGACCCTAAAGGGCTTTTCTCACCCCACAAAGTCAGTGGAGGAAAGGCTGAAGGGTATCAAGACATGCTACCCGTGCTCCTTGGAGAACAGGATTCCCTGGTGCACAGACCTTTATGCATCATTATTCTGCAGAGTGAGTAGCATATAAACTACTCACCCTGCAGAATACAGCCAAGGTTTGCTCAGAAGCTGCTGAGCAGTTTCCCTGTCCCTGGTAATCGACAGCTTCCCTGCCCCTGTGCCCATGGCAGGGGTGACAGGAGCCCGTGACATTCCCCCTGCCGTGCAGGGCACTGCTCTGTGCCACCCTCCCAGCACCTCTCCCCTCCCCACGTCAGAGCTCGGCGCTGGTGATGCAAACTGCTGGAAAAGCTGCCCAGAAAACGCCTTCCTGGCAGGCTCTGCTTGTTTTCCTGCTGTGCTCAGGACTGTTCCCAACACTCTTCAGGGCAACACAAAGTGTGTTTGATGGTCTTCTCAATGAACTGGGCACAGCTTCAGAGCAGGGCACACAGCAGACCCGCTGAGCTGTCCCTGCTGCAGCTGCTGCTCCCTTTGCTCTTTAACCTTGGGCTCCCAGAATCCACACTTCCATTCCCACCTGCTCTCACCTCCCTGCCTCCCTGAGAAGGGGCACTTTGGATGTGCCCAAGATTCTGGGAATGGAGCAGAACAAATGTCTCCTGCAAATCTTAATTTTATCATTTTTGACCTGACAAAGAAGCTGCCATGGCTTTGGTACACTTGAGCTGCCTCAGGCCCAGGAGACACTCACAGTTTATTATTCTTACAATCTGTATAATCAGAGTGCCCAAAACTCCACTGCAGTGTGTCTGCACACACACCATTCCTGCCCCACTGACAGGGAGGGCACAAACAGTCTGACAGCTTTACAATAAGTGGAAATTCCTCGTGGTCTAGGAGCAATATTAAACTTGTTTCTCAGGGTCAGCAGATGACCTCGCCTGGACACATGGCTTCGTTTCTCTGAGAGCACTGAAGTCTGGCCTGGCTCTGATGTGGTCATTAATTTAGTGTCACCATCCATTCCAAACTTCACCACTCCCACACCAAAATAGCAAAATACCAATTTACAAAGAGCATTTTGAATAAAAACCCCCTGGCCCTTACCAAAGCACATGATCCAGCATCACCATGCCCATCTATTGCTCCATGTTTTCCAGGCATGAAAGTTGCTGAGAAGATCCAAGTAAGGCTGTCAGGATGAAACTTCAAACTGCTACATAAATAAACTGAGGACACACCAAAGTCCCTCAGCCCCTGGTACCTGTGCTCCTCAGCAGCAGGGCCAGCACAGGGACTCACCACTGCCTCAGCAGAATTCATCTATAAAGTAACATATCATTTCCACCCAAGGAATCCTTTGTGCAAACTTTGTTACGCATTTTAACGCCTCTTCAAAACTACTGGAATTAGTCATGAGTGGGTAAAAAGGAACAGGATTGTTATGAGAGGTGAGAGAGAAAGTCAGTCACAGAGCTCAGTGCCACAGATCCCCGTTTTCTCCTTCCAGCCACCACACAGAAAAGCAAAAATACTTCAAAAGGTGCCATACCTGCATAATTAAAGGCAAGCTGAATGCAATGAAACTCAAATTGTTTACAGGTGCAGCTTAAGAATCACCTAATTTTAAAACAAAGCTGCACATAGCTGATGCAGCCATTTTAATAGTTCACCCCAAAGCCCCAGTTTGTTCATAACAGAAAAGAGCTTGTGAAAACCTTGAGGGAGACAACTTTCACTTTAAAAATACAGGAGGGCAATTAACAGGTCAAGCTTCAAAGGAAATCTCTGCCCTCTTCTCCCTGTATCCAACTTAGCGGCTTCTGTTTGTGGGGGAAAAACCCCAAACAAAACCAAGGAAAAAAAAAAAAGAAACATGCAAAGCCCAACACCTCCATCTCCTGCTCCCCCCAGAAACATCATCATGAAAATGGAAAATTCACCCTTTCAGGGTCTCAGGCAGATTCTTCCACTCTCGCTGGCTCCTGAGTGAGATTTTTGCCCCACGACTGCAGCCGGACCCTGACAGACTCAATGCTCCCCTCCAGGCATGGGGCAGAGCTCCAGTGCTGCTGTCAGAACAGGCACAGGGCACAGCCAACACCAAGAGATCCAGGAATGATGCTCGGAATCCAGGAATGAGGTGAGAGCAGCCCAGAATGGTGCTGATAACACCAAAGCTGTGGCTTCAATCCCTGTACAGGCCACTCAAGAGCTGGACTCGAGGGAGGACCCCCTTGGGGTCCCTTCCAACCCAGAACAGTCTGTGATTCTAAACTGAAGCCAAGCACAGGGAAATCCATGGCCCTGACAGCCTTTGATGAGCAGCTCTTGGGGTTCTGGGGTTTCTCCATGAGCTGCCCCTTCCCACAGCTCTGGAAGGTTCCAGCCCCACCCCATCCCAGGAGATCAATGTGTGTGCCCAACGCAAGAGCAGGGGGGCTGTGGAGCCCCCAAGGGCTGTTGCAGTGACAGGAGGGATTCACACACAGGGCTTGCTGCTGCTAACACACCATGAGAAACAGACAGTGTGGCTGGAGAAGGGGCCGTGCAGAGGCAGGGCAGCACTGCCCTGGGACAAATGTCCTTGTTCACGCTCCTGGAGACAAGCACAGGTGCAGGAATGAGGCTGGGAAATGGGCAGGGATTCTAAGGGGGATAAAGATCACCATGGATCCAAGATGGAGCCCCCAACCCATTTCCAGAAAGTTCTGAAAGAACATCTGCGACATCTGATCTGCATAGAAACTGAAAAAGCAATCCTGACAATGGGAAACCCTATTGAAAATGAAAAGACACCCCCCTAAGACTGGGTGGTGTCCCCATGGTCCTGAACATCCCATCAGCTGGACTGATGTAGCTGGGTGCATGCTGAAACCAAGAATGACATCCCACTAGCTGGATCAAGGCCTGGAAATCCTTTTGCCTTGCCTTGCCTTCCCTCCCCTTTTCTCTTTCCCCTTTCCCCTTTTCTCATTCCCCTTTAATTTTCCCCTTTCCCCTCTCCCCTTTCCCCTTTCATTTTCCCCTTTCCCCTCCCCTCAGGGTGGATGTCCCTGGCCCTGAGCAGCCCCAGGGCCCAGCCAGGTGGCCACTGCTCCTGCCGTGGCTGGCCACTGACCTCAGCACTGCCTGGGGGACAGCAGCCACAGCAGGAGCAGCTCCTGGGCCAGGCACCTCCACGGCCAACACCAACCATCAGCGCGTTCAGCACCTACAGAGCGACCAAAATATGAAAGATTGCTCACATGTGGGATCTATTAGGGCATTTCGAAGGAATTCACGTTCATTGTTTCCCTTGAAATATAAAGGTTATAAAACTTAATGGCCACATGACAAGGAAACTATATGAAACACTCCGAGATTTACAGAGTGACTGCTCAGCTCTCGGGGCATGTGGCTGGAAATTGCTGGGCAAAAGCCAATGAGCCCCATGGTCTGAGCTTTTGGGCAGTTTTCTTATTTCTTCCTTTCTTTTCCTGACCTTGCAGACTGGTATTTGGTTACCACAGCAGCTCCAAAGTCAAACAGAAACACAGCTTGTATCTTCTTTCAAGTATTTATTTCTTTTGTCCTGTTAACACCAAGTAATGAAAGG
>VWZN01001199.1:260787-297709 GCA_013396955.1 Regulus satrapa | reverse complement strand
GGGGAAGGAATGAAAACAGGAGAAAGGAAAAAAAATATGGACATAATGGCTTAATTTCTCACAGCATGTGCAGCACAAATGAACAGTAAACAAATCCCACAGAAAAATGCAAACAAAGGCTACGTTTGCTCAAAGTTCCAAGAAGAAAGCCCATCGTGAGTGCCACTGAGCAAACATTTTTATGATGAAACCCTCAGAGACTCTGTGTGATTTCTAGGCCAGTCAAGCAGAGCAGATCCCTTCCCCTTGTCCCTGAAGATCCCTGGGCTGCAGCAGCCACGGGGCCAGGTTCCCAAGCCTGGGTTTGGTTTAAGGCATGGAAATGTTGTAATTATGGCATTAAGATGAAGCAGCAATCTAATCCAACGAGCTGAGGGCAAGTGTGAAAATCCCATCAGAGACTTGCCACCGGGATATGTCTATACAGAGTGAAATAATTAAGCAACAGTTAATGAACCAATACTTTGTTTTGTTGGGATTTCTGGATTTTGGCAGCCCCTGCCAGGTGAGAAACTCATGATGCCAGCTGGTACCCAAGGGTCTTTGGGTGACCCTAAGTGTTGTACCAGCAGTGCAATCATAAATTATCTCATCGTGACACCAGGTGAGGCTGTGCCATTTTCTGTGTCTGTAACAAATGGAAGTGCTCTGGCAGGGCCAGGCTGGCACAGGTGAGTCAAACAATGGGCAGGCAGTGCTTTTCCTGCATTTCCTTCCTTCCCAAACCTCGGCTGCAGCACAACTCCGGTCTGCTTTGTTCTCTTAAATGAACCAAGGCTGAGTATGAAGCAACACAAATCCCAAAACACCATCATGCCCTTCCCTTCACGTGGAAATATGCCATGCACTGATGTCAGGAGGTCAGTCTTATTTTAATGAACTCTTTGCAGGATTTCCAGTGTGATTATTTTTCCCCTGATGATCTGAGGCTGAGAGGTTGATCCAGTGAAAGAAACAAAACCAAACTGTGAAATTTTTCTGCTGTCGGTAAAGGCAAATGCGCTTTTGACAGTATCCCAAGTTAGGGTTTTTTCCCTTGAAAATGTCTATAGGCACGTTTCTGATCACAGGATTGGAAATATGTCATGAGAACACATGCAAATATGCGTTCACATTAACACTGCTGCCAGAAGCCATCTCACAGTCATCACCAGACATCCTGGAGCCCCTCGAAAGCTTTCTGTGGGATTGGAAGGCATCCAGCCAGGAGAAAGCAAAGCCACCATGTGATTGGGATGGCCAGTTCCACAGGAAAACTGCACATTAATTGTACATGAATGAATGGCAAGCGCTCAAAGCGGGAGTCACGATGAAGAGCTTGCAGGGAAATCACTGCCCAAGAACCATCGCGTGCATAAAATATTGGAGAAATGAAAATATGAAAGAAATCTCTGTAAAAATGATCTATTGAAAGAAAACAGGCTGATTTTACAGCAAGAAGTGCCCGTGGAAAGCAGTGCTGCTGGCTGTAATAAAGACCACTGGAATACAAGCTGCTCACCCAGCTACCTTAGACTGTAAAAGGACACTCTGAAGTATCACGAAAATAATCTATTTTATTGTTTGTGTGTGGCAAATTATCAGAAGAAATCCAACAGCAGTGCTGGGTATTGGGGCTTGCACCGCTTTTCTGTTTTTCAACAGATGATTTTTACCTTATGATTCCCCCTCTAACCAAAAAGTGAGGTTCTGGCCACCCACTCCCTCCCAGTCCTTCCCAGTTCAAATTCGGATCGCGTGGGTGTTAAACAGAATGTGCAGTTATGAACAGAGCTAACAGCTATCTGGGGTTTAGCCACACTTCATGCTTCAAAGGAACAAATCTGAAGATATTTAGGGGAGTTTGCAGAGTTAATGTCTGAGAAGGTGTGCAAGGCCCAGGTGAGGGAGTGCCTGAGGGGAGGGCGCAGAGATCAGCACTGCAGACACGGAATTCTGGCTCGGGAGCTCTCCAAACACAGCCCTGTCCAACGGGAACAATTGGGAGAGACAGATGAAATGAAAAATGAAGGGATCAGCAGAAATCAGACCTAATATAAACCCAACTAAAATAAACTCAGCATGGCTCCTGTGGCTCATTCAAAAGCAGCTCTTCTGCAATGAACTCAGGTCAGGGCAAAGCTGGAACAGAACTTGCTCTGCTCCGTGCCTTTAGGAGCCACTGGCAACTCCGACTGGCAATGGGAAGAGGTTTTTAAAGGGAAACACTGAAGATTGCAACTCTGCCTCCTACGTTGCATCACAGGAAATGTGACATCTCTAGCCAGAAAGCGTAACTGCTCCTAAATCCTGGGCTGTAGAATTTGAATGAATTAACATTATTTTCATAATTGATGTGGGGTCAGAGCTGTGTGTACTTGCCTGAATTCAAAGCCAACCAGTGGTTTTTACATAAGAAGACTTACAATTCTGTAATTTATTTTTAAAACTGGAATGAAGATGCTTTGACTCTGCATGTGTAAAACAGAATGAGGTCAGGAGCCCAATGCTGCATCCCTGGAATGATGGAAGCAGAGCATTCTATTGCACAATCAAACTGAGTTGTTTGTAAATTATTATTTATCTGCTTTTTAACATATGTAGAAACTTTTGCTACAGCACCTCAACGTTTGGTTTCTTAATTATTTTTCTACATCAGCATCGAGTCACTTGGAAAGAAATTCGAGGCTATATTTGATTAACATGCTTGTTAAATCTCAACTAAAACAACAGGACAAACAGAAACTGAATGTGGTTTAGGGTTAAAAAATATTATAATAGCTGATGTGGGTGAAGAAGGTTTTTTGGCTCTAGCAGACAGTGGAGAAACATGTCAGATTGCTTCCACTGAATAGTCAAAAATATCTAAATATTGTAGGTTACAGACTATTCAGCCACCAAAGCACAGATGATAGTGCTTGCTTGTGTCTCTCCCCACTGCCCTTTGCACAGTCCTCAGAACAGGAGTAAAATATTGCCTGGCTCACCCAGTGCTCCCCATGAATCTGCAGCTCTGATGGGAGCTCAGAAAAGAACACAAAGTGTTTTATTACTAGGAAGAAGAGAGCCAAGCTGATCAGTGATTCTGTTTTATTCCATGGCTGAATTGAATCAAACATATTCCTGCACATGTATTACCATTAACAAGGGGAGGGAGGTGCGGCCCGAGACCTCAAGGAATCAGGTAGGAGCTGCTGTGGCTCCTCTTTCTGGTACCTGCGAGATTCCTCCACTCTTTAAGGCTGACACTGACACAAAGAATTGCTTTGTTCTCTGATGGATGGATTTTATATTTTTTTAGCACCTATTTTGCTCCATTTAACAGCTGAGAGAGCAGAGATCATGAGCCTGTCACCTCTGCTGCTACTTGTAGTAGGCAGAGTTGAAGGAGGTGTAAGACTGGGGAGTGAATGACTTGCCTGTGACATGTCTGCAGGGGATCAGTGTTCCCAGCAGGCTCTGGGAACAGGAATTATGTGTTTGGATATCACTTATTTTCCATTACTGCCATTTCTATCTCTGTTAATACTCCTCTGCCATGAGCCCTCTTCTCTTACTCCATATGACAGCAATATTCATGGTGCCAAAACACCCCAGCACCCTGCACTTGCTTCAGTCCTCTCTGCGCTAATAAAGGCACTAATAGTTGACTTTCCTGGAAAAGATAGCAGGAATTGCCTCCTTATCTTAGGGCTGAAGTTAATGCTGCCATGTGCCAGCCCTGTGTCTGGGAACTCCGATCAGATCCAAGTGATGCCCAAGGGCAGCTGGTGGCTGCACCCCAAAATGTCTGTTCCTGAAAACTTCAGGAAGGTCTCAGTTCAGGCACTCCAGATGCCCAGGGTGGTCCAATGGTGCACTGAGGGCTCAGACCCGAGGCAGGAGCAGGAGTTGTGCTCGGAGCCTCTGGCACCTGTGGACAAGCAGAGCCCTCCCTCAGTGCTGGGCTTTGTACTGGTTACCTGGCATCACCTCCTTCTTTAATCTGGGCTTTTCGAGAGCCTCCTGTGGCACCAGCAGTTTAAACCCATCTGCTCAGAGTTTGTATGTGCAGCCTTCACTGCAGAGTGCACTGGGAAAGTGACCTGCTCAGGAAACCAAACCCGGCGCCAAAGCCCCTGGGACCTGCAGGAAGACGATTTTGGAAAGGTTTTCAGACAGAAGCCAGCAGGCTTCTGAGATGGATTGATTTAAGGCATTGATCTCCCAACAGTGTTCCCCTCCTTTGTTCCACATGGCTCAGGGAAGGGAGATTTCCAGTGGGAACTCCTCACTTCTGTATTCTTTCCATTATCATTGGATTCACATAGATAGGGCAACTTCATGTCTAAGATGCCTGGCTTTGAAAAATCTGTACAATACAGAGGCAACTAACTCAGATAAAGAAAAATAATATTTAAAAAATGCTTTTGTTTAAGAAAAATTAGGAAATGGAAGCACATCTACCTAGTAGCACCAGGTCAGGATGATTACTGACACGAGCCAGAGAAACACATGTCCTTGCAACACCTACCCATGATGGACAGCCCCTGCAGCTGGAAAAAGTGAGTAGGGAGTCAAACTGACCCTTGTTTTCATATGTTTGGGCTGCTTTCCCTCCCTCAAAAAACAAGAGTCAGCTATCAGTTACCAGCAAGCATACTGGAGTTTCCAAGCCAGCAAGCTACAAAATTAATTGACTGCTTTTTAGGGCATGGTGACCCCCTGGAATGAGCAGGAGCAACAACGGGCTTCTTTTATAGACTTTGCATTTGGCTGGAAATCACACGCCTCTGTTATTATATAACTTCAGGGATGTAAGGTGGCATCTTGCCTCTGTCTGTTTAGGGCCATCACACTCCCCCTAAGATTGCATCTTATCTTCTATTTTGTATTCTCATATACTCTTCAGTCACTCTCCAACTCCAATTACAGTGTTCTCTTCCCTCATTTAAGGAGGAATTGTTCTAGTTTTACAGGGAAAAAAACATCATTATATGATGCATTAAAAAATCATCACACATCTGCCTTAATTTTTTTCTGTGCTAATATGTCACAATGCCCATAGCATCAGGAGCTAGTAAGTTTGGATTCTTTGGGAAGGTGCAAAGATAGAAATTGTCTCGGAGGTTTGTGCCTTTAGTCCAGGCAGGCTGGGTCAGCGTTTCTGCTCACAGGATCTGTTATGAACAAAAGAGGGTGTGATGATGGAAGCAAAGATGACAGGAATGAAGCAAGGACTCGCTGCCTTCGAAGGTCCAGGGACAATCAGGTGTGTCCTGTGTCTTCCACCTGTGCTCTGCAGCCCCCCGAAAGTGCCTCTGTCTGCCCTGCCAGCTCTCACCTGCTGAGCCAACTCCTTGGACACGGACAGGGGGCTTTGTGCTGGAGCTTCAGCCTCCAGCAGGGAGGTGCTGAGGGGACCTCAGCAGAACAGAGGTGGTAAAGGGAGCAAGAAGGATCTGAATTGTCCCACAGGAGACACGGGATAGAAGGGAATGAGCTGCAGGGAGCGGGTGAAGTTCTGTTTTCCCACTTGTCTAAGTCCCTGAATCTGTGGCTGCCACTACTCACGGCTCATCTCCTTCAGAAAAGCATGAGGTCAAAAGGATTCTGTTCCCTAGAGAATGCCACTGCTGCTGGTGACTGACAGGTTTGCTCAGACTCCAAACATACCAAGATCTTAGTGCCGGGGAGGTGAGAGCTGCAAACAGTGCAGAATATTCTCATTCTCAGGGCTGGTGGTTGGTAAAAATACAAAGTACTGCATTTGATATAATCTTGCTTTACCCCAAACTTAGGAACCAGTGCTGTCAAAAAAGTGGCTGTCACCTAGATTAAATGTATTAAAGCCACGTGAAGAAATAAAAACAAAAGAGACGACCCAAGGATCACCCTGTATTCTTCTCTCAACAGTTGCATTTCAGCTCGAGGAAGGCACTAGGCCACGGTAATGTCTGCTACAAGCAGATGTGTTCTCTTCGAAATACAGGCACCCACTTATGCTCTGCCTGCCTTGAGTCTGTTACTGGGTTTTCAGGAGCTTTGGCAAGTGCTATCTGTTAATATCTGAAGGTGGGAGTGTTCAGGGAGTTGTCGGAAAGGCTTGCAAGACTAGATCTGATCATACCCACCCACACTAATTAACACATTACATAAAAGTACAACAAGTTTCTCTTTGCAAACATCAGAATCACTTGCCCAGGCACTTTCTGTGCAGTTCTAGAAGAACATGAGGGACAGACTCGGTTGCTTTCTAACCTCACCAGAACAATGGGTGAGTGGGGAGGGTACAGCTCCCACTTTCAGGGCCCACTCCTTTTTGTCATACTGCTAAAAACACACCATTGGCAGGGCCATGGCTGGAACAACCTTTAGAAAGTTCACCAAGAGTGCGTGACGCTGCGGTTTTTTTCTCATCAAAAGCCACAAAATGAAATATCAAACATGTGGGATCAGATTCCTATACAAAGGATTCCTCCTCTCCTTGCCCCACCTTGCTAATTCTGAAAATTACTTCATATAAACAGCAGCCCTTGAAGCCACCTTGAGCTGAAAAATCCTGCCTTTAAATTCCATTTAAATTTGGCCTCTTTTTTTTTGTCAGTGGAACATGTCCCAAACCAGCTCATGTTTCTCTAGCATTCAAATTTTAAACCAGCACCAAATTTGTATAAGAGCAATAGCAAGGCCTCTTTTACTTCTTCGGAGTTTGGAGCAAGTCAAATGAATTTCCTATGAAACTCCTGTGACCTGCTCCTGCAGCTTCACCAACATTCCTCCAGCAGGATAAAAAATGGATACCCCCATCTCGATTTACTCCAGACTTTCCTATGACATCTGGCTTCAAGATGGTGGCACAGAAAAGTGCAGCAATGACATAGGGAAACAGAAGGGGGGGGAAAAAATTGTGCAGTGGAGAACAGGAGGCAACAGAGAGAGCGGGGAAAATCAAAATTAAAATAAGTCAAAGGGCGGAAATTGCTCAGAGAAGGCCTTAGGCTTCAACAAAGCTTGTCCACATTTGCAGCACTTCAAGATTACCCAACAGTACCCTTATGTGGGAAGGTCCCAGCAGACCTCAGCAGGCATTCCAGAGGAGCCTTTCTATTTAAAAAAAAGTCTTCAGTGTCTCCATCCACGTTTGCAGTGGCTTGCTGGATGGAGCCCATCCTGTCTCGCAACACTCACCAGGGAAGGAACTCTCTTACCCAACTCTTGCTGGCTATCTGAAAAGCAAAGTCAATGTTTTCCTCATTATTTTGTGTTTGCTGCAAGCCTCTCCCCCACTGTGACTGCTATTTGACCCTCTGTCCGCTCCGGGACCCCGGGGGAGCAGAGAGGGAGCTCTGTGTGTAGAGAGGAGAGAGATGATGAGTCTCAGCCACGTTCTGACTTGTTTATATTCATCAGAAAGAAATCAACAGCACTTAGTGTGCAAGACAGCTCTGGAGACAGGGAACATCTTTTGTGTGGCGCAGGGAAAGAGCAGATCTATTTAAGGGACAGGATTTGGGGATGGACGGGGATCCCAGTGTGTGTTTTCACCTCATGTCTGCAATAAGAAGTTACAAATAAACAGAATCTCAGCACAAAGGTTTAATTTCAAGGGGACACTGCTCTTTCACCATGGCTGTTTGCTCTTGCAGCTACAAGCCTGGCACACCCAGCTGGGATTAATAAGGAACTGGAATGGATCAGAGAGCACAAGGGGAAGTTGGCATCACCATGCCTTCCTCTCCCAAACTTCACCTGATAAACCTGGTACCTTCACTATTGCAGGCAGATCCTGGAAGGGTTCACCCTCATGGCACTTGACTTTTTCAGTGAGATGAGCTTCTCAAAAAAATTGACAAAAAATAAAGCTGGAAGCATTTATTAGGGTGGGCCTCAAAATCACAGAGATTGAAGTTTCTTTCCATCCTCTCCAGAGAGCCTCAGACCTCCAGGAATTCCAAGGGGAACTGCATTTTAAGAAACACGTTCAGAGGTGTCACAGTGCTCCAGGTTATAGTTCTGCATTGACTCAGGCAGGAGAGCCCCTCCAAACACTCACCCAGGCAGAGGGACTTCAACAGTGGCAACTTCTGGCAGCATCCTCCTCTTGGAGAGCTCCAGAAAGGAGAAATCCAGTGTCTGCAGTAAGGTCAGACCTGATTTGAACATTCACACCTTTGCACCTCAGTAGCAGCTCTCCATTCTACAGGGCAGAACCAAAGGAGGATTTTAAACACAGCTCACAGCTTTTCTGCTGTACCTCAGATGTCTTTAAGGAGATGATTTAATTTGGCATATGGGGTTTTTTCCCCTCATCTAAATTTCTGTATAGAACCTCTTGGTCTGTGAACAAATACTGCCTTTTCTTTCTACAACACATTGCATTTGAATTTGCTGAGCTTTTGACAGACATTTAGGTAGTCAGACTTGCAAGTCTGAGGTAGGGAAACCCTAGAAATGTCTGCTTTGCAGGTCAGGGTGCTCCTTCAGACGATGCATTTTGCCCCAAGCCACACAGGACCTCTACAGAAAAGCTCGAAATTCGAGTCAGGAGCTCTAAATTCACTCCTTTAATCACATACCCATCCTTGGGGCACTTCATTCAGGTGTCTCCAGTTAGACTTGCTACTTCCTGTGTTGCAATTATATTAATTCCTCTGTTAGTAGTGCTCCAATGTGCTGCTCACTGCATTTTGCACAGGAATGCATTGTTGCCCTTCTTAGGCTTCCTAGGCTGTCAAAGAGAATATTTCATTACAAAAATAAATAATGTCTAGCTGCTTCTGGCACCTCAGTCCAAGTATATTTATCACTTTTGTCTGATCAGTGCCTGATTTAATGTCCCTAAAGCACAATGGGTTTATTCCCAGATGAACTCAAAATGCATTTAATCAGGTCTTTGCTAAATGTGCTCCCAAATTTCACATCTCATAAGCACGACAGTACTGTCTCTTAGAGCATTATTCCACTTCACTGTGCAGATTGATACAATGGATTTTCCTCTGCATGGATTATGTCTGTGAATGTATGTTTGTACAAGCAGGCTCTAGTTTTAGTTCTTGATTTAGTTCATCCCCAATGTGCTGCTGCCTACATGTGTGGCAATCTGGGATTAACGCTAAAAATATATTTATATTTTATCATAAATGAACAAAAAAAAAAATCAGAATGACAATTTCACATATGAGTTCAGTGACAGAAAGATTCTTCCACTATTTAAACTCTCAGCTCTGCTGCCTGAGCCTTCCTGTCCAGCCTCCACAGGGCAAGCACAACAGCTTTTTATGGGCCCAGAAAGATCAGTCCTGGGTGGCCTTTAGCAAAGAAAACATTGCTGATGATTTGCTCCTTCCCCAGTGTGTGCTGGGAACAGCTTCATCCCGGGATGGGAAGTGAAGAAAGAGAAGGAAGCGTCCATTAAATGTCCATAGCTTTTAGTTCTTCAAAGTCATTCTGAAGTTCCCCATTCAAAAAGCTGAAATGAAACCAGTGGCAGCTCCTCTGGAGAGAGGGCACAAAGTGTGTTTGGGATGGGATGGGATGTGCTGCCTCTCCACCGAGACAGCCCACAGACACTTAGGAAACAAAAATCACATCTTAAAACTATGAGTAGATTTAACAATTGAACTCTAAAGAATTAAACATCATAGAAACATTTCACACTTTCTGTTTTTCTTTCCAAGGGTCCATAGTCCACTCACTCAATCCTGTGCAAAGGTCATGTTACTATGGATATGACCTGCAAGAAATGTGTTGCCTCAGAGCAGCACAAGTCACATGAACAGGCTGGAAGCCAAGCCTTGCTGATTCACAGTCCTGTAGGATTTTCATGCTCGTGCTGGGTTCCCTGCAGAACAGTCCTTGTGCCATCAGGTCTATGTTCGTCCTTTAAAAGTGTTCATGCAGGTGTAGCTCCCAGAAAACTTGTGGATTTCTTCAAGTGCTGCCTGGGGGAGAATGCTGGTGTAGAAGCAGAAAGAAAATGAGCAGATGAGACAAACCCCTCAGTCTGGTCTAATGAGAAATATGTAAATATGCATTTATGTGCATAAATATACAAATGCTCAAAAATCAGCTAGTGAGAGACACATAGATAAAACTGGCATCAGTTTCCTGCTGTGAGGAGGCCCACAGGGAGAAAGTTCCATCCAGTCACTCTTTCTCTACACAAAGATTTATCAAAAAAGTCTGTAAAAGCTCTATTTTGAAAGATTACTGTTACATTTCATTCCTTCTAAATACCATACTCTGATTTACACAGATTTCACCTGAATCCTCTGGTTAACCTGCCACCTGGCTGTGCAAGGCATGTGACCTCCTTATCCTAAGGTATGGACAGAGACCTGATTTCCTGACAGCTACTGTAACAGAAAATAACCTATTAATTCTTACAATAAAATGGAACAGCCCCTCTTCTTGTCAGCAGAATTTCTGGGAACTTTTACCTCAAATTTTACATTCAGAGCAAAGCCTTTACTGTGAATTATTTTTTCTTCTTTGAAATGCAATACTGAAATTATTTTCCACAGAAGTCTCATTGCCTTGTTTCAGCTCCTGACTGCAGCAGCTTTTCCAGAGGCTTTAGTGCAAACTGCCATGGAAACACAGTGGTGAATATCCTTTCTCTGTGGTTGTTCCAGCATATGAAGTTATGGGGTTTTTTCCCTTAGGGAACTTAATATTTCAGTCCTGATCATAACCAAAAATATTAATTTAGCAGTTTCACTGATGTAACATAGGCAATGCTCTCTAAATGCAGGTGGGATGTCCAGGCCTTATGGTTCAGAAATCCTGAACAATAAAAAGCCTGGAGTCCAACAAGTGACTTAATAAATCCCAATCAACTACCTGTGTAAGTTCACTATCATTAAATTCCCTAGGCAAAAATCCAGTTTACACTTCAGGAATCCAAATTTTGGGAAGAAAACTGGTTTCATAAGGGGTTCTACAAAGACAAAACATCTCCAAAGGGAATCTCAGAAGGAAAACACTCACCTTTTTAGGATAACAAGAACGTGCATTGTCCATGGAAGGAGCAGGAAGGCTTGATTCGTCTGAACAGCTTCTACTGTCCTCCTGGCCACTGTCTCTGGCTTGAGAGGCGGAAAAAGACTAGGGAACCTGAAAAATAAAATAAAAATTAAAATAACTTCATGTGTACCACTTCAAGGTGTCACTGTCCAAGTTCTGTTACTCCAAGTAATTCTCTGATTAATGGCCTGCAAACATGCCCAGGACTGGCTTTGTCTCTAAGGGGCAGAAAATTCCAATTCCAGCCCAACAGCAGAAAGCCCAGTTCCAATCAGAACTACTGGGTTAGTTAAACAGTTAAGAATGTACATGTTGCTGCCCTCAGGGAGAAGTGGCAGAGAGCAATCAGAGCCCTGATTCAGGGCTTTTCTTAATTTGAATGCAAACCAATACCAAATGCTGTCTTTTCTAGTGATGGTGTTTTTCCTTTTAGTGTCTGTTCCTCTTTGCTTGATTCAAATCTTTGACAGGTGAAATACAAATATTTTCCTCCGTTGTTCTTAATACTAAACATAAGGCTTTTCCCAGCTCCTGCAATAGCCTGACACTGCAGATTTTCTTGACTAAGAGAGCACAACCTGTATTAACAGGTAATTTTACCCACTGTAAAAGAGACAATGAATTTGGACAGCCATTACTTGTTCTCTTGGATAGGGGTAAAAAGGAGGTACTGATAGTGTCACTTCAGTAAGTGGCTGTCATTCCTTTCAGTGGGAAAGGATTACGTATTCCAGTGAATAAAAAAGGAACTTGTACTGTTAATTCTCAAGTAATTTGTAGACCGGTCCTTTTGCATGACCTCGATTGCAGATTGCTTCCCCTCCCTCTCTGGGATGGCTTGAACACATGCAGGGAAAACCAGCTTCCAGCTCCCCCAGCACAGGCTGCAGGAATATCCCAGAGCACTGAGGGAACCAGTCTGATGAGTCCAGGTGGCCTAAAGTGACCCTCTGTTCCCAGGCAGCCAAATGAGACATCAAATTCTCTTAACCAAATGAAGCATTAATTAGGAGTGTATTCTGATGATTCATTTAAAATGAGATGCTTTATTCTAGCTCCCCTGGACTGACCTGATTCTCATGCCCTGGAACATCTCTGTGCTGGTGTGGAAGGGCAGGACTGTGGTGGCATTCACTCCAGGACAGTCCAGCAGCCCCAGGGTCAGGCTCTCCATGAAAGCAAAGGATGAGGCTTTGGAGGTGCAATAGTCAATGGCACCAGGGATGGCTGACAGGGCCAGGACAGAGTTCAGGCAAACAATGTGCCCATTCTGCAGCTCCAGCATCCTTGGCAGGAATGCTTTGGTGGTCTGAAGAACAAGAGAGTTAAAAAGAAGAAAAGGAAAAGAAAGGTTTGCTTCAGCAGTGATACAACAAAAACAGCAGGGACTGAAAAAAATAAGGTGACACAGACACAACAAGCCCAAGTGTCCTGTTCATTATGTCAGAAAAGGAATGGCAGAGGACCTTGTTGCTTTGTTGTTTTTTGAGATTCTAAGTGGGCAGAAAGTTTGTGTAGAAACACAACAAAACTCCTTCCTAGCACATGTATAAACAGTACCCCCAGATAAAGGCCAAGAACAGAGTGCCTTCTATGCTTAAGAACATTTATAGGATAAAATCTTCAACTAAGTGATGCAATCACAAGAAGCTCCTTTTCATTTCTATTCTCTGATTCAAAATGGACTGAGTCTCACAGCTCTCTTCCCTGCAGTCCCACACTCCTCTGGTGTTCCCTTCACATCACCATACAGGGAACTTCTCTGCAAGCTCAGGCTTTGACAAAGACATCAAATCTTTTATTGGAAATCATTGAATGGGAATAAAGAGCATCAAATACTGAGTACTATTGAAAAAAAAAAAGTTTATTTTTGACCTCTTTCCTCTCACCTTTGCCCCTCACATTGATTTTTCTCTCTCAAGACAGACTGGTTTTCCCAAGCATCCCTTAGAAAGACCTACTGGCTGTAATCTGTCACTCTCCTGCCCAATGTGAGAATGTTCTTAGAGGAAAACGGACTTGGAAAGAAAGGCCTCATAAAATCAGGCCTTGCTCTGTTAAATTAATAGCTGGCTTGTCACTTCTGTGTGCAGCTGAGTCACTTGTGAGCTCCCATATGAAAACCATCCTGAGAATGAGGCTAATTAATAACAAGTTATTCCTGGGTGAAAAACAACTGCACCTGCATTAAACAGGAAATCTGTTTCATGGGAGTCAGTGGACAAAAGACATAAACTAACCAAGAATAGAAAGGTTTGATAGACAAGTAAAATACCTTTTGCTAACCAATAGAGTAATGGGCAAGAAAACTATTGATCATTTCGAGTTTTACAAGGTCTGTAAAAACGGTATAAAAATAAGTTGTGTGAATAAAGAATTGGCATTTCCTTGGTTCATACTGAACAGTGAGTGTCCAGTTCTGATCTTCTCATCCCAACTCTGACTACACGGGACACAAGAGCTTATCTCACCCAGAACTGTCCCAGGGTGTTTATGTGCTGGGATTTGAGCAGTGCATCATCGTCGCTGTCCATCAGGCTCTTCCCATGGACCACAGCAGCATTGTTCACCAGGATGGTGATGTCACCCACCTGCAAAAAAACCCCAAATTGTAACAAACCATATGTCTCCTCACAAATCAGCCATTTCCATTAGAGCTTAATAGCCATTATTGCCCAAATATATAGTTATTTTCATAGTTTTTTACATTCTTGCCTGTGGGCCTTGTAATCCTTTGGATCACCTCACACAGCTGAACTTTGTACAGTCTTAAATGCATGAGCCCCCCTTTTTCCCCTATATATATTTTCTTTTTTTATTTTTTTTCTCATCAAATACTGAATCACAGAATTGTTAAGGCTGGAAAAGACCCTTGAGATCATCAAGTCCAACCACCAACCCGGCTACACCACTGTGTTCAGCACTAACCCCTGTCCCCATGTGCCACATCCACATGGTTTTTGAACACTTCAGGGATGGTGCCTCCACTGCTGCCCTGGGCAGCCTGTTCTGAGGTTTTACAACCCTTTCCATTAAAATGTTGTCATTAATACTCAATCTAAACCTCCTTTAGTGCAACTTGAGGCCGTTCCCTCTCCTCCTGTCCCTGTTCCCTGGGAGCACAGCCCGACCCCCTGGTTGACCCCTCTTGTCAGGGACTTGTGCAGAGCCAGAAGGTCCCTCCTGAGCCTCCTTTTCTCCAGCTGAGCCCCCCCAGCCCCTTCCCAGGCAGGGCTCTCCCAGACCTTTTCCCGCACGGCCTTGGCCTGCCGATAGACCTCCTCCCGATTGCCCACGTCACAGATGAAGTAGTGGCACTCTGTCCCCATCAGCCTGATCTCCTCCGTGGCCTCCTTCAGGCATTTCTCAGTCCGACCCCACAGGATGATCTGCAGCAAGAAACCTTTGTTAAGAGTCGAACTGCTTCTGTTTCATATCTAAAATAATTAAAACATGCTTCTGACTTCAAGAGTTGGATGGAAATCTTTGATGTGTTTTCACTGCCAGGGCTGTTGTTTTGTTTCATTTAAGACAAGCAATGACTTTCTCTTACATGGGGAGTATCAAGTGGGACCTGTGTCCCACTGCTGATGCTCTGTTTGCAGATTCTTTACAAGCAACACAAGCTGAAACAAAAAAATCAGATCTTAAGCATAACGTGACCAGTATATGGAACATTTGAAAATGTTTCTGTCTCGTGTGATTTCAAATCTCTCCCTGTTTTTTGCTATACACATGTACAGAATGACAATTTTATCCCCAAACCACAGACCTTCCTGAATATCTGGTGCATTCTCTACTTCTTGTTTTATGTTCGGAGATAAAATCTGCTCTGCAGTAAAATTTATTTTTTCAGCCTAGTAATTACTTGCAATGCTGATTGCAGGCTGGCATCTCAGGTGCATTTCAAACCAAGTGCTCATCCTACTACAGACTTCTAAAGTGAGAAATTTCAAACATGAATTTATTTTGCAGCTCCTCTATGCAGGATTTCACTTGCTACTCCCTTTTAACACAGTAAAAATTAAACACTGCTTCTTGTACAAAGAGAATTCTGAATATTCATGGAATAAACATTCAAATAATGGAGCACGGATTTGATTTACAATGAGACATAACCAGCCAATCCTATCTGCATTTCTATGCCATCAGTGAGGTCAGAAATAGAAATAAATTGAAAAGTTACCAGATTCATTAACTTTCATCATGGGACTTTGTCTAGTACAATTCTTTCTAGTGAAAAAAAAATCGAGTTTGAGATGGGGCTTCCATCACTCTCCTTCAAACACTAAACTGCAGCTAAACAGATTTAACCCCAATATTTTTTTCTGAGTACACAACCTTATTTTCTATTTCTTTTAGGCTGCTGGAAGGAGTAAAATTTCATCTCTGTTACCTAAGACATCTATGAATGAATTGATCTATCAATTCACCTCTATCAAGAGGTTTTGCTCTTCAACTAAGTCTCCTCAGCACTCATCATGTTATAAATGGTGAGTCACTGTCGTTGTGCAAAAAATAAATTACTGAATGGAGCATGTTACTGCAATCAGCTGACTGCTCTGTGACTGAGAGCAAGAACCAAAAGAGAGAGAAGAAATGGTTGCTACATTGAAAATACAAAATTATGGTGCTATTTCCAAGCATGTGTGACCCAGGATTATAGCTCCTTCTCACCCTACTGTGTATTGAGTCTATAAATGAGACCAGTATATTGATTTTTAATGGTTAAAAATAAGCACATTTAAACTTCAAAGATTAAAGAATCTTTGAGTTTTCCCAAAGTTGAAAGAACAGAAAGAAAAAGGTCTGAATTGCAATACTGCTTATAGCTCAATCCCTGCAATTAACTTAATAACAGTAAGATAAACATTAAAAAAATTATATGTGCAGTATTCTTACCCCAACAAATCTCTGTCAGGGAGCTTTAACATGCTTATTTTTAAGGACTAGCTAAGCTTATCTCATAACTGGTACTGAAACTAATCTCTGGCAGGGTCAAAAGCTCTTCAGTATGCCTGAGCAAGGCTGAAATGCAGAAGTACCCAAATCCTCCACCATTTCCTAAACAAGTTACATTCACAATTAATCTCATTTCTATGTCATTGGCACATCTGTGAACACAAACACACCCAGACTGATAAGATTTCTATCCTCAAATTCTCCAGAGCACTAACGAATCTGGTTAACCAGCAACTTCAGAGCGTGCATAAATACGCCAGAGCCATTTCATGGGAAATCTTATCTCAGGGGAAGTCATTTTCAAGGAAAAAGCTGTGATCACACTTAAAAACTGTAAGAAAGCATATGGCTGAAATTGCAGCTTGTGCACTGGCCTGGCTTCCAAAGTCTCAGTGTATCACCCTTGGCCATCAGGGCTTGGCATCTCCTCAAAGCTTGTAAAACTGAGGGCTATTTACTCCCTTCTGATCCCAGGGCTAGACCGAGGAATATTTTTCATGTGTATACTGCAGACTTGAAGGGAAATCAAGAACATGTGAGAAATTTCACAAGCTCTCAGGAAGTATTTACAAAACACTGTTCAGCTGTGAGCACATGCACACTTGCTCTCCCTTTCCCAACCCACATGGAAAAGGGAGGAAAAACCTCTGTGGAAAGGGGAGGAAAAAAACCACCACAAAATGTCAACTGCAACCATCGAGTTTGATGCCCACATATTTTTGCATCCGGGTGAACTTCACGCCCTTTTGCAGGGCTGTATTAGTCAATGCACACACTAAAAAATGAAGTGACTTGTTGAAGAGCAATGGAAGGTAGGACAGGAAGAGGAGAGAAAGAGAAATAAGGTGTCAGACAAGTAGAGTGTAAGGCAGGAAACTGCCCTCGCATATCTAATACTCCAGCACTTCACAGTGCTATTGCTAAATAAAAAGTAGATCCCTCACTCTTCACTTCAATCTGTTTCAAGCATCCATAGAGCCTCCTATTCCCAGGAGCTGCCACTGATGCATTGAATGTCAGAAAATATACATGGAAGAATAGTTAAGCAAAGAACGACCTGTCAAAGGAACATCTGTCTGTGATGCAACTCTTGGATATAATATTTTTTAATGCCCCAACAGTTTCGTGGGGACCTTTAATATCCTATAGGCAGGTCTTGCAAGGTGACCCCATTAAAATCTGGGCCATCTGGGGAAGACAGAATTTGCTGCTTATCCTGCTGACAACATTAATTTCTGCACTGACTTCTTTCCATGAGAAGTTCTGGTGTCTTTGATACTGTCCACACTCAGGTGAAGGCTTCAGCCTGTGTAAAAGAAAGGCAGTAAATAAAAGACCATTCTTTTGTGAGAGGTCCCTGATGACCCAGTGGGAAGTGAGGGCTCCTGCCGTCATTTCTGCTACTTTTTACAGATGGATAAAACTCAGAACTCAATACAATGTGCTTTTGGTCCAAATTCAAGCTTGACTGCTCCTATGAGATCATATGAGACTTTCGATTTCTCTCTTACATCTGGCCAGACTGAATTGGCACAGGCTTTCCCCCAGCCTCCCAGGACATCAGATCTTACAGCGAGACAAGTCTGGAGTTGCTGCATTTGTCTCACAGTTGAGGCTTCTGTTGCTCCTGAACATCTTTAGGGAGGGCTCGGTTTAGTCTTTCTGCATAGCAACACAGCAGTTTTCTGATGTTTCTGAGGTTTTCTGGGTCCTTACTCTCCTACTTCCTCCTGAGATTCTCTACCAACTCCTCAGTTCTCTGTCCACCTGTGCAAAATGCGTCCCTAGGGATGATCATCCACGTTCTCCACACTCCTGAACAAACCCTTCTGCTCCCTGTTGACATGAGGAGCCCCTGTGGGTCTGGGGCTGTTCGCTGCTGCCCCATGAGCCCCAGCAACCCAATCACTGGGCTCTTCACCGCCCCTGGGATGCAACCCTTGGGATACAGGAATATTATTCTCTGCTCAGTAAACATCAAGAAAAGCATCCCTTCACCTCGTGCTGCTTCAGCTGGGATTCGAGGGCTCTGCATACACGAGGAGGCCAGACTGGTGTTTTGGGTGCATTTTATTAGGAAGCACGATTTTTCAAATTCAAATCAGAGTCTGGCCTGTCTCCTCTTTCCTTTCTAAGTCTAAGTCTAAACTGGTAATAAGTGTGTCCCAAATGGAAGCTGAGAATGACTCCAACAGACAGAGAAGTTCCTGTCTGGACAGAGGAAAATGCGAAGGAATAAGGAGAGGCACCGTGTTCATGATTTCCCAGCCTGTCAGGATGCTGCACAGCCACCCATCCACCGTAACTTAGTGGTGGACAGAGGAATATTTAATTTGCATTTTGGATAAATTCTTGGACAGACGGTTTTCCATCCTGGAAAGAAGCCAGCCCTTATTTCTTCCCCCCATTCATCTCTGGCGATCCTGCCCTGCCTGCCTGTCCCTGCTGCACCAGACACGCTCTCCTTTCACAGAGTTACTGACCAGAAAATTGGCGAGGGCAGGAGCCCGGGGAGGTGGATAATCCTTCTCCAAGGCTTCCTGCCCGTGCTTACCTCGGCGTGACCCCGGGCTGGCAGCAGCCAGGGAGGCAGGTGGAATGGGAAAGCCATCCCTGACACCGCGGGCTGCCGGAGGCAGCAGGACAGGATCCCCACTCCGCACACAGCGAAGAAGAGATTTATGGGGAGGAGGAACTCTAGGTGCCCTCCTCCCCTTGATGAACTTCAAAGTAGGCAAGGGCTGTGACATCACACTTGGTGCAGATTTTCCCAGGATTTATTCATGGAGTTTTTGCAAAACAAACCTTATCTGTCGATCTGGAGTCACAGAACTCCTTATCTGACCTTAGGAAAATCCTTCCAGCTGGAGGGGCAGGCACTGCATCCTCTGCTCCCGGAGGACTCGTTTAACTCTGGATTTAATCTGCTAATGAGGCCTGCCCCAAGGTCGGAGGGGAGTCAGAGGGAAGGGTTTTGCTGCTCTTGGACTCGGGCAAGGCTGTCTAACAGAGACCTGTGCTGGCTTCGTGCCAAAAGCCCCAGTCCTGACTGCAGGGCCAAAGCCTGGCTTTCACCGTAACACAGGAAGGGTTATGCTTCTGGCCACTGCAAAATCAGATAAAGCCACTAACTTTTATAAACTGGCCTGGACTGAAGCTGCTATCGACCACAATATAAACACGTATCAATGCTTCCAGAGGCGGAAGGGTATTACTCGTGCAGGACACAAGGTCAGGGCTAACTTTACATCATTTACAAGGCTAGTTAACTTGTTCAGTCCAATTTTATTGCTAGCACAATTCAAGAACAGCAGCAAAGGAATGCTGCTCTTTTACATCAGTTATTTTGGCACTGTATCTTCAGCAAACCTGCTGTGCTAGAATTTCTGCCTCCAGTGAGCTGGAGCAGTACTGGAAAGGTGTCCTACCACAACTGCACTTCTGAGACCAAACATCTGCTATTTCTAGACACTCCCCTTGGCTTATCTGGGTTGTATTTGAGTAAAGAACTGTTCACTCTTGGTCTTTTACAGCACAAGGTGGGTTGTGATTAGCAGATATAACTTCCACTCCAAAAGTTTCTCCATTTTACAACTCATGAAGCAATTCTCTGATACAATCTGAAGACACTGAAAGATTAAAGTGCTGCAGAGAGACGAGAATGCCCATCCTGCCTGGTCTCATAATTGCTGCCTCCACAAATCAACCACAGCTCCCAGCCCCAGATCAGCAGAGATAGGAAGCAGTTGGTAGGTCAACACATTTCATTCCCCCTTTCAACCTCCTTCCTAGTCCAGTGGAACAAAAGTTGCTCTGTGTGAGCTGGTATCTGTAATTGCACAGACCTTTGTTCAAACACAGAAAGCCTTTCTGCGCCCAACACTCAGAGTTCCTGCATACTTTTAGGAAGTACAAAGTGTAGATAATCCACTGAAGTATGCCAGTCTTATCCCCCTATATTTACAAAGCCTGGTAGTACTAACTCACAGTCTGTCCTCCGAAAAAACGCATTCCAGTGTGTCCCATAATCCTGGCAGAGTTTTGCATAGCGTGAGAAAGGGAAGCTAAATCCCACAGCCTCAAAAGCTCCACGTCTTTTTCCTGTCAATGGCAGGAGGGTTTTCTCCTCCACCCCTTCCCCTCTCTTGGCCCCAGGCAAAGGCAGACAAGTTCTTTCAGGAGTTCTCCATGGGAGAGGCAGCTAAAGGGTGATTACTGGAAGAGGGAAAGGTGTGGCCCTGCAGTATGAAAAGCCAATCTTTGCTTTAGAAAGGAAAAAAAAAAGAACCTTGTGATGCCTGAAGTAGGTCAAAATACTTAACCCAGCCCCTTAGTGACACTTCTGTAAAGGTAAGCAAACAAAGCAGGCCAGTGGGGAATTTCTCTGGTTCCCACAGAGAATATCAAAGCTGCAAGGGACAGGTATGAGAAAGCTTGCATGTTAACGTGGAGGACCAAGAGAGTAAGCCTACAAAGGTATTTTAAACACAAGCTTTTCTAGATTACTATTTACCAGTTGTAAAGCCTGTAAGAATTGAATTTAAATTTAATCCTGCCACTCTGGTAAACACAAACCACAGACTTTTATTATAAACTGGTTTAAGTCCAGGAGTAACATATAATAACTAACGAGGTTAAAAGTTAGGGCTAAAGAGACTTCAGAAGGCGACTAAAAGAGTGAATTCCAATCCTTTTAGTCTCGAGTCAGAACTTCTATTAGTTTATATGTTGACTTAGCACTCAATGGGATTAACATTATTCACCTAAACAACAGTCAATTCCAGTTGCACCCCAGTCATCCTTTTTGCCCTCTGAAAGAAACCAAACAGCATCTAAAAAAAAGAAAAAAAAAATCACAGGGGAGTATGTCAACACCTGCCTGCTGTTCAACAGAGGCCTTCCTTGAAAAGAAAATGTGTGATTTTCGGTGTGCACACAGGCTCCCCCTAAAGCAGGGAACAAATGCCCACTGTTCTCACAGTCAGGACTATGGAAGGACAGGTGGCCCCATGCTGACTTTTTTCTTTTTTTTCCTTTTTTTTTTTTTTTTTTTTTCCCAATTGCTTTTGCCTGCAGCACGAACTGCGACTCCAGACTGCCTTGGGAGCAGCTCTTCCAGCCCTGCTGGAGCAGAGGAGGAAGGGCAAGGGTGAGGGTTGTTTGCAAGGAGAGGTCAGGCAGGAGTCAGCCTTTACAATCCCATTAACGCTGAGACAGGGTCAAACCGAGTGCACGTTCCAACAAAAAGCACCAAGTGGCCACAAGCTGTCACCCTGGAAGGTCCCTGGAAGCATCGGAGAGAGGGGAAAAAAGGACAGATTTTAAGGGGGAATGTCCTGCCACACCATGTGTGAGAACCGGCCCTGCTCCAGGCATCCAAAGCACACAAAGAAATATCCCGCAGTAAAATTCTCTTGGCTGCAGAGCAGGGAGAAAGTGGCGTATCTGGGGGTGGGGAGAGGGGTTAGAAAAGTTCTGTGTTTGAGGTAAGGCTTTGGAGACATCCACCAATAGAAATATTCTACTCCACCCTGCAAAAATAACTAGTGTGCTGCTGCTGCCGCCTCCGTTTGCTTGGCATGGCATCCCTATAATCCAGATTCCCATAAAAATGTCCACAGAGTTGTCAGGAAATTGTGGGGAGGGTAAATATGCAGGTGTAGAAAGCCCTTTTGTCCTGCAAGCGCAACAGACGAGATGAAGGGATAGAAAAGTCAGTAAATAACATTTCAAAGGGGAAAAAGAAATTATTAAGATAGTCTGACAGGACATTTCAGCATCACTGAAGGTTTAGCTGTCTGCACATTCTTCTTCCAAAATGCTGCATTATTATTTTTACTGATTGCATATAGCTTGCAATACCTTTATCACAGGTAAAGAACCTGTGTCAGGTTAAATGTTCATGTCAGAGAGTTAAACATTTACTACAATGTAAAGTTATGTCTACACTGAACAGTAACTGCTCTTGCAAAGCTAAAAAAAAAATTCCAAAAGTTAAGATTACAAGGTAATGCTAGGAGAAGAGGACACGTGGAATTAAAAAGTGTCTCCAGTACAGTATTTTTTCACCTGACTGGACAAAACTGCCCACAAATTGCCTCTTCAACCAACAATTAACTGAAAAGTCTGCTGCTTCTTAACTAACAAAATGGAAAAAACCTGACAATATAAATGTATGTAAAAGAAGAATTAAAGAGCAACAAACTGGGTGCCAGTCAAAGCAGATTCTTCTGTAGAGTTTGCCTTTCTCTTTCTGAGATGAATTCTGTAGCAGAGCAGCCTAACCTTGAAATGCTGGGTGGTTTTAACTTCCAGTGGAGGGGGCTGGCCACTGCATCCCCCCAGGGACAGCACTGGCTCCTAGGCTAGACGCTGCAGGGCTCATAAAAACATGCTGCACTGCCAGTTTAAAGAATCGTCAGCTTTAATTCAGAACACCTTCAGTTTTGCTCTAAGCTAAATCATGATGGGCAATCCACCAGCGTTTCACTTATTTTGGGGGAATAGATGAAAAATTCTCTGCAAGCTCTATAAAAATAAAAAATACAGCTTTATCAGTTTGATGCTATACTCAAAACATCACTGAAAAGAAAAACTAGGGAAGGGTTTAAATTTGTTAAGCTGGGAGAAGGTTTGCAACAAAAACAGCCATGGAAACCTAAGGGTGAATAATGTTCCCAGTGCTGTCATTATAAACTGCCCTCCAGAAAGGGCTAAAATATGCTCCAGATCATCCATGTGCATAATAGGATGCAGCTCTCGACTGAAAAAATAACTTCTCCCGTGAGGCTACTGGAGAAGTATTGGAGTTAAAATAGCCTGCCTTAAATTTGTGTATAAACTGAACACCAGCAACTGCTCCAAACAAGCTCCCCTACAAGCCTTTCTCTGCCTCCAGAAAAAGAGAACTGCTACCATTTTCAAACCACATAAAAGCTGTCAAAAGGTGCCTTTCTTATAAGAATTTTAGTCAAAGAAATAAAGGGCAGTGCTTAGAAGAAAGCTCCAATATTGAAATGCTTAACTGGTTGCCTATCTTTTCATGTGCTTTTCAAAATGTTATTTTTTAATGGTGGCTGTTGCTATGCAACAGGGCAGAATCTCTAAAATCTATTCATGAGTTGTACAAATGGCAGTTTTCAGGACATATTTAACTCTCTCAGTCTATTAAGTCAAAGAAGGAGGATGGGAATCAGGGGACTGTAAGCTCCCAGAGCAACCCCCCAGGGGTACAGCATGGCTTTAAAAGGGTCTTTCACTGATGCTACAATTTTTTTATCCAATTTATTTCCACGACTGTTAAGCTCAAATAGCTACCTCGCTTTCAAAAAATGTGAAAACCAGCACAGCTCCGGTTAAATAAAATGATATCTAAATGTAGAAATAAAAGTTATATTCATGTTCATTACTATTGCCCAGAAATGATCAAAGCAATTCAACTTGGGATCCTGCCACAACGGTATTATTTAAACAAGAGGGACTGGTCAGGCAGTCACAAATCCAGCTTTAGCACACTCCTAACTTACAGCAGCCTGGAAGTTACCATCCTTTGGATGTGACTGCATGCTTTTCAGGGCACTGCAATGCAAAAATGAAGTTAATTCACTTCAACGTGAACATAAAATCAATTATCACAGGACACAAGACAAACCTGACTTTGCAATAAAATAAACGATAAAGTAACCTGGTCAGTAACAGAGATTCATCTGAGGAGCAGAAATAGAACGTTGAGGCACAATAATTCTCAGCATGTTCAAAGGTAGTCACAAGCACAGCTCTTTGCCTGAAGGGTTCCCTCCCTGCCAGCAGCTTCAGAGCATTGGGGATCTGGAAACTGCTCCAAGAAAGTGTGTGAAATTTAGCCCTAAAAAAACAGGCCTATTTTTGGTTGACTCACATTCACATTTTGCTTCCACTGAAATATAAGTGACAAACCCAACTAAGTAATGGCCTGAAGGACAGCAATCCCCACGTGCAGCAGTGGGAGATCTGGGATGGACTGTCAGGGTTGGAATTGCACATAGAAACCTGGATCCTGAAACAAACAACACCACTTGGCCTAAATCTGAGACTCAATGCAAACCAAAAGTGCTGTAACTGTTTTTACTGATTCGAGTGGCTAAAGAAACCATTCTAACTTCATCCAAATATATCAACTGCCTCTGAGATGGATCTTTTTTCAGTCTATAACCAGTATTCTGATTATTTAGTGCATTTACAATTTCAACAACAACCTGAAGTTCATAGTTTTATATAATTTGTTTTATAAATGTAATTTATTTTCAGTGGTTAAGAATTTCCTTTCTCTTCTTGTCCCTTTCAAGTCAGTGAGGAAGAGAAACTAAAATCCCTTTCTCGATATAAGATGCTCTTCTACATTTCTGGTTTTACACAAATGCTGGACTAAGATGAGACAGTGTCAGTGGTCAAAGGCATCAGAGAGCTCAGTGAGAGCTGTAAACAAGTGCAGAGATGTCAGGAGGAGCTGGCTGACCCAGTGCTGAACTCTGGCTCTGAAGGACACGCCAAGTGCCAGATCCTTTCCCACACATGTGTACACACACATTCCCCTCCTCTCATCAGAAAAGGTGTCACTGAACAATCTGCCACAGTTGCACATCATCATCCAGGGAAATAAACCCCGAAACCCCTTTTGATAGCTGAAGGCTTTGCTTTTGAAGAGACAAACCTACTCCCATTAGCACATCAAATATAAACAGAGCACGGACAGTGGTCTCTAAGGGGCAGGGATTACAATCCAGAAACGAGCAGCAAAAAGCTCCAGCATTGCACAACCAGCACATCCCAAACCCAAAATCAAACAGCTCAGTTTAGCCAGGCAGGAGTCCTGCATTTCCCGAGGGCCTTGGAAATATTCTGACATAATTCCTGACAGCTCAGTGTGGCCAGAGCCAGCCCTGAACTGTTACCACTTGGGAAAGAAGCACTTGTACCAGCTGGATGTCTTTAATATCCCACTTGGAAGCATGACCTCGCCCCCTTAAGGCTGAGCTTGTCCCCACTGGGAAGGTTTTTAGGAGTCGGGTACAGGGAATTTGAGGTTGTAGTCAACATCAAACCAAGCTGCTGAAAGGGGATGTCAGGATTTTCCATTCCCTCTCCACCAAGCTTCGCCCAGGGAAGTGCTGATCAGAGACAAGCTGTCTGTGTTTACTGCCAGCAAGGAGACTGAAATGACAGATCGAAGACAAACACTAATTTAATGTTCATGTAGAAAATATCTGACTGCCCACTGTTATTGCTGATCCATTCTGTTGAAGAGCATGGGAAGACAAACTGCTCAGTGTCTGTACAGCAACACTCTTCACTCCCATACTTTAGGCTTGGTATATTTGGGTTTTATCTTGAGGTCCAGAAAAAAACAAAAAAACAAAAAACCCAAAACCTTAAGAATTTCTGCTTTCAGGTAAAATGGTGCAAGTTTGTCGGCTCTTCAGACACAAAGAAAATCTTGGGTGTACCTGGTGATTCAAAGAGCAAATAGAACAAACCCCAATCATAAGCACACAAAAGGTCATGGTTGGTTGAGGGGTGACTCCTGTCTTCTAAATGTAGTCCTGGTTACAAATGAGACATTTGCTCCTTAGTGAAGCTTCTAAGAAACACTGAAATAAGATCTTCAGTGTCTGACTTTCTGATACAGGCCAGAACTCACAGAAGTTTCAACAACATAATTCTAGTCCAGGACCTACTGGGAAAGAGGACCTACCAAAACAACAGAGTACCCATGGACACACCTGTCTTGCCCAAGAGAAGGGCCAGTGACTGAATGAGAAGTCAAGTTTGAACTCCATTTGCACCTATTTTAAATGGCTCTTTCACTGAGGTAAGAAATATATTATTATCCAGGTCACACCAACTGCCACCCCACCTTTACATAGACATTTTCTGATCTGTAGCTAAAACTCTCTGTTCATACTACAGGGTGATCACAGACAGAGTCTTTGCAGGCAGCTTACACCTCAAAATATGTCTAATTTTATGTTGGTTAAGTGTACTCAGAGGTACAGCTGTCACTGGTTGCACACTAAGAGCCAGATTTACCTCACAGGCACACACCTAAAGCACAAGTGATTCAGCAGAGCTGCATTTGTGCTTTCAAACATGATTTTATTGGCATGAATGGAGCACTGACACATTTGCTCAGGCAGCGTAAGACAACAGAAATCCCTATGTTAACCAAAACAAATAAGCTCTGCAGCACTGCTGTCAATAAATTGTAATTAAGAAGGTGGCAACATAAGGGTGGCTGTCCACAAAATCCCATTATAATTACGCATAGTTTATGGCTAAGCTAATGGGATGAACAATTTAAATTAATTACAAACTCTGCCAAGGTACCCATCTATTCCCAAGTCTATTAATTAGAATCAATTTAATCCCCACTGGGATAAAGGTCAAACAACATGTATTTGACCCTTTTCTCCTGGCGTCAGCGTTATCAGCCAATGGATCTGGCAGTGCCTGGGTCTGACTTGTTCGACTCTTCGGGATGTTGACAGGATGCTTTGAAGAACAGAGTCTGGGCCCAGCTAAAAAAAATCTCTAATAATTTCTGCTTTATATTCCTGATAAGCACGGATTTAAAAATGCCAGAGCTTGTTCTCTCTCGCTGGTCAGCTCTGAGGCTGTTCTGTCTTGAGGAGATTTTCTTTTCTGTCTCCCTTTCCTGCAGAAAACCTTGAAGCAGCAATTGTGTTGGTTTTGTATCTTCAATTTGGGACAGGGATCAGAGTGAAAGTGAACACTAAACACTAACTAGCATTTGTTAGTGGATTTTATAAAAAATACTCACACTTCATAACCTAAACTCAAATACTGAATAATCATTAGCTAACATTTTCAAACTGCCCAGAAGGAAGGATATTGAATTTCTAGACCCTTGTCCAATTTTATGGGAAGGAAATCAAGAGAACTGTTACATTTTTTTTTTCTCCCTATCACTTTTGTAGAATTAATTACCTGGCTGCTTCTGCAAAATCATTATTATCATCTATTTGTCCTCTTTTTTTTTTAATTTTTACATTGTTTTAATACTTTCATTCCTCTCAGGTTACTGTCAGGCCAAGTTCCTGGTCTTTGCTCTGGCAGTTGGATTTAAAAACAGATAGTTCCTGATTTGCCAACTCTGAATGTTATTGATCTCTTTGAGAAATGGAATTCAGAATCTGTTCAGGGTTTCCTAAATTCCTTTTTTTTTTTTGTAATTTTACTATCCACTGCATAGTATCACCCTAATACAGCGTATTTCCACAGCAGCCTTAAGAACAATAAAATCTTTGATTCCTTTAAAATGTTTTAGTCAAATGCTTAGGACTGTATGCATGGATTATGGTCACTCTTAAAGCAAATTGCTGTGCCTGGCTAATTAAATTAGGCATTAGCTCAACAGCATGTTTGATTCTTTTATAATGCAGTAAAAACTACCTACAGTGCTTCAGATGGAAACAGTTCTACAAATCTGAGACTTTTTTCTAGCCTGTGCCAGAGCCATGACATAAATGCAACATAAATACACAGCAGCACTTTTACAAGTCACTGTAAGTGATGAAACGATGCAAATAAATTAGGGATGAATCACTTCAGATAAGTGGCGTGAAGCATCATAGCCCAAAAGCTTCCTGTCAGCCCTAAAGTTCAGAAAATCCACCTTTTTCCTTCCTGTGGTACAAATAAGACAGAGAATCACGAAATCAGACTGTGGCTGAGGCTCTGGACCTCTGGGTGTCCTCTGGTCCAACCCCCTGCTCAAGGCCAAACATCTCATCTACTGCTTTGACCAGGTCAGCTCATTTTGAATTTCACTGCCTCCTCCTCCAGCTTGCCAGATCTGTTTCACTTTCAAGGCATTCACTTTCACCTCACCCATACTCCCATCACCTCTCATTTAGCTCAGGTCCTCTACTGCAGCCTTCACCACCCAATACTAATTCTTAAAACAACAAACCTGTTTTCCACAACACTTCCTGCACCTCTCTAAATATTCATCAAAACTCTTTACTGCTGCTTTTCAAACCCCACCTTAAAACTTCACTGCTGTGATGCCTCCCCCCAAAACTTTAAACTGGCTCAACGAGAGGGGCTGCAGTCTCTGGCTTTAATCAGCAGAGGATTCTGTGTTGGTACTCACTGTCGCCTTTTGGTTTTTATCTCCACTGTCACATTTATTTATTTTATCCCTGCCAACCCTGAGGCCAGAATCATCTTTTGCTGTTGTTCTTATAGAGCACATTTAGCATCTTTATGCTAAACAGTTTTTGGTGTGAAGTCAGTTTTTGAAACACTGCAATGACATTAATATATAACCTCATCTTTAAAACTTTAAGTTTTTTTTACAGCATTGGCACAGTCCTTGTATTTAGTGAGAAGCCTCATTTAACTGCCTGGATGCCAGACCTTCAGCATGTTAAAAAGTGCTGGATCCTGGTGTGCCAACACAGCATGGTCTCATTGGGACAATATTTTCTCATGACATCACCGCATCTTGATGGGAGATGACAAGACTGTAACTCTGCAAGTTCCACTTCTTGTTAACATTATTTATGCTCCTTACAACATACCCAGCAACAAAAGACAGGTATGTTCCAAATTATGAGTTTAACCAGCCCAAGCTGCTTCACAGACAGCGAAGATGTGAGAGCTGATAAATCCTGGCGGTGCCTGCCAGGCAGAGACACTTATTCAGCATGTTATTCCAAGAGCTGGCCTTGGCACCAGCACCCAGCACAGGCTTCATGCCATCCAGCCTGGGACTCCAAACAAGGGCTCTTCTGCCCATCCTTAAATCCAATCAACAAAGTAGGGAGCTGCCAACAGGAAGCCATTAAATAAAGCTGCTGTCAGGATGACATCTTTGGAGGAAAAAAAAAACCAAAAAAACCAGCCTTTCTGGAGACCATAAAGCCACCCAAATCAGATCTGTGCTCTCAGAGTTTACCAAAAGTTTCAAATTAATGTATTATTTTGCATGACGTGGAAAAACATTCACTCCCCGGCTCTTCTCATGTACTTCTGGTTGCTGATAAGTTGTGACATGCTCTAATAGTTCACTGTAAGATTAAGTGCTTAAATTTAAGGAAGATTAAAGTAACCATCATTTAACATATCCCTGAAGCTGCTGCATTCCTATGGTGGTTTCTTTCCAACCACACACACAACAGGAGAGATTAATCACTTACAACCTCATATTTGCACTACAGGTAAATATTCACATTACACTCAAATATCTACAGCATAGAAAATGTGCACTTTCATTTTAGATTACATTGCCCTTTTCGCACAATGTCAGATTGCCTCGTCCAAACGGTCACTTGCATTTTTGCATTTCAAAATGACTGCACAGAAATCCATTAGACACTTGGGCTGCATGTCATTGTGGCACCACCACAGGGCAGGAAAAGCATTCAGAATGGGGACAGATGCTCACCTGGCAACAGTTTCTTAGCACTGAAATCTAAATATATATATAAATTTTACACGGAGTCTTTTAAAACCAGGCAGTCTTAAATGCAGCGCGCTACACTGGCATATTGCACTGGGTAACGTACATCAAAACTGTGTCCATTTCGTTTATAAACCTAATTTTAAAGGCTTTCTCATTTCATTATGTTAGGTCCTGATGCCTGTTAAAAACAAGTACGTGGTGATTAATCAGATTCTGAGGAAAATCAGGTCCTCTCAGCTCTGAGAGCGTGTCATTTTAAACCAGCTCTTTTCCTCTGGGACTAATGTTCTCTGGGGTGGCCAGATCAGGTCTAGTCATGTTCTGAGCTGAGAAGGAATGAATGTGTCAGAAATCAGTTATTACTTGCAGAACAAAAGTGTCTCCTTGACAACTGGCCCAGCACAGTGGATTTTAAAGCTGACAGAAGCAGAAGGGCTTGTCGGGTTCCTGCAGGGATCTCATGCCCTCCCATCCCTTCCCCACTCCCCCAGCACACAGTCAGGAATTGTACACCTCAGTACATTACAAAAGAAAGGTTTGCAGGTGTGGAACCCTACAGCCCATCGGGATGAAGTCAGGGCATATTCCCATTCCTGTGCACCAAGAACCTGATGCCTCTCCAATGAAGTTTAGCAAGACTCTTCTACGGGCTCTGGAAGTGCAACCAGAGATGAATGTTTGAGAGTGACCAATGTTTTAAGACAATTTGGAATAAGAACTCTTACTGAATCCATGGGAAACACTCACTGCTTTTGTTTTGCACTTTAAAAAAAGGTCACAGCTCTGAAACAGCAGCAGTGGCTGTCTTTTGCCCTCCCTTCAGGAGATCAGTATAATTTAATACCCAGCTCTAGTCACAAGGATTAACTGCAGTTAATCCTTGATCATAAAGCATTGCTTTGTGTTATAAAGAGGCTTTTAGAAGGTGTATACTAATTCATACAAATCAGGACAATAATATATGGGCCATTCATTTAAGAGTTGGACTCGATCCTTGTGGGGTCCCTTCCAAGTCAGAGTTTTCTGTGAAATCTGTGGAATGTCACTGTGATTCATAAAGACCAAAGTGAAATATTCATAGACCTACAGATGCAATTTGTGTGGGAGGAGCGTGCCATTGATAAACTCATCTCAAAACCTGCCAGATTTTCCATTACTGGGAATACAAGGCTAAATTCTAAGACCTGAAGCCATTTTTTTACATAACCCCTCTCCAATACTCCCAGGCTAAACAGAAAATAGCCTCAAATCTCACTCATCTAAACTCCTCCAATTATACAAAGCTTTCAAGCACTTGTAATTCCTCTGAGGTTTTCAGTTCTGTTGGAGAAAGTGAAACACAGAGGGGAAACGCCAGGTTCCAGCAGCAGTGTGGGCTTGCACAGCTCTCATCCATCCCTTCCTCCCATCCCGACTGTCACTGAACTGAAAGAGGACAGCGCAACCAAACAAGAAATCTTCCAGAATGCACACTCTGAGGTCTGACTTTGAAAAATGCTGTGAAAATATCAATGGAAAAGACAGTTGAGATTTCAGGGTTGTTGGTTTTTTTTGTTTTTGAAAAGGCCCTAAAAACTCTTCCAAAGTCACTGTTATGATAAATGACAATACTAAATTACATACTAGAGTCAGGGAATCAGTTTGTGTCCTAACATGAACATCTTTTTCAGTTACTTTTATTAAGTTATGTTGACATTTAACAATGCAGAATGCCTAAGAACCAAGCATCCCTTTCCTGTTCAATCACACCTCAAATTAGATAATCTGTGAACAAAGTAAATTAAAATGACAAGGAAAAAATCATAGAGATCAAGGTTTTCTAGAAGGAAACCTTACAAAGAGCAAGACATACAAAAGACATAGGAATCAAAACTTCTTCACTAGAGACCATCAAAACCAGGGCTGACAACTTCTTGGCAAAGGCACTATAATGAAACTTCTGTAGGAAAAGCAAATGGCTTTGAGGAAACCAGGCACAGTTTCCCACTCTACTGAGCAGTGAATGAACCCATTCAGCCCCGACACCTCCTGACTGCTCACATCTGCAGAGGGCTGTTCTCCAACACAAGAAATACTGTTCAAAGGGGCCAGTCTTCCCAGTATTAACTGGATTATACAGTACAGGCTTTGCAAAACACCGTTAGGCTTTGGAAGTGGATTTTTATTTCATAGGCATTAAATCATAAACTCATAAAAGTCTCTCCTTCTCCCATTTCATTAACACAGACATTCTCTGCCATTTTGGCTCACCAGAGTATCAAACAGCTATGAGCCTTGACAGAGCTACCAGTGTGTGAGACTGAGGCAGAGGTGATGCTTCATTGACCAAATACTTTGAAGGTACAGTTCAAATTCTCAAGAGTTAACACAAGCAACAGTGAGGATTTTGATTTTTGCAAGCAGCCAAGAAGGGACTGAAAGCAGAAAGTTATTTCCTCCAGCAATTCAGCCACAGCAAAGTAGCTTCTCAGCCGGCACTTATGAATCTGGCCACATCTCTGGGAAGTTGGATTACAACACTTGAGCACTTCCGGAGAAAAGTCAGTGCTGTTCATCCCTCATAATAACACTAACATGTCCTGGATCATCTGTAACCACTTCATCCCTGCATGCAGCTCATTTACATGCTCTTGGCTTTTTCCAGAAGTGCTCCAGGAAGTGTTTCAGTACACAGTGCCTCCCAGGACCAAGTAGTTCTTGACAACTACTTGAAATTACAGATGGACTATGGATTCTTTGACCCCTCAGTGTACACCTGAACAGGAATGATCTGATGATTAAAGTCTCTCATTGCCTAAAAACTGCTGGCAGTCTTAATTGAAAATAAACGAACATACACTTCTGAAACTGCAAACAGAACTGGCACTGCTTTGTGGCCTTATGGGCCATGTCTTTGGAGAGGCCAATGAACAACTGTGAGAAAAGAAACATCGCTTGAGAAGGAAATCTCTCCTAGACATTTATCTGTTTAAGTCACATTTGGGGCACAATGGCAGAGCAATGGGGGTAAAGAATGGGAAACAGGATGGATTTACAAGATCATGCCCAAGAGACTTCCATTCCATTAGATTTAGAATTTTAGTCTCCACGCTCATCAATCAAGCACAAGACATTATATTTCCATTTGCGTAAAACCTTTTCGTGTCATCTTCATAGCTTCAAATGCAAGATCGAATTTTACAGTAGAGGAGTTGCAGGTGTGACAATTCATAATCTTGTTAAATACAACATTTGTCACCTCGCCTGAAAACGGCCCTGCTACATCTCGCTTGCGATCAACAAAACCAGCCTCTGAAACTGAGTATAGGATGAAATCCCATCCAGTCTAATTACCAGAGAATTTTCCTATCCTCACAGTCCCAACTAAGTTATCTTTGTGAAGATTCTAATCTCAAAAATATGGTTATATATCGCCGCCTACCTCCAAAACCCCGCCACTATGTCTGTGTGCGCAGGCGCTGGCAGCACTTGGTCAGGACACGCTGCACACCCTCCACCAGAACCTGCACCAGAGGCACTGCTGCCAGCCACCTCCATGGCACGCTGGGCTTGGCCCCGCAGCTCCACGCCTTTGCTGGAAGTCTTTCTGAATGTGGAATATGGTGACTACGCCATCTGGTAGTCAGAATCTGTTCTAAGTTATTTATTATGATCAATAATTCAGGCTTTGTGTAGTACTGTAAGGCAGCTAAGAGTGTAAAAAGAGAAAAGCAGTCAGTTTTCACAAGCCTCATCAAAAGATGACTTGCTAGACACGGCAAGCCTTTTTCGTTTCTTTTTGATTGTCAAAGGCAAAGCGTAAAATTGGAGTGCCAAGCAGAAGGTTGCGCATGGTACATGGCGACTGCATAAAATCCACATATTTGGGGTTGAGCACAGAAGCAGGAAAATGAAACCTCATAGCAAAGGGAATAGGAACGACCACATGTAGGTAAAATTGGCATTAAAACTGCCAAAGAGAAAAAGCCAACTTTGGGTGTTCTCACCACAGGCTGACAGGCAGTGCCACTACCAGGGGGATCAGAACTTGCTGGGTGCCACATGACAGGACATGATAGAACTGAAAAGAAAACTAATTCAAACTGAGTCATTGCAAAGACTTAAATACCTTGATGACACACATGAAAACATCCCAAGAAGGCAAAACACCCCAAAGTTCTAACCAATAACTAGCAACACAGACCATTTCAGAACATCATATGAGTACAAAGGTTCCCCATAATTATTCTCATGTATTCTTTCCTTGTACAATACGTAGAGATTTTACAGATAGGACATACAGGTAGAATAGAGTCTGTGTCTGTTTACAGTAATTCCATCCTCAGCTCTCTCTCAAACAGCCCTGTCTCCTTTTGGCCCCTGTCCCCTGGTTCCTCAGGGCCATTGTTCAGCTCCCAGCTCAACTGCAGCAAAACAGCTCTGAAATGTGTTGTAGAAATGGTAGCACTTTAATGCCAGAGCTCAGCATAGCAACCAGCCGCTCTAAATAAATAAATAATGAAGCGTGGTATTCCAACAGATAATATAAATACACTTTCAGCAAATTTCTTGGGTCCAAAGGTCAGTCAAGTTGTTTGCTCTGACTCCCAGAATGTGTAAATCTCAACATGATGTTTAAACACAAACACAGACAAACATCAAAGTTCAATGCTGACATATTTTACACCTCGGAGTTACATGCCAGAATAGCTCTGTACCACACAGAGAAAACTGTAATGCATGTGTAAGGAAGTGACAAAACACTATCCTGAACTAAATCCAATTTTTTTTTTCTTTAAATAGCCTCTCATTCTGTATTTTTCCTCTTCTTTCTTCTCTATTTACTCTCATTCATCCTCTCACACAGAGAAGTATTTGCGCAGCTGTCCATTTCCACCAGTCCTCCCCTTAATTACCAATAAAAGGGGAGATGAAACTTTCCCTCCTAAGACTCATTTCAGGGATGTGGGTTTCTTGCATCCCTGACTCATTCACACATAGGGACACACCTGTACTTATAAAACCACAATGTTTCAAGGTAAACCACCAGTTCCTGAGCAAGAGAATGGACCCACCAGCTACACTGGCACTCCTGGGCTGCTGTGCAGACCAGCCACTCTCAGCCTCTCTCCTAAAGGAAATGTGCAAGTAACCCCACAGCTTCCACTCAAGCTGTGCTCTTTTCATTCATCTTCCCTTTGAACAGCTCTGGGCTGTCCAGAAGTGAAATACAAGGGACTTCAGGAAGCACAAGAAATTAGTTTCACGAATGGAAACCCACCAGGGTGAAAGGGAGCTCTTCTCCCCACTGTCCCAGAGCCACCTGCCCCTCTCCTGTGGGGAGATACGCCTGGAGATGATGCTGCTATGATGAGCGATAGATGAGGCTCTATCGCTGTGTCACTGATCTGTGAGGATCTGCTCACTGTCCGTGATCCCCACGGCCAGCAGTGCCAGGAAGCAGCAAGGCGAGCGAGCGCTGGCTCCACGCAGAGGAATCGCTCAGCCCTCCCTCCCCTGCCACGGGAAACCTGGGCTGAGGCGAAAACCTCTCCTTTGTCACCAGAGGGGGATTCGCGAGGGGACGGCCGCGTTTTCACCGATGGGATGGGGAAAGGCAGGATGCGGGCAAGGAGGAGCGGGCAACTTCTGAAATGCCATTGACGTAATGACTCAGGTTATGCAAAACGAGAGCCTCTTTCACCTTTTCCAAGTGATCCCACCCATCCCACCTGCAGGCGGGGGAGCGGGGCTCCGTGGCGGAGCACCCCCAATCCGTGCTCACCTTCCTGGCTCCTCTCCTGGCGAATTCCCGGGCCAGGTGGCGGCCGATGCCGCGGCCCCCGCCGGTGACCAGCACGCTGTCCCGGGACAGGTCCCGCAGGCGGGGCGGCAGCAGCAGGCACACGGCGGCTTTCACCACCAGATACACCATCTGCACCGGGAAGAGCAGCAGCGCGCCCAGCCACTTCCACACCATCCTCTTCTCCCAGGCAAAGTTCTCTTCCAAACCTCCACAAAACCCAGGTGGTAGAGAAAGAAAAGCGGTACCCTTCATGCACCCCCGGATGGGTGACAAGTCTTCAACCCCCTTCCAAAACTTGGGGGCAAGATGTTCTTGGATTGGAAATATCCTTCTCTCCCCCTAAGAAAAAAAATAAAAAATAAAAATGGGGGTAGGAGTAAAGTAGTGCAGAAGAACAAGTCGCTCCCCTGTTTCTCGATCGGTGTCCTCTGGGATTGTCACACGCAGGTAAAACAGCTTCCTTGCTTTTTTTAAACTGGAAAGCTTTTTTTTAATTAAAAGGAAAAAGAAAAAGTAGAATTAAAAGTAACCATACATCCCTCTGCTTCAAAGAGCCACATAAAAATCCAGTATCCAAACGAAAGGTTTTTATATTTAGAAAAATAAAATAAAGCAGCCTATGTCTCCAAATTTCAGCCTGCAGTGCCTTCCAGGCAGCTCATTTCTATTCTTAGACTCAGGAAATTGCTTAAATAAGACAGAATTGCCAGGACCTTCTTTTTAAGAAAGGCTGTATTCAGGGTGAGGTTGTTGTTTTTGTTTTAGTATCTATAAATATCTATAGACGTTCTGTCCTGAGCCGGTTGCAGAGGATGAGCCGGTCACTGCCTCTCTCTGTGCCCCCTCTCCCGGATTTTTCACTTGCAGTGGCTGATCCCAGAGCAGGAATTACGCCGTGCACTGTTCAGCTCCAGCCCTTACTCATTCCTGCCTATTGCCGTCTCTGCCGCTCGGGGCCGCGGCGCTGGGGAGCTTTTATACCCCATTAATCCTGATTGACAGTTCAAGTGTCGGGGCGATTTCACTTCTGTTCCTGGGAGTGGCTGCTGCTCTGCCCTCCCCCGCCGGCCGCGCCGCCACACAGCCCNCACCTGCGGGCACCCAGAGCGAGCCCCGGGCCACCTACGGGCACCCCAAGCGAGCCCCGGGCCACCTGCGGGCACCCTGAGCCAGCCCCGACCTACCTGCGGGCACCCCGAGCCAGCCCCGGGCCACCTGCGGGCACTGTGAGCCAGCCCCGACCCACCTGCGGGCACCCCGAGCCAGCCCCGGGCCACCTGCGGGCACTGTGAGCCAGCCCCGACCCACCTGCGGGCACCCCGAGACAGCCCCGGGCCACCTGCGGGCACTGTGAGCCAGCNCCGACCCACCTGCGGGTACCCTGGGCTACCTGTGGTCGCCCTGAGTGAGCCCCGGGCTACCTGTGGCCATCCCCGGTCACCTGCGGATGCCCTGAGTGAGCCCTGGGCCACCTGAGGGCACCCCAGGCTACCTGTGGGCACTCTGGGTTACCTGCAGGCACCCTGAGTGAGCTCTGGGCTTGCTGCAGGCACCCTGGGCTAGTTGTGAGGACCCTGGGCTTGCTGTGGGCACTCTGGGCATCCTGCAGGCACACTGGGTCAACCACAGGCACTGTGGACCACCTGTGGGCACAGGGGGGCAAACTGCGGGCACACTGGGCTAGCTGTGTGCCACGCTGGGCTCCTACCACGCTGGGCTAGCTG